>JAQJVL010000894.1:0-323583 GCA_035578905.1 Stictocephala bisonia
CATTATAAATCTACCCTTTGAAAATATATTTTATGAAACATTCAAATTAATTGTATGCTAATTCTTGTTTAATTATACATGTTATAGTTTACTTAACTTTTGTTAAATTATTTAAAACATATCAGCAGTTTTAAATAATTCTCTTTAATTTGATAAATTCTCAATAGGATTAAAGAGATGTTCTGTTTGATCTGTTCTATGGATTTCTCCATAAAATGGCAGGGCTTGCTATTGCGCTGTCAGCATGCGGCCTACCGCTCAGGTTACCATGACAATTTTTAATTGAAATTACAGAGTGGGAGAAGAGAAGTTTTCTGTCTCACTTGCACCACTCATTGCACCTCACTGTGTGTTGAAAAGGTCGTTTTCTAAGGTACTAAGGTTCATGCTTATTCTTACTTATGAGCCGCCGACACAACGTTGTGTGTATTTTTTTAAGGCGAATATGAATGATGATATGAGTGTGGATGAGTGTAGTCTGGTTACTAACTGAGATCAAGGTTTTTATATTATGTTTTGTTAGTTACTATATGTTTATGTATTTTTGATTCATTTTTGGCTTTTGTACCATAATCTTAATGTACTACTTTTTTTGTGGTTAAGTAGTAGAGAGGACTAAATAGTCCTAACTTCGCCACATAAATAAAGGCATTTTTTCATTTCATTTCATTTCATCCAGTGACAACCGGTTAACACTGAACACCGGAATTGTCAGAGTACAACCGCAATACAACTCGTATAACAACTATTACAATGTATAATAACATTTAGATAAATACTTAATAACGTACAAGGAAACGAAAAGAACAATAGAGTGATTGGATGTTTCACATTACTCTTAGATTCTTGGTAAACAACCTGCAAACTGTACCCATACACGTTCAGTGGTATTCGCACTGTATGTGTACGGGTAGGTGGGTGGGTTATTACCACTGTACGTGAATGGGTGTGTGTCAGATACATCACACACACACACACACACACACACACACACACACACACACGTCACACACACACGTCTCACACACTCACACACACACACACACACGCACACACACACACACACACACACACACACACACACACACACACACACACGCACGCACGCACGCACAGATGGGCAATTTATTAATAGCCCAACAGCCAGGGCAACTAAGAGACCTACAGCTTTACGTGTAATCCAAACCACATAGTGTTAGCCTGATTTTCAGCTAACTGACAGGTCTGACACTCAGTTCACTTCCCCACTCAAAATCCGAACCTTGACTACCATCCAACATAGATACCTCAGACTTCTCTAGTAGTGTCCACGTCGATGGCAATCACTGAGCGGACGCCGTGTCGGTATTAACAGGACCAAGCATGGAACCTATCACCTACAATCTCCCAAACACTTTGTCCCCAAGTAGCTGGGTTACAGCACTGCGCCACCAGTATATGCTACAATCAACTTATGCATCCATAAGGGAGTTAAAACTTTTCCCTTTTAAATTGAAATAAAACTTACAATAAAGCTGTCCTTAGTGATTCCCACTGTTGAATATTAAATCGTCAAATGGGTAAGTGGCTGTCATATACGTTTGATTTTAAATTGTTTCTAAAATAGCATAATACATTTTGATAGAAGTACCGTACAATAAAAAATAACATCATACAACACAAATTTATTACATATATGTACTTACTGTAATAGAACAACATTTATTTGTGTTGTAATAATTTTGTGTTGTTCTAACGTTCAGTTGTAT
Source organism: Stictocephala bisonia (assembly GCA_035578905.1). NCBI lineage: Eukaryota > Metazoa > Arthropoda > Insecta > Hemiptera > Membracidae > Stictocephala > Stictocephala bisonia. The sequence continues at coordinate 1,749 of JAQJVL010000894.1, forward strand.
AGTTTTAATTTATGTCTTGCCTAACAAGGCCATGAAGCCAATAAATAGAGCACTAATAGCTTTACTTTATAATGGCTCCCATTAATTTACTTCAAAAAGATGAAAAATATTTTCAGTAATGGGATTGAAATGCTGGGGCACAATACAGTACAAACTAAGAGAGTTACTGCATGGAGAGTACAAAGACACATAATGAATGCAATGAGTGACTTCAGCAATTGAAGAACTAATGAAGTATGAGTTGGACAGACTGGGAACTGCATACCTGTAAAGGGACCTTAAACCCAAAGGACGAATCAGTGGCAGAGCGGTCTAAGGTGTCAGGACTTTGAGCCTGGGTTAGAGATAGCGCAGGTTTGAATCCAGCCTGGACTGGAATTATTTATCAGTAATGTTCACCTTGTACTGTATTGGTTTGCCCCATTACTCTCTCTGAATAAGTTCCCCTCACAGATATAAAGAATAAATTATTAAAGTTTATGGAGAGTGAGCAGACTAAGGTTAAGAAAGAGATCGGCGTTTTTTTGAAGAAAAACTTGGATCTTTTAGTATTAATCTTAAAACTAACTCTACTAATTTATTTTATTTTTTTACATTTCTTATTCTTGTACATAAGTCTAAGAGTCCAATTAAAAATTGATTGCTTACTGTACATTTTTCATTGATCAATAACGAAGTTGGTTAATGCCCAGTTTTATAAGTAAAGGTTCTTAGTTTGATCCCAATCATAGTTATAGCAAATTTTGAAAGGGATCAGCTGATAATCAACGGCTGGTAATTTGTCATTGGCTATTGATTAATAATACTTTCTTAGGAATATTCTGCCTTAGTTAGTAACAATGACTATATTTGCTCATCTACACTCATCACACCCATTTGTAATCCATATTTGCCCATATCTTGACGATAGGTGTCTTAAGAATAAACATATAAATATAACTTCAACAACTTTTCTACAGAGCAAATTTTTCCTGATTGTAATTAATATTGGGAAATATAGAAATTATTGGAGGAGATATACTACTGAACACAAACATAAAATACACAACATAACACGAGATATAAATTAATTTTCGAAGTGATTGACACCTTCCGCAGCTGTAAGGGAACTAAACATTACTGTCTTGTGTTATTTGTCCAGCAGTTGTGTTATCTTCTGTGACAACTTTGCTAACTATCTCTCCTAATTAATTCCCAACCAAACATAACCTCAAAATATGCAATAAAGTTATTTTTTAGAATGTGCTTTGGAACTGTTAATTGTTAAAATGTTAATTACATTAAACTATATTTTTGTGAAGCTTATCGTTTCAATGCCAGTTGTTTATAAACCAGTATTCAAGGTTTGAACTTTACAAATGTGTACATTGAACTAATACTTAAGACATTCTTGGTTCAATCAGCAAGCAGCAAGGTGTTATAGGATACTTTCTGCAAGGGTAAACCAGTCTCAGTCTTCCCCATCAATGGAAGGGGCAACCTTATACTTGCTGAATGTATCAGTTGCTCAGCTTGCATAATGTTGCCTACATTCCCACCACACAGCGAACTGCAATCCTACAAAAGAGCATTGATCTACTTTACTTACTTGAGCATTGAAACTTAGCAATAATCAAACTAAGTTTGATTACTTTAATTGCTAACAAAACCCGTTTTTGATTGGTTTTGGTCAGAGATGGAAAAAATAGTGATAAGATATCATTAGTTTACTAATAATAAAAACAGACTGCACTCTTCGAGATTACATCACCTTTTTGAGATCAGAAAATCTTTTTTACAGAGAAGTTCTAAATGTACATTAAAATAACGTAATTAAAATTTACATCCAATATATTATTTAATCATACAAAACAACTCACAAAGAAAATAAATAAGTGACATGACAACAATAAATTGTAAAAGCCAAAAAATAGGAATAAAAGAGACATAAATCATTGTCATTTAGTTTGTATATAATATTTCTATGTTTAACTGTGTAGTGTTTATAAGTTTTTTCATCTTTTAATTTGATCATTAAAATAATTTCAAGATCTTGAAAATAACATAGAGTGTGCAAAACTAAAGTAGATCTATATCTATATCCTTAAAAAAACCCATTGACAACTTATATTGTGTATATAATTTAAATCATAAAAATTTCAAATCAAGTAAAATATTAAGAGAACATTGTTTATTTGAAATTGATGAATTCTATTATTATTCATAGAATAAATTCTATATTGAATAAATATTTCTCTAACACTGAGATTTATAATATTGCTGTATTTTCAATGTTTGTACATTCTTTTATACATCAATTGATGTCATTAAACTATTATTATTACTGTCCAATAAAACTACATGAATAGACTATGATAATAATGATGTGGTGCCGGCGTGGTGGCTAAGGCTTCGGACTGCGTAGGGCAAGGTCCAAGGTTTGATTCCCCACTGAGCCAACAGTCGATACTTCACTCGTTGGATAAAGTTCGCGCACAGGCCTGCAAACCCATGTGAATTTGCGAGTGAAATAAAAAAAAAAGAAAATTCTACATTCAGGTACCTGAAAATGATAAAATAATAAAGAGGGTATGGTTAAAAATCTATGTTAAAACGCCACATTTATTTGACATTGAAAAAAACTTTTCTCACAGTTCATACAACACATTTTTATGGCCTTTCAACTCACACCGTATAAGCCTCTATACGATGGTCTGACTCATTCAGATTCCAACCATCCTTGAGTTTACAGAGCTCATAGTCCTGTACAGGAACAAGGCTTTGCTCTGTGATCTTTAATTCAGTAAAATCTGATACATTAAAGTGTATCAGATTTTACTCCATTGTATATATCACATACAATTTCACTGTGGAACAATATTTATTCACATTTAGCTATACAGTACATACAATTTATGGGTGAGCTGGGGGCCAAGCAGTTTAAGGTGGTGCAATTGGTTTTCGGTGAGTGCAACTACGTTTTTTACACATAACTGAAGGAATTAAATGTTTTATTTTTTAAATTTAAATTTTTTTTAATTTTAAAGGTAAAAAGGTATTTTTTCACCTTTAAAATTGTAAATATTTTAACATTTTTTTATATGAAAAACATCTTAATCCCATCAGTTATGTCGAAAAAACTTAGTTATAAAAAATTATATGTGTACTTTGAACATTTTTATTTTAATAATGATTTAAAATCAGCTAAATTCAATACTTCATAAGGCTACAAGTTCTAATGTAGAGTTAAAACATTTTTTAAATGTTTTACCTGTGTCAAGGAAAGGAAAACTAACTAATTTTGATTACCGAAAATCGATTGTACCACCTTAAGGCGTCAGGATTTTGAGCTTGGGTTAATGATAGCCTGGTTCGAATCTGGCCTAGACTGGAATATTTATCAGTAATATTCATCTTCTAATGTACTGGTTTGCCCCCTTACTCTGTCTGGATAAATTCCTAGCACAGATCAATAGTCTATGAGGAATGGGCAGAGTAAGAATAAGAAGGAGTTCGACCTTCCCTCAAAAAAATTTTTTTAAATGTCACTGTGGATCAATATTTATACACATTTAGTTATACAGTACGTACAATTGACACTACTGTAATTGCCCATCTTTCAATAAGATATAACATTTTACCGTTCATTATTGTCTGTTCTATAACTGACATATTTAAGAAGGTAAGGTGGCTGAGGTGTTGGAAAATATTTTTAATAATACTGGATATGTTCAGTCTCTACTCACCTGAAGAAAATGCCAGTGGTGTTGAAAATTTGTGATTATGTGTTTATTTTGTGTTTGTAACTACTACTCTGGTGTTAGTGAACTTGTCTTTTAATGTAAGTTTGCTGATGTACTATCTCTCCAATATACTGTTTGTAATATTGTATCCTAATAGAATGATATTTGTTTGTATTATTGGTTCTTTGTTGTAAGGTACATGTTTTGTAATATTAGCCATATATTGGAAGGTATCTCTAATATATGGTCTGTACTTTACTATATTTGTAATATTAGTTCTATACTCAAGGGTGCTTGTTAGTAATATTGTGTTTGTATAATATTGTATTTTAAAACATTGATCGATATTTGTTTGTAATATTGGATATTTGAGAGTATTTGTTTTAAATACTGGATCCTATATTGAACATTATTGTTTTTAATATTGGATCTTAATATTGTTTGTAATATTGTGTCTACATTGAATGGTATTTGTGTATAATCTTGGTTTTATATTCAACATTATTGTTTGTAATATTGAATGGTAAATGTTTGCATCTGTAGATTCACATTGGAAAATATCTGTTTGTAATATTAAGTGCATATTTGAAGGTAGTTAGTTACTTTTTTCAACCAGATAAGTAAACTAGAAGTGACTTCATTAGTGTATGGATTGGGGATGCCTTTCGCGATATTAATCGAATATCCTATCTATGTTATTATTGAATGGTGTTCAAGATAAATCAGTTATGTATTTTCACTGATAAGGGAGTGTACATATCGACTATATTACTCAACTGTCATATAATTATTGATTGAAATCAGAATAATAAAATATTTACTATGAGAAGCTACTTAAATTGGACATTTTTATTGAACTGGTGAAGGACATTCTTGCTATATTACAATTAATTAATTTCCTTATAATTATATCATTATAAATTTCTTTTCACTAAGTTTACCAAAGCAATAGTGTTAAAGTTAAACAAAATAGTTAATTGCTTGTGTTACAAAATAAGCTCATCTGTTAAAACTTCTTAAATATGTAACAGTGATTCTGAAAATGTATGGTTCAAATCTAACATTTAAACTACAAAGAATAGAAACTTAGGAAAACGACACGTTTATTAAATTAACATCAATGCATTTTTAATGAGCGAAAAGTAAATACCATACTGTAAGTTAGTTTCAACTTTGTATTGTATGATTTTCAATGTTAACCTGGACCATAAAAAAATATGTGGATTAGTGAATTTTATTTGGGAAGTGGAAAAAACGATAACCCATAATACAGTATGTAAAATTAAAAAAAAGTCTTGAAAAATTATCCAATAAGACATTAGGGGCAATAGACTACCCATGCTTTAATAATAGCCATTTATAACGGATTTTGGGTTTCAAATTGGTTAGATCGAAACTAGTAATTTCAAGGAGCCAATTAAAGTAAGGTGTAATTTATGACAAATGAAATTTTTGAAACCATCATTTGGAAACCGCACGTGTAGAAGGACATTGTCTAAAATGTCCTTTCTCTTACATTACAGTCCTGTTACTCCTGATATTGTGATCTTCAGCTGCCATATGTTCACATTAGTTATAAATGCATTTGAAGAAAAATGTTGATTAACGTAAGGTATATAAAAACCTTCAAAATTAAATTAAGTATTTAGTTTATTTTGTCAATATTCAAGCAGGTAGGCCCCTATAACAAGATAATCTATTAAGTGAAAATAAAACAACCTAAAATGAAGAATAAAAGATACCCTGGTCTTCTAATATGTGACGTTTACTCAGAACTCAGAAAATATTTATTTTAAACAGGCACATCTGCATAATTGCGTCATAATATTTACATTTTTCACACTTTTAAAAAGATTACAGCTATTTTTACACTGGTTTAAAAATTTAAAAACAACAAGTTTGCAACAAAAGCATAAGAAAATTCTTAATTTCATTATGTAGACCTAAATTACCAACTCTTAAAAGTGGCCGTCTACCTAACTAACTATAACCAATCAGATGTTTTGCAGGACAAAAATCCCCTACACTGTAGAAGGATTTCTCAATGAGCAAACATTTTACCCCTCTTTCGAACCTTTTAAGGTCACGTTCGGATTTGAGGAGCTCAGGTAGTGCATTAAAAAGCTGAATTCCTCTATACTTTAAATGCTTAAAAAAAAAAAACTGTTTCTATGAGGGGGACACTAATATTATTGGTTAATCTTAGATAATACTTGCTCTGCTTATGATCATCAAAAAACAACTGAGGATTCTTCTTTACAAAGGTAACACACACGACTGAGTATATACAGACAGGGGAAAGTTAATATTTTGTTTAGTTTGAACACTTCTCGACATGATGATCTGTAAGGTAGTTTAAAAACCAGCCTGACAGATTTGTTTTGAAGTTGAAATACAACATTAGTCCGAAAACATTCACTACCCCAGATTTCAACAGCGTATGATAGGTATGGAAATATGATTCCATAATATGCTGCGAGCAGTACTCTTGAATCGGCAAAAGAAGATATGTTCCTGATTACGAAACTCCCAGAGCTAAGCTTTTTACAAACATAATCAATATGATCTGAAAACTTGAGTTGACTATCTATTATTAGACCAAAAATCTTTGTTGTTTCACTCTCGTCGATCACTTCATCCCCAATCATGAAGGAAGATTGGATGTGATGGTTTGAGAAGTTTATCTTAAAGTTTATTAAGCTTGTCTTCGAGGTGTTGATAGATAGGTTATTATTGTCAAACCATTGAATGATTTTGCTACTTTCAATAAGGGCCAACACCTCAAGTTCAGAATGGTTTGCAGATTTTAAAGACAAGGTGGTGTCGTCAGCATAAAGACATACCTTATTGGAAGCATTGAATATGCTTCCAGGTAAATCATTTATGAAAAGTAGAAATAGGACTGGGCCTAAGATGGACCCTTGAGGAACGCCTTTTAATATATTTGATATGCCCGAACTAGCTGAACGCCGGCAGCCTGTGGCGTCTGTATAAGAAATTTGAACTCGTCTTTAGAATGAATCAATAATTAGACCTTTAATTTAATTCAACTCTGTGCATGATTCCTTGTAAATATATAGAAGTTGTATATAATTGTTTATTTATTAATTCTTAAGACACCAATTATCAAGGTATAGGAGAATATGGATTTTTCTTAAGCTTTATAAGTATGATGAGCGAATGTAGTCATTGTTACAAACTAAGACTGACTTTACCTTATAAAGAGTCATCAATTAATAGCCCAATGGCAAATGAACAGATCAGTTGATCCTTTTCAAACTTTTTTATGACTCTGTTTGTGATCGAACTGACAACTTATAAAGCTGGGCTTAAACCAACTACGCTACCAATCATTGACTGAAATCAATGATAAACTCCCAGGGATGAAACAGATGTCTATCAAAGGTTCTTTATCAATATAATTGATGATTAATTAATAGAATTAAAACTTTTTATCAATACAGTGAAGGAACAGACCTTTTACATAAACAGAACTTATCTAAAATGAATGTTAGTTCTGCAGATACAGAAATAAATTCACTTACACAATAAATCAATCATTATTAATAAACAGTAGCAATATCAATTGTTTTATTTGACAAATAAAATGTCGCCTAATAGAATCACCACTTCCGTCAACTAGTTACTTTTCATAATTGATAGTTTGAGGTTAAAGTAAATTATATAGCTTATTAAATACTAGAGGATACCCTTGCACGCTTCGCGTGCCAACCCTCTACTATGTGACTTTGACTACAATTAATAGTAGATTATCTGTATAATGTAAAATCAAAATATAAAATTTATTTACAGCATCTCGCTCACATTACTTGCGCATTGCTACCTATTTATTAGTATAGGGTATTGATTAGCTTATTTAAAACGTGTTTATTTCATTTGTTTTTGTTTAAGAGCTGAAGATCAAACTCTTAATGCATCAATAGGGTAATTTCAAATATACAAAATAAATATGTTTATTTATATACAAAACAGCTGTTATTAATTTACTAAAATCAACCCAATGTTATTCTTATGAAAAAAAGAAATGTTGAGGGCCTGTTTGTACCCCTTAGGAATTGACTTTCAAAAAATCCTTTCTTAGTGGGTCACTTCGATACTAAAGCTAACTTCCTTTAAAATTTCTTGTAAATCTGTTTGGTGGTTTTTGAGATTTCGTGATGAGTGAGTGAATGAGTCAGTCAGTCAGTGGTATTTGGCATTTATATATATATATATATATATATATATATATATATATATATATATATATATATATATATAGGGTAAATGTTATTCAATTATTTAACTCAAATGACTCGAAAACAATCTTGTACAAGGTGAATTAGCTGGTGATGGTAGTTACATGTTAAACTGGACATTAACGCCTGCTACAAACACAACAAAGTAGTTTTATAGAGTAATCATTGGTGTTTATGTACCACAACTAAACTGTGCGAGACAATAAAAACAGTAACAATAGTCCTTCGCAACTTCAGAGTGCCCACCAGCTTCGCTTATGGACAACAGATACGTTTTCTATGCATATTGTTATGTTATGCAATTTGATTAATTATGGAAAATATGATTTTGTTATGTGTAGTCAAATAAAATTACAAAACTCGTTTGAGACGCTACCCTTAATAATTTAAAAGTACCAGCTTTTTGTAATTGGATTACAACAATACACTATGGCACTGTGTTTTAGTTATTGATAAAATAATAAGGAATTTGAGTTTATGAATAAATTCAGTTTTGTGCTCTCATTCAATCATTAATTCTGTATGGCTGCACCAGAAGGTGCATCTAGTTATATCGTGAAATTATGAACCCAAGAAATTCGTTCCAATATTTTTTCTTATTTTGACATTTATAAGCTATTGATACTAGTGCCTTAAATAATAATAAAAGTAATGAAAGATAAAGATAAAATTTATAGAATGTCATCCTCACAAAGCCATAGGACTATTTTTAGGACGCCAAACTGAGGAGTCTGATTTTTTTTGTTTAATCCAATATTTATGACTTAAATGTGCCTGTTATGATTATTTAAAATGTTAAAAAAAGTCCATTCGTATTCCGAGCCTCTTGACTTATCCAGAAGGCATACGACAAGATAGACATATCTATGTCGGTACTAAGAATTTGCTTCGTCAAACCCCAAAACGAGAGTCGTTGATGGATGGGGCATCCTCCAGCAGATTAGAAACAACGAGGATCCATCCTGCCAAAGCCGAAGATGCAGTTTCAATGTGAGGCACCTTGAAGACAAGTGATTAGGTGAGACGCATTCTTCAGTGATGTGATCTAGAGCTCCTGCTTTTTTTCAAATTATTAACGTATTTACATCCTTATAAATACTGTGATGTTAATATGAACAGCTGACAGACCAGTATTTGCATGGTTTCCTTCAAAAATTTAATTCCAATAAGTAGTGTCTATTTATGGAGCAAGAGCAATAAATATTCAAAATTATACTGTGTTGAGATTACATACCCATGATAATAATTTACCAATGGTGTACCAAGCGCTGTTTGATCAAACAAAATATATTTAATTGTGAAGCTACGTTGAAAAAGTAAATAACAAAAGTATTACAAATTATCAATAAAAACTGGGTTAGTAAAAAGTGGACTCGGACTGATTTGATTTATTTTGTCCAAGATATCCAAACTTTATGATAACTAAAACATATGAATTTAAGCCTGCAGACTAATATTACAGAATAAAATAAGGTTGATGTATCAATTTTGCAATATCAAAAGTTGCCGTTTTAAATTATTTGAGTATCCATAAAATGTGGAGGTATTATTATTGCGACTAGATTTGGGTGTGTACAACAGTATGTACTTGCTATATTGGATTCAAGTACCGTACGTGTTATCGGCATGTGGTGGGCGTTTCAAGTTATGTAGTGCACAGATGTGGAGGTTGTTGCACTTTTGGGGGTAGTGTACGTACAACAGTATGTACTTGCTATATCGGATTGAAGTACCGTACTTGTTATCGGCAAGTGGTGGGCGTTTCAAGTTATGTAGTGCACAGATGTGGAGGTTGTTGCACTGTTTTGGGTAGTGTACAACAGTATGTACTTGCTATATCGGATTGAAGTACCGTACTTGTTATCGGCAAGTGGTGGGCGTTTCAAGTTATGTAGTGCACAGATGTGGAGGTTGTTGCACTGTTTTGGGTAGTGTACAACAGTATGTACTTGCTATATCGGATTCAAGTACCGTACTTGTTATCGGCAAGTGGTGGGCGTTTCAGCATAACGTTGTTAAGCATAACGGGATTCCTCTCACGACGGAAGCCCTATTGGAACTGTCTATTTATAGAGGTTTCATATCAATAAGCGAATGTGTCACAGCATAGTTCTGACTAAATGATGAGATTTTGCAACACATATTAGTGTTTTTTTATCATTAATAGCAAAAATTATAAAAGCCTTACAAAAGCCTTCCCGATTTTTCATGTATAATAATTTCCAACAAGCGAGAAATCTCTTATTCTTTATTTACCAATGTGTAAATAGGTAAAGAGTAAGTTCAAAAATGCACTATCTTTGAGGTGTTAAATAAACACGGTGTCTCATTATAAATGACCAAATTGATTTGGAAACGTGTTGTGGGTTGAGTTGTGCACAATCCCGTTAAGCCATGTGGTTAAAACAAAGAGATCTATGCGGGTAATTTACTGACAAAAATGTGTCATATATATATATATATTGAAGTAGTAGCCTATGTCTAATTAACTAAAACAAACACAATGTAATATGTTCCCTGGGACTTTACATGGAAGGGGGCCGTTTCCTTCCGCGTAAAACGCCAAAATCTTGGATTTATATTTCAACTTTTCAGTTCATAATAATAACCTTATTGTAACAATTGATGTATCATCTGAAAGGGGAAGACTTGTTCTGGAGGACCGTAAGTTGGATTTTGTAAAAATTAATCACTTTTATATATTTTTCACTTTTAAATATGTGAAACTTTAAATGTTATTCTTGACGATTTTACAAAAAAAAAAAAAAAAAAAAAAAAAAACTCATAATATCAGCAAATAGTCCACTAGAACGGACCTTTGTAATCATAAAGTGTTCACTAGAACTTATTATAATAATAAACACAAACCGTATAATTGAAATAGAAAGTCATGTTTTGGCTCGCTGACAGTAAATTTGTACTGCTACATGGGGCTGACTTTCCAGCGGTGGCTTGGCAGTTTGAGAAACAGATACCTTAAAGAGGGTTTAACAGTACCTTAGACATAATAATAAACTATATAATAATAAGACATAATAATATCCACTTTAGCGAAGTAGAGGCAGATCTAACTAGGTTCCCTAGAACTTATGTTTTGGCCCGCTGACGGTAAATTTGTACTGCTACATGGGGCTGTCTTTCCAGCGGTGGCTTGGCAGTTTGAGAAACTGCTACCTTACAGAAGGTTTAACAGTACCTTAGACATAATAATAAACTATATAATAATAAGACATAATAATATCCACTTTAGCGAAGTAGAAGCAGATCTAACTAGGTTCCCTGGATCTTTGAATTAAGCAAAGTGTATAGTTATGGTAGAATATATTTATTATTATAATTTTATATACAGTACAAGTAAACGTCACACAACACAAATTTACTACAACAAAAGCACAAATTGCACAAATATATTACAATACAGGTACAGAATGCACAAATATTATGTTGATCGATTTCGGTGAACCACGCTCACCTTCCTCAGACCAGAGAGATTCATAAAAGAATCTGATGTTTTGTGATTCTTTTGTGAATCCCTCTGGTCTGAGGAAGGTGAGCGTGGTTCACCGAAATCGATCAACATAATATTTGTGCATTTTGTACTTGTATTGTAATAAATTTGTGCATGTTGTGCTTATATTGTAATAAATTAGTGTTGTGTGACGTTCACTTGTACTGTATATGTACCAACGCGTATTATGTTAATTAAAAAACTATTTCATTTTCTCTGCTAAATTTGTCTTTTCCTTACGAGCACACACTATGTATTGGTCAGCAGTTATCAGTAATATTTCCAGTTCAGTTATTTTGCCCGATATATCACCGTAAACATCGATCCTAGTTGACATCGTTACCTAGATTCCCACCCAGTAACCCCTCACACTGTGACCTAACGGAAGAACGATGTCCCCTATCATTTTACAAGCGTGTCTCGAGCAATTTACAAGCCATGCCATAAACGTCTGTCCCGGTCCATCGCCTCGGCGATCACCACCGACCGTTCTTCTGTGGCTTACAGATCCAGCGGTCACGGGGCTAGCTGTACACGGCCACCTAGAGGGGGTGATTGAAGAGTTGGCCTGGATGAGGATAATCTGCCCAAGTAAGGGAAGGACAGTATTGGAGTCTTCTTAGGAATGTTCCCGCATTTGTTTAGCAATATACCAGAAGGCGCCGATTGATAATTACAGAGATGACGCTAATTATTTTCTGTTAGGTCAAAACCACGTGACCAATATAACGGTTTGTAAGTTTAGTCACATGTTGTCTAAACTTTATAGTCTTTACCGTATGCGAATATATTTTTTATGCGATATAAGTATTACATTACATGTAGTACATTTTTTATCGCTTCAACGTAATCACAGATAAAAAGAAACGAATGTCTCTTTGTTAGGGCTGCAGCGAGCCCTGTAATTGGGTTACAACTAATGTAGGCTACATTCTTTATACATTTGTAGTGATAATTAATACGATTATCTTTGAGGGTTCGAAGGGCAAATGGAGGTGACTGACAAAGGTGTTAGCCGTTAACACCCCATTTCCATTACACGATACCCATTCAACGCACTAATGGATGCGACCTCTATTTTGTTCTTTTCTGTGACGTAATACAATTAATACAGGATAAATCTAGAAAGGAAATGCATTGAATTCATATTATGTTACTTAAATGATTATTGTATTATGAAACTGAGAAAATGCTTGTATTAACATGACATTAAACTAGCGAATGCAGAGGGTTCCTCAATGAAATGGCTAACAACATATGCTTAATATTGTAAAATATAAATAAAAGACCATAAGTGTAAGTGGGGTCATTTTTTTAAAACCACGATTTCTATCCTCAGACCAAATAAATTCATAAAGCATTAATAAATGTATGTACATTACTTACCAACATATGAAGCTAGAAATGATGTATAACATGTTGTTTAGTCCTGCGTATGGCATATGTTTAATCAGCCATATTGAATATTCTAAAACATCTTCTGTTGGATTATTTTACATTAATTCTTCCAGACCTTTCGGACAATAGTACTCAGTAAAAATGTATTCTGATCACATAGGATATCTTAATAAGCTTCACGTGTAGCTTGTATGAGAAATTACATTCATTGTGTTTTAAAATTAATCTTATGGGAACTCAACAAACACAATATGTCTACCAATTAATCCTTCAAATCCACAAATACGCGATCAAATTAATTCATTTACACAACATCTACAGCAAAAAGCATTTAATTTCCCCGAAGCAGTTCAATGTTCTATTGAGCCTAAAGCCAGGAAATTAATTACAATCAATAAAAATTATTTGGAAATCACAAACATTTAAAAACCGCAAAATCTTCCTTCACATTCCCTCAGGCAGTGTTTTGTACTTAAAACTGTCTTATAAAAATCAGAAAAGAACAAGGTCTATAACGTTAATTGTTTTACTTTTATGAAAGACACGGTTTACTTATGAAACAAACAATCAATGTAGACTCAACACTTGATGTGATCACGAAAGCTACAGTATGCGGTCTTTGCAGGAACTCTTGTGCAACTTTGAGGTTAGGTGGCAGATACAATAACTACACTGTCGAGGTCAAATTGTGTTAGTAATTCCATCACATTTATGTATTGCGCAGTATTTATCTATTTGCAAGTTATATGGGGTGGGGAAAAGTATGGAAACGCTTTCACAACAACGTTATTTTTTTACTTAGATAAGTTTTTTAATGATTGTGTTAAATAAAGTATAGTTTTGATCAGAATAATTAATTTACTTGAAACCGTTAAAAAAGCGGAGAATTAATTTGTTCAAATTAGTAACTTTGAAATTCAAATGACCGCAAATCTGGAAAGGATAAACCTTTCGAAGTCCGGTTTGCGGCAATTCATTTCTCTTGAATGAACCTTTCATTTGAAACTAAACTCGACCTTTGAAGATTTTCGTTCAACTCCTCGTGGGCTGTAGGCCTACCCCTGAAAATATGAAATGTTACTAATGGCATCAAAAAGTATGTTCTTTGTAGCCATGATCATGTACAAGATTTCATTTTTACAAGTGAAGTCATAAAAAAGTTGTGAAAACGTTTCCGTACCCCCCCCCACCCTGTATATAAATATGGTTCACAACTTGTATAGTATATTATATTTCGTAACATGCAAATTATATAATATTTTTAACAAATTATATAATATCAAGCCAATAATCATAAAATATAATTTATACACATGGTATTAAATTGAAAATAATTATTGTAAATACAATGAAGACATAAGACAGTAATATTGAAGTGGCACTCGTCTGTACTAATTTTGATAGTAATATTATTTTTTATTTCACTGTCTGCTTTTGTCCATACAGTGTGATTTGTGGAATTTAACCACACTCTTGAACTTATATGCAATGTAAATGTTTACAGTGCTCAAACGTGCAAATAAGGTCTGTAGTTTCGAAACACGGATTTAGGGTTAAGTATGACAATACCAAAATGACAAAGAAGTTAGGCACTATCAGTTACTCCTGTATAACATTTCTATTGACTTCGGTTGGTATGACACTCATATCTGGCTCATGAAATGATTAAAGCCGCGTTTACACAAGCAACAAAACATGTTTATAAACAACATTCGCAACTGAAACACGATTATTGTAGTCCATAGTTGTTTCTTGTTTCCCATAGAGATCAAAATATTTTTAGAATCACTTTTTACTGTTTATGAAACATGAATTTTTTCACACGAAACATTCTTCCTAATCGTCCAGCGAGAGCAATGACCTGGTTATCAGAGATCTCGAACGTGACCATCCAGAAACACGCTGGCATCTTTGTTTAGGTAAATGTTTATAAACAATGTTTCTATATCCATTTCATTATTTGATACTTGTTCCTAAACACAGGAACGTGTTTTTGTTGGTCGTGTTAGCGTAGGGTTGCCATAAACTTTCTCATTAAAATACGGACACCAGATTTACTTTGGGAGTCTGGCTACCAGATTTACTGTGGCCTCTGTTTCTTTTTCTCTGTGGTTAGCATGATTCCATTCTCAATAACAGCAATGTTAAATATTCTCAAATCAGGCAAAAAGATAGCCCTACTGGTAGTCCTTTAAAATGATTAGCCGTTTTGAACTATTTAAAATTTGATACATTTTTTAATTAATGCCAACAATTTTTTTTTATTTGTTGGTGTTCTTGTTTAAATTAATTCTTGAGATCAGGACAATTTTAAGTAAATGTACCATAAACATTTAAAAATTAAAATTATCTAAGCAATAAACACTCTGCAATATAATATACAAAATGCCTAAAAAATTACACATTACATATAAGTTTATAAGAAAAGTTCAGCATTGGAACTTAAAAAGGCCAAGAAGACGATATATGATTTTGAAAATCTTTACAATATTACAATTTCATCTATGAAATAATATTAAATCTGTAAATTACGTTATAATTTTTTACGTTCAAATATACACCCCTGCACGGTTCGTTTGCCAACCCCGACTCTCACTGCGCTCGATACACCTCGACCTTCGGCCTCGGCATGTGACTTTTGACTAACAATTATAGTAGATTAACTGAATAACGTAAAATCACAATCTTAAATTTATTTACAGTATTCCACTTACACAACTTGCGTTGCTACCTATTTATTAGTACAAATACCCAATGTTGTTACCCTTGATTATATACATCTATAATAGATATTCCATCTAATAGGAATATTTGTTCCTGTAATTTTGTTAGTTAGCGTGGCCTGCAACCACAGCTGGTTTAAACTGTATTACACGTACGTGGGACTGACTATACAAGCGCTCTACAATGGACCACAAAAACAGCTGATATTTTGAGACTCAAAATTTAAGATTGGATGGGAAATCTATGTTTGTATAAAATAAATGGTATTACCTACTTAGCCTATTTCAAACGTGTTCATTTCATTTGTTTTTGTTTAACAGCTGAAGATAAAGTTTTAATGCATCAATAGGATAATGTCAAACATACAAAATAAACATGTTTATTTATTTACAAAACAGCTGTTATTAATTTACTATAATCAACTAAATGTTATTCTCATGGAAAAAAGGAAATTTTGAGGGGCTGTTTGTACCCCTTAGAAATGGAATTTCGAAAAGCCCTTTCTTAGTGGGTCTTTTCGATACTAAAGCAACTTCCTTTAAAATTTCGTGTAAATCCGTTCGGTGGTTTTTGAGATTTCGTGATGAATGAGTCAGTCAGTGATATCTGGCTTTTATCACAGAATATAGACAGATATTTTATATAACGTATAGATTTTAAGTCAGTTGTTAAATGGAATGATTTATTTATAGATTAAAGTATTTTAAAACTAGGATCGATAACAAATATATGTATTGTGGATGTCAACAAATGAAAGAAGCAAAAAGGAAAGAAGAGCCGGGTGGCGGAGCGAGGGTTAAATACAGGACGTGTAATCGCAGGGGTGCCAAACCACCGAGACATATGTGCAATCTTACTTCCGGTGGCCTCAAACAAGCTGTTCAACTATAGTGACTATTCAACTATAGTGTTCAACTTCAGTTATAGTGAACACTATGATTATGAAAGGTGCAATCTAGTGGACCACAAGTTGATGTTGAGTTTATAAATTTAAAACCGTCAAGAATGGCATTTCAATGTTCACGTATTTAACTGTAAAACATTACCGAAATACTCGATTTGTTTACAAAAATCATCTTAAGGTCTACTAGAATAGATATTCTTATCCCCACCTCATCTGCGGTTTGTATTGTGGGAAGCCAGCACAAACGTTCAGTTTTTCAGAGCATTCAAATCAAATTCGCATAATCGCTCAGTTGAAGTTCAGAACATCTTGCAAGGAAGCATTCAAGGAATTGCAACTGTTGACCCGGCCAAGTATTTACATTTTAGAGACAACTTTTATCTGTTTGTCTAAATGTGCTACGACTAGTGGTCGAGACATATACACGACACACGGGAAGAGATACCTACCGAACTGGGAGACACAGGACGGGGTTTACGAGCACTTGCCCTCACAAGCAGGGGTTCGTTTTAACAACAAGTTGACCCATTGGATTAAAAGTTCCCCGACGCCCAAGGCGTTAAAAACTTAAGGCTTTTTAGTGTTCCAAACATTTTACAATGCTGAAGAGTTTGTGGCTTACTTACAACGGGGTGAACGCAGCTGACAAACAGCGCTGGACGTGGAAAAATTGGCAGGATGAAAGTGGGGTGGGTGGAAACGCTGTATGTCTGTGGTTCAATGTGGCTTGATTGTTGAAATTTTAGTTATTATTGATCTGATAATTGCTATACACTGCATAATGTTCTGGCAATAAAATATTTCATTTTGCTTTATTTGATTTTATTTACCAATCAAACGACTCTTCAAGTGTTGTGATACGACCACTGCTGTATTATGATCCGAATACTTTAAATAAATCCATGTTTGTTTTTTTTTTGCCTTTTCCATGACATAAAACGGCTTTCTTAAAGTATTCAGTTGGTACTTGAAGATTGTACAAGGAACTGTGTGTGAAGCCTTTTGAGGTGTTGACCAGCCGGGTTTGTAGTATTACATACACGGTGTTCACTCCTTGGATAAGCAAAGGGCGAGTACGAAACGTCCAACATCGGAGTGAGTAAAGGGCTGTGATGTATGTATCATGTATACTATTTAAATAAATCGGGATGCGAGGACATCACTCATCATGGAATAACATGCGCCAACCTTCTCATTGAGTTCTAATTTAGCTTTAGGGTTAGTTACAAATTCTTATTTAATTGATAAATACGATATGATTAAAAAATGATTGTACAGTATAGAATCTATTTTATGGATGGATATACAGTTCAAGTGAACGTCACACAACACAAATATATTACAATACATGTGCAAAATGTAAAATTATGTCAGAATACAATTTGTCCATTTTGTACTTATATTATAAAACATTTTTGTTGTGTGTCATTCACTTGTACTGTATTCAGGGTGTCCCGTAAGTACTGACCAAAATTTCACGAGGTTATACTATAGGTCAAAGCAAACAATTTTCATCATATAAAGTATAGTCCCATCTTGCTTAGTTTTCTGTCTATCTGTCTGAATGTGTTTTTTAGAAAATAATTTATATCTTCAAAATGGTTTGAGATATCAAGTTGAAACTTTGTACATGTACTGAGCTTATTAGTGTACATCTAAGATGAAAGTTTCAAAATTATATCATTTACATAAACAAAATGGCGGCCATTTAAAACTTTCAAAGCTTAATAACTTTAAAACGAGTGATGTTATAGAAAAATGATAAGACACATATAAAATAGCCCCCAATAATACAAGAATATTGGTACCAGATTTATTTTTCTACAATAAGTTATTACAGAAATAAGTAAGATTTCTCAAGTAAAGGTCTGTGTTTTATTCAAAATTATTTGAAAACACATTGGAATTGTGAATAAAACACAGACCTTTACTTGAGAAATCTTACTTATTTCTGTAATAACTTATTGTAGAAAAATAAATCTGGTACCAATATTCTTGTATTAAAGGGGGCTATTTTATATGTGTCTTATCATTTTTCTATAACATCACTCGTTTTAAAGTTATTAAGCTTTGAAAGTTTTAAATGGCCGCCATTTTGTTTATGTAAATGATATAATTTTGAAACTTTTATCTTAGATGTACACTAATAAGATCAGTAAATATACAAAGTTTCAACTTGATATCTCAAACCATTTTGAAGATATGAATTATTTTCTAAAAAACACATACAGACAGATAGACAGAAAACTAAGCAAGATGGGACTATACTTTATTTGATGAAAATTGTTTGCTTTGACCTATAGTATAACTTCGTGAAATTTCGGTCAGTACTTACGAGACACCCTGTATACACCAATACGTATTGTGCTAATTGAAAAAAAAATATTTATGGATATGTTATCTACATAATTACTATAGGTTAGTATTTGGTATAAATTTTTGTATGCAGTAAATAAAAAACAGCAAAGTATTACGAAAACATTCACCAATGAACAGCAAATATAGTCATACTAGTTTTAAACAGTCGCTGAAACATTTCGTCCTCTTTGACTTACGTACAATGAATGTCTAACGGAGAAATATATTACAGTACCTAGCGATGTATTTTTTATCATTTCGATTATAATTCATAGTGAAACATTTATTAATATTTAGTTACTTTGTGTTGCCAACAATCACACCATACACAAAAATATAAGTTTGATTAT
Source organism: Stictocephala bisonia (assembly GCA_035578905.1). Classification (NCBI taxonomy): domain Eukaryota; kingdom Metazoa; phylum Arthropoda; class Insecta; order Hemiptera; family Membracidae; genus Stictocephala; species Stictocephala bisonia. The sequence goes on from JAQJVL010000894.1 coordinate 20,972, forward strand.
TTAAATAATTATTAATTGTTTATAAATAAATATAAGTTAAAAGCCAAATACCATTGGCTGACTGATCAAAATTTCTAAAAAACTATAATGTTTTGGTCTATGAAACTTGGGACAAAAGATCCTTTAAAGACTCAAGACGCTAATCAGCTCCTTTGTTACAATTCGCCGTGCAAATGAGATAGCTAAAGACGATTCAAATTTACAAAACATGTTGTTTTGGACAATGTAAGAATGCAATGTGAAGAAAAATAACAAAATTACACGAGTGACGGAGTTGAAGTGCGAAGCGTGCAGGGGTATCTTGTAGTAATATATATATATATATATGATTTGCCCATATCGATTTCTTTTCCTTACATGATATCACGATTAACCATTTCTTTTTCTAAGTTTAGACCTAATTAACGTATTTACGTTTAATCCCCTCTCCTCCTTTCATTAACATCGTAAAGGAAGAAACAGTGATACTTCTCGACAATGCAACAATCATCCAGAACGCATTAATAATAATTATTTATTTCTCAAAAATACTATACAGGGTTGAGCAAACGTCTGGAATATATTTATTAATTTCAAAACCATTGAAAAAAATGTAATGAAACTTTTCAGTTATGTACATGTCCATATATCAAATATTTAAACATATTTTAATTATTTTTTGCATAGCCAGGTGATGGCCCTTGAAGGAAGTCTTAAAAATATTAAATCTAAGCCTACCTCCAGTTATAACTCATTTTAAAGGTATTTGTTTTTAAAACACAAGAGTGCAAACCTGAGATCAAAAGGATTACCCAGTCAGAAATTATAGCCTCTAAAAGCATTTAATGTCATATAACTAACACTGCTTAAGACAAAGGTAACATAATTATTATATATTGCTGCGTAGAGCTATAATTTATCTAACTATGAGGAATTAAATTTCACCAAAAATAAGTAACAAAATATTATAATAATATTCTTAAACTATTTTAGGTAAACCTAGGTTGTTCTTATTTTAATCTTAGTTAATTTAATAAAAAATAAATTATAAAAATAGCATATCTATATTTATAACGCAGCCGTTTGTTACGATTGTTAACAATCAACAACATACTCAGCAAAAGGGAACTGTTAAATAAATAGCCGTATAACTGAGAAGAATTAGTAATATGACATTAAATTCTTTGAACCACTGTATTTTGAGGACGGCACATCCTTTCGACCTCAGATTTGCACTTTTGTATTGTACAAACAAAGACCTTTAAAATGAGGTATAACTCGAGGTAAGCTTACATTTAAAACTATTAAGACTTCCTTCATACGCTATCCCCTGGATATGTAAGAACAAGTAAAATATGTATAAATGTTTGGTATAGGAACATGTACAGAACTACAACGTTTCATTACATTTCTTTCAATGGTTTTGAAATTAATAAATATATTCCAGAATTTTGCCCAACCCTGTATAGTAAAAATGATTATGTATTTTTTTAAACTTCACCCCCCAGTTTAGATGGGATTGCAGGCATGTGCGTGAACTTTATTCAACGATTGAAGTACTGACCGTTAGCTCAGTTGGGTATTCGAACCTTGGACTTTTCACTCCGCAGTCAGAAGCCGTGGCCACTGAGCCACCACGCAGGCAAGGCAAGATGGCTTGCCGTAATTTTACTGCAATTTCACAATTAACCTTTTTTATAACAGTGGACGTTTTATGAACAATAATAATATATTTTAATATAACAAGGCTGATCTCATAAATATTTTTACCTACAAATATGCATTATTTTTTTTAGAAAAGTCCTCCAAGGCTTTCAAAGACGTGTTTGGAGGTTCTTTGTTACTATATATTTTAAATCTGCGTAATAAGTAAAATTGTTCAATTTTTTACATTGGTTGATTCAGGGAAGTAGTTTCTTTTACAAGACTGTTAATTTTTAACGTTGTATATATTTAAATACAGTTCTGCTGTAGTTTATGGGTGGGTGGTTGGGTCACAACCACTCTAGTGTATGAGTGGGCGGGTGGTCAAGACCACTGTAGGTGTATGGGTGGGCAGGTGGTCAAGACCACTGTATGTGTATGAGTGGGTGGTTGGGTCACAACCACTCTAGTGTATGAGTGGGCGGATGGTCAAGACCACTGTATGTGTATGGGTGGGCAGGTGGTCAAGACCCCTGTATGTGTATGGGTGGGCAGGTGGTCAAGACCACTGTATGTGTATAGGTGGGCAGGTGGTCAAGACCACTGTATGTGTATGGGTGGGCAGGTGGTCAAGACCACTGAATGTGTATGGGTGGGCAGGTGGTCTAGACCACTGTATGTGTGTAGGTGGGCAGGTGGTCAATACCACTGTATGTATAAGGATGGGCAGGTGGTTAAGACCACTGTATGTGTATGGGTGGGTGGTTGGGTCACAACCACTGTAGCCTACATGTATGGGTGGGCGGGTGGTCAAGACCACTGTATATGTATGGATGGGCGGGTGGTCAAGACCACTCTAGTGTATGAGTGGGCGGGTAGTCAAGACCACTGTATGTGTATGTGTGGGTGGGTGGTCAAAACCATTGTACGTGTATGGGTGAGCGGGTGGTCAAGACTACTGTACGTGTATGGGTGGGCGGGTGGTCAAAACCCCTGTACACGTATGGGTGGTTGGATCACAACCACTCTAGAGTATGAGTGGGCGGGTGGTCAAGACCACTGTATGTCCTATGTGTGAGCGGGTGGTCAAAACCATTGTACGTGTATGAGTGGGCGGATGGTCAAGACCACTGTATGTGTATGGGTGGGTGGTTGGGTCACAACCACTGTAGCCTACATGTATGGGTGGGCGGGTGGTCAAGACCACTGTATATGTATGGATGGGCGGGTGGTCAAGACCACTCTAGTGTATGAGTGGGCGGGTAGTCAAGACCACTGTATGTGTATGTGTGGGCGGGTGGTCAAAACCATTGTACGTGTATGGGTGAGCGGGTGGTCAAGACTACTGTACGTGTATGGGTGGGCGGGTGGTCAAGACAACTGTATGTGTATGGGTGGGTGGGTGGTCAAAACCACTGTACGTGTATGGGTGGGCGGGTTGTTCAAAACCATTGTATGTGTATGTGTGGGCAGGTGGTCAAGACCTCTGAACGTGTATGGGTGGGTGGATGGTCGAGATCACTGTATATGTATGGGTGGGCGGGTGGGCAAATCCATTGTACGTGTATATATGGGCGGGTGGTCATGACCACTGTATGCGTATGGGTGGGCGGGTGTTGAAGAGCACTTTACGTGTGTGAGTGGTTGGTTCACAACCACTCTAGTGTATGGGTGGGCGGTTGATCAAGACTATTGTACGTGTATGGGTGGGAGAGTCATTTATAACTATTGTAGTGTATGGGTGGTGGGTGGGTCAGGGCCTCTGTCCATAATAGTTGAGAGGGTGGGTTAATACTGACAGGAAAGTCAAAACCCCAATATAAAAGATACCTTATTACTGTCAGTGGGCTAATGGTGGATTTGAAAATTAATGGTTCGTATTTATTATTGGAATGGGTCATAGTGAACACTGTAGGGTTATTAAAGATCTTCTAATGGATCATAATTTGATATTATAATTTTTTTAATTCAAAATTGTCAAGTTTGAAATTTGTGTTTTCGCCTACTTAACTAAGAATGTAAGTACGTAAGAAAATAGAAAATTGCAAAATACTCTAGTTTTACAAAAGTTATCTTACTGTCCATTAGAACAGTTCTCATGTATTTAAATGATATGTGATACGATACGAATAGCCGTGCGAACATTTTTGGGCTGTGCTTAAGAGTCTGCAGAGGTTGTCGGCCATGTTGGTTTTAATCCCACGAGAACAATGTTATCTGCGAATCCATATTTTTCGTTATTTATTGGCCAAAAGTTGTGTGTGAGGTGTCATTTCAAACGTTATCTATTCGCGCATTGCGTTTTCTTTCGATATTTTTAATACATACGCCTAGTTTTGAAAAATAGGTGAAATAAAACTTCAAACTAGATATTTTAATATTTTTTTCTATACAACTACAATTAGGTATTTTCAAAGCAATTCCAGCGTGCAATTTCATTTATTATCAAATGCAATTTGTTTGGAAAAACTCATTTAAAAATAATTGTTTGATTTGGATACTGGTGATGGTATGTCCGGTTCGAAAATAACATTGTTCTTATGGGATTAAATCCAACATGGCCAACAGCCTCCGACGGTCTCTGTTACAAAGAAACGTTACTAAAGTACGCGTTGTTTAAAAAATAAATACAACACATATTACATGTGCTGTGATAGTTATTGGTCAAAGTATCGTTTACAAGTGCGAAGAACCTGTAGCAAGATTTGTTACTTAGTTGCCAGTAACTACGCTTGTAACCAGCGCCACTTCAGTTATTATTGCATCTACTTTAGTATCCAGTCTACATCGCCACCAGTTATGTAAATTGAACTATATAATTGGCTTTAGTTGTATTTATTTACATGTCGATGAACATCGGAATAGATGGTTACAAATCTGTACTCACTGGCTTTGAATCAAATAATTGTGTTTGTTTAGTGGATTGTTATTCCTATCATTGTAATTGGAAATGTTTATTCTTCAATTACACGTTCACGCACAACTGTTTTTTACCTTGAAAGAGAGCCGTCTGTTATAGACGAGGTACGAGCGTTCGTGTCTGGTTATTTATGAGATATTCTAATTACATATTGTATGATTTACATTATAAATAATGAGATAAGTTCATTCCGAAATATTATAATATGATAACAATAAGGAACGAAACGTTTCATTATGAGTGTGATATTCGTTTATTATATGTTACCATAGGTACAATTTAACGCGCAGATATTCAGTTATGTTGATTATAGGCTGAAAAGGGCCTTATGAATAATATAATACTACACTTTCGTATCTTTCAGAAATTTATTTAAGCTACTGTTAGATACATACAATTATTTTCGTTCTGAGATAATTAATGTCAAATAATGAAATGGAAACATACAATTATGAGATGCGCTCATTGAGTCTCGGATACAGCTCTTTCCGAAGTCTGTAATATGTTCAATTTAAAATATCTCATTCTAGTAATCCATAGATTGTTAATTTTCATATTATAAGACTAAAAATATGTCAACGTTATCCATCTAATTTACATGGTGATAAAGTTCTTTAAAATATAGTTCATTATAGACTGTCAAATGCATTTCCTTCTAAAAGTACGTTCAAATTTCATAGTACTTAAATTGTTTGATAGATTATAATTTACCTTATTCTGTTGTACAATAATGCTGAAATTTACTACATGGAGTGCATTGGTGCACGAGAAACAAAGGTAAAATAACATCTCTGGCCAACGCTTCAACTTATTTAGTTTTGGGCAACGATCGTAATGCTTACTGTAAATTTCCTTGTATTAAATTGTATTTTATCAAGAAATAAATATTTTACCAAGAATTTGAAATAATTTTTTTAAATTTATTTATTCATAAGACGCCGAGCGTCAAGATATGGGCGAATATTTGTGGATATTATGGATTTCGAATGAGTGTGATGAGTGTAGATGAGTGAATGTAGTCATTGTTACCAACTAAGGCAGACTATTCCTTAGAAAGTGTCATTAATAATTAAAATGACAAATGAACAGACGGTGGTTATTAGCTGATCCTTTTTTAAATTTGTTTTGATCCTGATTGGGATCGGACTGAGAACCTTTATCTTATAAAGCTGGGCCAACCAACTCCGCTACCGACCAATTAACCACAGATCTGTGATGCGACTAAAGCAAATTAATGCGAATTTCATATTTAATTTATATTGAGGTTTGTAAATGTAGTCCGATCAGAGAAGACACTACAGAAATATTAAACTACCTAAATATATAACATTAAAAATATAATGTTACAGTACGTCTATGTGATATAAAACGGTATCGTAATATTAAATATTAATAATGATAGAAATATTAATTACAACCCTTATGATTACTAATTCAATATTTGAAGTAAGAAAACGTTACCGATTTACTTAAAAATTGTTGTCAAATAGAAGTTTAAAAAATATTTAAATAACATACAAATTTATATTTATTATATGGTGGAAAATTGTTTCTATTTTACGTTGGTAGCAATAGTTTGGGTACAAATATATTAACTATCCTATCGAGTATAATCGTACCGGGTCTATGCACTTTATAATACAACTGTACTAGTGTTCGTTTGTAGTATTACAAATTGTATTATTGTAGTATACAAGTAAACATTATATGACACAAGTTTAAGACAATTATAAGTATAAGAACGTAAAAATATTGTACAGAGGATCCACAAAGGGACTGAGGGAAATTTATTTATTTATTTCTTATTTCTTATTTATTATTTGTTTATTATTAAATGCCGAGTTGAGCATTTATTTATATTTCTTAGGTTACTGCTGATTCCCAAGGATTTTCTTTAATAATTTCTATATAACTATTAATTGTGTAAAAATATGAAATAATCAAAATTATCGTACATCATCGGGATAGTTGAAAATATGTTTCATATCAAAACAAGTTTTCAGGTAGTTGTACAGTTATGGCCAAAGCCTTGAAAGTCAGTGGATATGGTTATAATTAGGTAAGTTTACTATTAAACCCATCAGTAGCATATATGGGGCGGAGGAAAATTAAGGAAACCCTTTCACAACAACGTTATTTTTTCCATAGATAATTTGATAATTTAATTTTTTTTAATAATTGAGTTATATAAAGTGTAATTTCTGATGATAATAATTGACTTAAAACCTTTAAATAGTGGAGAAATAATATTGTTCAAATTTGATTCAAATGACCATTACTTTGCAATTAATTTCTCTTGAATAAACCTTTCATTTGATGTCAAACTCGACCTAGGCTTACGTTGAAGATTTTCGTTCAACTCCTCTTGGGCCGTCCTCCTGAAAAGATGAAATGTCGCTAATGGCGTCAAAAAGTAGGTTCTTTGTAACCATGATGATGTACAAGATTTCACTTTTACAAGTGAAGTCGTATAAAAGTTGTGAAAGCATTTCTGTATTTTTTCCACCCTGTATATTAAACCGTTTATCTTTTCTATTGATAAAAAAACTCATAATTTGGTCACATTTTCAGATACAAAATTGTATTTTTGAAGAAGTATATGTTGTACAAAGAAATTGACGATGCAATTTCTAAATTCCGTCATATTTTGGTTGTTTATTAAAAAAAAAAAAAACAAAAAAAAATTAATATCAACATTCGCTTTGAAAATTTTAAAGGTTTATCACACATTCGCTATAAACCTTATTCTTGTAAATTGCGTTTACTGTTCACTTTTTTAAGGTCATTCAAAATTACAAGAATATTTTCTTCAAAATTGATGTGGAGAAATATACGATAAAAACATAATGATTCGTAGTATATGAAGTCATACATTGATGCAACAATCTTTATGTAGTGAAGGGGTGTAGGAAGTAGGGGAGGTCGCAGGTCGGGGTCGCGGGAAGCCCCGTGGAGCTGAGTGCTGCTGATCCTGTTACTGTCCAGTGCTGACGACAGACGACCTACCAGTACCCAGGTCGGGGTTCGTTGAGCGACACCTCCCTTGCCCACGTCTTCATAACAGCCAGGTAATCTATACAATTTTTTACTATTAGGCTACTCTTAGAGTTGAATATTTTCCTGTAAAATAATTCAGACTTTGGTCAATTTTGCTAGTTAACTTTGGTAAAATAATATAAATGAAAGAGTCGTTATTTTATTGATAAGAAGCCTCCTGCAAGAATTTATCATAGAATAGCGTATTAGACAAATATCGATGATATTTTGTGTTGTAAAAGGTCTATAGGAAGGGGTAAGTATTGGATGAGGTTATGTGTGATACATGGACGGTTGGAGTGGAAGTGTTGTCAGAACTCTTGCTTCTTAGATGGGGCGGGGGGGGGGGGGAGCAACATGATGTTTTTTAGAGAAAGCCGTAAAATATTATGAGCTTCTCATGGTAAGTCATAATATCAATAAGGCATATGGGTTGTGGAGTGCAAAACGTCAAGAAATGTACGCGAATCGTGTGTATAAAAGCCTTTAATAAAGTCTTGCGGGAGGGGGGACGTCAAGAATAGAACATTACATTTATGCGTCAATACGTCTAATATACGAGGCTTTAGCTGAATATTAATGCAACAATAAGAATTGCTAGTGTTTACATTTTGTAGAATGCATAAAAAAGTGTTTTTTATTTCATTTAACAAATAAATCTGGGGATAAAAACCTCAAAAATTTTCCGTAATCAGGTTATAAGAATGTAACAGAGAAGACATAGAGCCTAATGATAAAATCATGTTAGCCTAGTCGAATGACTATAAAAAAAAATGTTCCCCCCTCACCATAGTATAAACATAACACTACAAAACTAACAAAGTACCAGACTCTTTGTAGCAAAATTGCTACGATGACATCAAGAATTGCATTGTTTTCGTTTTGTTGAATACGTGTAGTGTTATGATTGAACTAAGTGGGGAAGGGTGGGGGGTTAACAGAATTGTTCTTCCATGTCATCTTTATTACAATATTTACACACTGGATCTCTGAGTTCACCACTCAAGGTCTCAACGTTTCTTTGATAACATTAAAACAATGTTATTTGGGAATAACATTTCTGCCCTGATTGACAAAGTTTCATTCGGAAGAGAAAATTATTTCTATAACCTTCTGGTCATTGAAAGTGGAAATATTTCACTTACTGATTACGAGTTCTCCAATAAAATATCTAATTTTCTTTGCCATCGGACCGGATCCCTTACATTCTGGCAATGCGCTCAGTTGTGCTCCACTTGTGAAAGGCCTACGGACGTTGCCATCAGGTCAAAACTTGATCGTTACGATTCTTCTGAGTATCAGAGCATTAATTACTACTTTTGACAAGGACAGTTAATTAATGAAATGGTTAATACATCTTACAGATATAAAAAGCATGATGGAGATTGTTCCAAATGGCAGCCAGTGAGAATACAACATGACATCAATTACAAGTTTGAAACAACATTAAATTACGTTGGAGTAAAAGCAAAATCGTATAAACATGTCCAAACAATACAAAATAAATTAAGTTTCACGCTGTAAAAATAAAATAAAGAAAGAAAGAGAGATAAGAAAGAGAATAAAGAGAAAAAGAAAGGAAAGGAAAGAAAAGAAAAGAAAAGAAAAGAAAAGAAAAGAAAAGAAAAGAAAAGAAAAGAAAAGAAAAGAAAAGAAAAGAAAAGAAAAGAAAAGAAAAGAAAAGAAAAGAAAAGAAAAGAAAAGAAAAGAAAAGAAAAGAAAAGAAAAGAAAAGAAAAGAAAAGAAAAGAAAAGAAAAGAAAAGAAAAGAAAAGAAAAGAAAAGAAAAGAAATAATAAAATTATAGAGGAATAACAAATTTGCTAGCATTACATAAAATTTTAATTTTATACGAGAAAACAGATCACCAATAACAGATGAAACAAACAGTGGAACGTACTGTATTTTCTTAAAATATAATTTATTTTGAGAAAAAGTCTTCGATCGGTCTATTAGTAAGACTTCGATCGTAGACATATAGGGGGCAAATAAATTTGGATGAAAGAGTTATTAATTGATAGCCCAATAGCAAAGGCAACTAAGGGATCTACGGCTTTATGTGTAATCTGAACCACGTAGTTTTGGTCCGATTTTCAGCTGACAAGCCTGACACTCAGTTCTCTTCCCTACACAAAATCTGAACCTTGACTAGCAACAACGTGGACTTCTCTTGTAGTGTCTACGTAGATGGCAACCATTGAGGGAAACTGTATCAGTGAGGACCGAGCATAGAACTTATCGCCTATAACCTACATAACACTTTGTCCCCAAGTAGCTGGGTTACAGCACTACTCCACTAATGCTGAGTCGTTATGGTGTAAGGAGTCTGGTATTTAAGCATTCATTTTGATAGGATTTATTAAATACTAAAGCATTACCTTTTGTGGAATATTGCGATAAAAAGCATTTACACAAAAAATTACTTAATTTACTTTTACTAAGTAATTTAATAATAATGTACAATTAATTAAATTTATGATTGTACATCTTCTTATCGCTTTCCAGCTACATCATCCTTAGACATAACTGGAATTTAAAATTATACTTTTGAAAAAATATTTAAATGAATATATTTCCTCAGTTTTACAAATCAATCATACAGTTTCTATGGAAATAAATACCGCCATCTCTTCCAGTAATGATGGCTGGTGTTCACTATGCCTGTCACTAATTATCAGCCATTATGTTGCTTCTACTGATAACGTGGCTCCTGTGGCATTTGGCAATCCTTATTCTAATACAAACGAAACACAATATTCCCCTTAAAAAACAACTTAACAAAATAGTGCTACTATTAATAGATTTATTTTATTCCTAATCATAACCTAAAATTCTATATTTACAAGTTTACACTAATAATGAACAAAAAGAACATACTTCAATATATAAGGCAACTCTTAATATTACTTTTTACTATTTTTTTCTAAAGATTGTTAAATTTAAACTATAACATCAAACATGTTTTGTACATATTTTTTATCAAGTAACCAATTTTTTAATTCCTTTGAAAATTTCACTATACTCATAATTTGCTTCAATTCTATGGGTAAAAAATTTTGTATCTACTATAGTTATTCTAAAATAGTACCAATTAAAAAAAATAGTAGTTAATGTTTTTGTAAAATTGTCTTTGAATTGTATGTAAATAAATTTTAATTCCAACTATAAAATACAACGGTTTAAAAAATTAAAAAAATAAATAATTGAGATATCTATGTTCGTTCTCGATAAAAAGGAACTCGAATATTAAGAATTCAAAAATCATCAAATAAGGATTTTAAAAAAATGAATAAAACATGATATTGCTTACATTTTTAAATTTTAAATGAGAAAACCGGCCGTTACTTGAGGCCTTTCAACTTACAGCCGCTTTTTACTAGGTTATTCAACATACGCAGAACTAAATACTTAAGTTATCAAGGTTTATTGCATATTAAAAAAAGTTCACAATGCTACTTAGCCAAGCATCGTGAAAACAAGCCTAAGAAAATATTTTTTAAATTACTTCCGTTATCGTAGAAACGTGAAACGTATATCATTTAAAATAGTAGTATGTTATTTTATTAGTATGTTATTATACGAGAAAATAAAAATTTAAAATGAATTTTACGACTTTTAAGTTCAGTGACCCCCTTAAGACTTTTTAAAATTTTGAAACCTTCGATAATGTGGATAAGCAGTACACGTACAACTGAGGTTTGTATTCTTATTTTGTTTAAGTAAATCGTACAATGGAAAAGTGAGGATAGAATAGGAAGTGAGGATGGTGAAACAGGAAGGTTTGGATAGAAATTATTATGAAAGCCAGATAAAATAGGGTTGAAATTACGACAGATATGTGGAAATGATAATAGCTAAACTGAAAGTAAGAGACTTTCTTACGAAGTAAAGAGGAGAAAAACGAATAAAATACTTCTTTAGATTTCATCTACAATATATCAATTCCTTTCTTCATAATTCGAAAATGATTTTTAGAAAATAACACTTATATAGTTAATGCTATATACTTAATGCTGAATTCAAAATATATTTTTATTTGTATTCATTTGCAAGTTTGAGAAACAATATTTTTAGAAAAGCAAAACATAAGTAGTCACAACTAAAGTGTTTTTTTCTAATTGAGTACAGGCATGAAAAATAAGATGAACTAAGAAAAGTTCTACTAAAATATCCGATTTCCTTCTTTTCTTTTCAATTAGTCGTGGTTTGTCATGGAAATGTCATTCATTTAACTGTTATTACTAATTAATTTACTTTTAATTTATGATTTTATAACATTGTCAAATAGTTTAAATACCCACCATAACATGCCATATACAGTGTATTTTTAATTCATTTTATTTATAAAAAATAGCCCAAAAACAACAAATGTGCAGTTGCCAACGTTTGTGAAAGCTGTAAAACAATATCACGCCCTTTTTCTATGTTTCCACAGCTGACTGCTGACGTGATGAGATCAAGGTGGAGCACCGTAGCGGAGGTTTTCTGAACTAGATGTCTTGAAAGTGTGATGATGTTTGCTCATTATGCTAAAGTGTGTGCGTCAAACCGGAAACACCTTTATGGGACATTAAAATATAAAGAAACTCGTAGCTATAACAACACATGAGTTTATGGGTTTTTAAATAGATGGTTTTATTATTTATGAATATCGTAAATGGCTACAAAACAGATACAAATCCAATTACTATTTAGCATTGGAATATGAAACAAAATGTAACATGCTTTAAAAAGTAGTCACCAGTTTTAAATTTGAGTGAAAAGTCTAAAGTCCAAATTATTCGACCACCTTTCAGGCTGATATTAACAAAAAACTATAACAATGACAGACAATATAATTATTAAATAATATTGAAAGAGAAAAATAAACTTATTTGTTCCAAAATAGATATAAATTTGCAATCACAACTGATAACAATACAATCTGAAAATATGAATAACAACAGCTACAATAACAATGATCAAAATGTGAATTAACAAACAACAACAATAATAATAATAAATCAAACATGAAGAGGAAAAAGTTTATGATACTTATAACTAAAATAATATCAAATACAATAAACCTAAATACTATATTTATTAATTCATAGGGCTAACTAATCAAGTATGTGTTTGCTAATTTCTTATATTTTAGAAAATTATATGATTTCATGGTTAACTGATTTATCTGTTTTTGAATTATTTGTGAAACATTGCGTCGTGAATGTAAAATGTATATATTGTTGTGTCTGTTTCTTGCCTTATTGTCAGTAAGTTATATTTTAACGGTATGGAGTAGATTATATAAATTGTTATATAGTAGAGTTTTAGAATTTATGTATTTGAAAATGTATTTTTTTATTTATTATATTTGAATATATTAATTTATTTATATGTTTAGTGTGTAAAACCATTGACGATTGCAATTCAGAAGGTCTCATATATTTCTATAGTAAAAACTGTTTATTATTCAATTGGGATTACAAACAATAAGTAATTTTGTTACTATAGTAATCAGAGTCATTCATGTTCTTATCAATGTGATAAAACTAAATTCAGAGTAAGCAAGAATATAATTGCGATCACTTTTTTATGTTGACTGTGGGAAAAAATAAAATCATATGGAGAGCCCCCCCCCTCCCCCCGGTAATATCACACTCATCGATTGTGGAGGTGTAAATCAATTCGTAGGCTATCGCTTGTCTCTAAACCCTGGCTTAAATGATCCTCTTTTTTCAGGCTTCCCAACTGAACCTATTATTCCAAAACATAACCCTAATCGGAATAGGTTTCACAATATCATGTTACTAAGTAGTAACTCGAGAAACAGTTCAAAATTAGAGACTGAAGCCCACAATTTCTTGAATTTCTTCGACCGAAAATGTCGTCTTTAATATTGGAAAATTATTCGTTGTTAAAATGCCTTAAAATTTTACTGATAAATGTAAAAAAAAACGAAGTCAATCGGACAGTTTTAACATATAACAACTATTAATTTGAGTTGTACAATAAAGTAAAATCGTTTATAAATAGCAATAAAATGAAAATTACAGATGTTATAAGATTTTAAAATTCAAAGGTAGCTGCTGAAAAATAAAACATTGACTGAATAAACATTTTATAATTACTATATTATGTATTGGTAGCATTTACATCCTAAAGACATATCACCTGACTGTATTTGTATAGAATGTAAACATTTAGTTTTTGTAAACAAAACAAAACAGTTTTGGTGATCGAATTCTGTTAACTACGTTTATCTTTCTTACAACAGGCAATTGATTTTATGAAGTATTCATACAAATGGCACCTAACTGCTTCTGCATTAAAATTATCAATATCAGTAATCGGGCTTTTACGTTTTCTTTTTTTCTTCCAAAAAGACCAAGTTTTGACCAAAGCTTTGTCAAAATTGGTTTTCTGTCAGCACTTTCCGCCAATCTCTTCTTATCGTAAACTAATAAATATCATCTTTAAGTAAGTGATTGTCATAGGACAATAAGTTTTAGACTATAATTCTTATAGATTACTCTATTATTTTTATAAATACGCATAGTTGTAAGTACAATGTTTGTACCTCGTGAAAGTACTTTTATTTACTTCTAAGGCCCTAGTTTCAAATAAATGTAACCATCAAATTTATATTAGTTTTGTACAAATTATTCTTTCCACTCGATAAACGATTTATTAATAATTTTCCAAACTTCTAAAGTCATTGGTATTGATTTTAAAGCTCTCTGTCTATTACATTTACTTTTTTACTAAAAATATTTCTATAACTCACGAAGTGTGAAACTATTATGATGCACAAATAATTGTTCATAAATTAATTCCCATTTATATATACTCAGGTTTTAAAGTTGCAAATGAGAAATAGATTTTATAATGCCTCACTTTACACTAGAGTTTGTTTGGCCTACTCCATAAGATATGAGATATATCTTGTCTAAATATTGAAAATTATAAAAAAAGCTATAACATAACTTACATATATTTAATAATAACTTGTGAGTTTAAAATAATAGAAACAGGTTTATTCATATTTTAAATGTAACGTGGTGTATGGCAGCTATTTTCAAAACGTTACAAAAATAAATCAGTAATTTCTCTAAGTTAATTATTGCAAAAACACATTATGGCTTTTCTAAAATAAAACTAACTTACTGAAAAATGGATAACTTGTTGGCCAATATTTTTTAAACCGGCTACAATTGGAATTTATCTTAAACTAAAGCATTTAACAAATGTGCAAAACATGTATTTTTTCTACAATATGCCTGGATGTTAGTGAATACTAGTTTTATTGTGTTAAAATAATGTAATACAATAACATAAATTGATTACATTATAAGCACAACATTGATAGATTGTTGAAGGATTTCGATATTCATTAATTTCATACCAGAACGGTTCACTGAATTTGTAATAAGTTTGTGGAGTGTGGTGTTTATTTGAAGTATAGTTCTACCGACATATAATATGCTAATTAAGAAAGTATAAAAATAAATAAACTAATTATATATAGAAAAACCTAAAATGTCTAGTGAATGACAAGAAATGTAAATGCTTGGTTTTAAGTAATATTAAATCCAGTATTTAGAATAGATCCAAAGTAAAATTAAATAATTTTAAATAAAAAAGGTGTATCAGCAAAAACAAGTTAGAACTAAACTGATATTAATTATGTGAAACTTTCTTGCTACGCTTCAAGTTTTGGAGCTGGAAATATCAACTAATTTTATTAAACAAGAAATCTTCATCACTAATCACCTCCAAACTGTTACAAAATATTTGGTAAATAATACAACACCTTAAATTATGATATATAAATTGGAATAAAGCATTGCCAATGTTTTCACGCATTCTAAGATATTATCTCTACATTCACTATTATTTTTGTAGTATTTTACGATAATCATTCATGGAACTATTATCTTTACAAAGCATTATTAAGTGCACTTCTATTTTATATTTATATTCTTATACATTACTAATAGGTTGTTCTCAAAAAAGCTATTTATTTATTTTAAAACATTATTGGATATTCCTCAAAGAACAGAAATTTATTACCTTTGTAGAATACTGTAAAATGTAAAATATTGCTTAAAGAGCAAAATAACTACAATGGTTATTATAAACATAGCTATTATCATTATAAATCACTACAAGGTGTCCCTCAAGGAGGCTGTTATCGGCCCACTTCTCTTTTATGTTATTTTAAGCGATCTATTTCGACAAATTAAAGTTTGTGTTTGTGATTATTTTTAACTGTTTTAACTAAAACAATAACATATTAGACTCTCTGGGACAACTTTTCATTTCCAGGAGAGAGATTTGGGCCAGGGTATTAAGATAAGCTCCTGTCAAAGAGTAAGGACATTTTGATCCTCTAGGAAAACTGTAAATCACCAGGATAACAAACCTCTGGTTGTCCACTCCTTTCGAAATTCATGACCTTTACTCAAGGGGATTTAAGAATGAAATTGTGAGTAAGTACACACACTTAGTTAAATAAGTAATGAAATATCGAGATTCTAAATCATATGCCTATCTATATTGTCTGCTTAAAAATATTGATTGAGTTTGGTAAACGTGTTTATTTTGTTTCAATATTATTATTACAAAGTTAGCTTAGTTTTATTTTAGTTCTTTGGTAATATCAAATCAAATCAAATCAAATATTTATTTGCAATGACATTACAAAAATGTATAGCAAACGTCATCCCTATATAAAAATCTAAAACATACATCCCACATAAAAGCCTCTGTCAAAACATACATCATTTACTGTTGCACTCATAGTCACTCATACCAAATCCCCACTTCCGACACCGGTTGTCAGTCTTCTGATTATGCGGTCTCCCAGTTGTATGCCATAAACTCGTCCACACTATAAAATGCATGAGACGCTAAACAGCGTTTGAGACGAGTTTTTAACGCCTTGAGCGTTGGGGCATTCTTAATTGAATCCGGCAACTTGTTGACAAAACGAACACCTGCGTGTGAGGGCAAGCGTTCGTGGACTACCGTCCTGTGATTCCCAGTTCGGTAGTTGTTTCTGCCTCTTGTGTCGTGTGTATGTATGTCCCGGCCACTTGTCATAACGCTTTTGGATATGCTAAATAGGGTTGTCTCCAGTATGTAAAGGCTAGGCAATGTCAACAGTTGCAATTTTTTGAATGTTTCTTTGCAGGTTTCTCTGAACTTTAATTGTGCAACAATGCGAACCGCTCGTTTTTGCAATTTAAATGCTCTGCTAAACTGATTGTTTGCAGAAGCTCCCCACAGCACCACACCGTAGGTGAGGTGGGGGTAAATCAGACCGTAATACGCCGTCATTAGAACTTGAATTGGGCAGAATTTTGCTAACGTCCTCAAAACATAAATGCCTGAGGACAATTTGGAGCAAATATCATAAATGAAAGGTGCTAACTAATTTAATTAACGACCCTACGTCGTTTTGTCCAACAATACTTTGTGAATATCTATTACATAACTTATATATCTCAGTAATGAACTGATAATTATAGACCTATTTCAATTCATCGCAAACTAATTCTAATTCTTGTTTTTTATTGCTTTCAAATAATACTGATAAGACACTCACTGACGTTTTAAGAACGTGCTACTAGTGCTATTAACACATTGTGATTATTAATACCATAATTAATTTTATTAGAATTTTTTGGTATTTTTATTTTTATAAACTAAGAAAATACGTATGATTTGGGTTATTACAGCTGATCACTTAAATGAGAAATTCACTACTTGATGGCTCATTATCAGTTATGTAAACATTGGGTGGGTGAGTGGGTGGGCCCCTGTTGCTATATTATGACAGATAAAATGTGAAACACGTAGTTGATGTCTTTATGAATGTAATAAGAGATGTATCTAAATACGAATCAAAAAGCCAGAACTAAAAATGAATGGAAATGTAATTATATTAGTCGACAGCCCTTGCTTCGCTACGGCGTTATTCTCTGCGCTTGCTTACCCTTCCCCCGTGGTTCCCTCTAAACCATCACGTCAATATAAAAGCTCAACCTGCTGCTGTTCTTCAAGACAACAAAGTTGTATGGTCTAAGAAACCCTGTAAATCTTTAGGGAAGTTTCAGCATGGTTTTCTCAATATCGTAAATAAAAAATATTCTCAAATAAATTTTGCACGTAATAGTATAGAGAAAAAATTTATATAAAAAGTTTGATTAATTATAAACTCTTAATGCATCAATGGTAATGACAAACATACAAAATAAACATTGTTTTTATTTACAAAACTGCTGTTATAATTTACTAAAATCAACCCAATGCTATACTTATGGAGCAATCTTTTAGGGGTTGTTTATACCCCTTATGAGTATTTTATCAAGATTGAAATACTTTAGTTTTCCTATTTAGCCTACAATAAACAGTTGAACCAAATTTCAGCTCTGTAAGATTAAGGGAAGTGGGAGAATTAGTGATGAGAGAGTAAGGGATTTACCTTTTATTATATAGAGATTATGGAATCAGTGTATTAAATTAGTAAGATTTACAATTAGAATCTGTGGATATGTGATGATGGAGATACCAATAAATATATGATAGATGTTGTTGTAGCCAACAATAAACATATGATAGATGTTGTTGGAGCCACCAATAAACATATGATAGATGTTGTTGTAGCCAACAATAAACATATGATAGATGTTGTTTGAGCCACCAATAAACATATGATATATGTTGTTGGAGCCACCAATAAACATATGATAGATGTTGTTGTAGCCAACAATAAACATATGATAAAAGTTGTTTGAGCCACCAATAAACATACGATAGATGTTTTTGGAGCCACCAATAAACATACGATAGATGTTTTTGGAGCCACCAATAAACATATGATAGTTGTTGTTGGAACCACCAATATACATACGATAGATGTTGTTGGAGCCACCAATAAACATATGATAAAAGTTGTTTGAGCCACCAATAAACATACGATAGATGTTTTTGGAGCCACCAATAAACATACGATAGATGTTTTTGGAGCCACCAATAAACATGCGATAGATGTTGTTGGAGCCACCAATAAACATTTGACAGATGTTGTTGAAGCCACCAATGAACATACGGTAGATGTTGTTGGAGCCACTAATAAACATATGATAGATGTTGTTGGAGCCACTTATAAACATATGATAGAAGTTGTTTGAGCGACCAATAAAAGATGTGTGTTAATGACGAATTGTGTTTATCTAAGAAGGATATTTTAAACTACGAAGTAACCATCCAAACATTGGAAGGATGGTTATGTGGCGTGAAACTTATTGTGTAGTAAATAAATTAAAAGATAATAATTTTTTCTCCGAGAATTTCTTTCTACAACAAACGGTTTGATAATTTTGTTCTAACAAATATGAATTATTAATTATAAAAAGGAAAACAATACTTTTTATAATTGTTAGGTTTATAATAAACGCTCGTTACGGTCAGATACCTCTCAAGCAAGGAACTGTACACGAGACGATGTTATTGTACAGTCAGTCTACTCGATCATCAAACAGAATCAAACCGAGTGTTGAGGTACAATGACTAAAGAAGTTATAATCTGTTCTAATTATAAGGTTTAAAAATTAATAAAAACAAAACATGTTCTCAGTTTTAAAATTAAAAACATAATGTATCAGAAAGTGTTTTTGTTACAAAAAAGAAAAATTCAAAAGAGTAAAACGTTTAATATTTAGGTGATTGTTTTAGGTAGAATGCGTTAAAATATATATTTAAAAAACAATAATAGTTTAAATCAGCATTAAAAAAACACGTTAAACATCAAATTACTGTCACAGAATCCACAAATTTAACATTTTTGAAACCAACTATGAAACATAGAGTGGAATTAAAAGTTTAAATACCATTCATATCAGTAGATATTATAAAAAAAATTTAAAGAAAAATAATACAAAACTTTTATAAATCATTAAAATTAATCTAGAATAAAGACGTCTGGTTTAAGACCTTTTCCCAAACTGCCACGTCACAGATGGAAACTGACCGTCAGTGGGCTAAATCATGCTTTTCTATTTAAACGGTTCGGTCGGTTTATGTTTATTATTATAATTGGTTATGCTGAGTTATAATGGATTATTAAAGGTCCAATATATTGGACCATTAGTTGATATTATGAGTTTTTTAAATTTTAAATCGTCGAGAATGACACAGTCAACAAATTTGTTACAGTCGCACCGATTTGACTGAAACAAATATTTACTCAGTTATTTACAAAAAAGCAACTTGTTCAAAGGAACAGATCTCTCAGGTGACGCTTTTACCTATCAAATAACACTTCAAGTATTACGAACCAAATGGTTGGAGAAGAATCCCATGTTTTTGGTCAATTTAGTTTTAGGCAAAAATAGTAAAGGCCACCAACATTTAAATAAAACGTTGAGATTCTTTTCTTAAACTATATTTAACCAAGTTCTTAAAATGAAAAACAACCTACATACAAAACAAATAGTTAAAAGAACCCGGAAAGGGGTATGAGTCAGAAAATTATCAGGTCACTAGCTGAGATAGGTGTCACAAGATGAGATGGGTGTCACTAGTTGTGATGTGTGTCACTAGCTGAGATGGATGTCACTAGCTGAGATGGGTGTCACTAGCTGAGATGGGTGTCACTAGCTTAGATGGGTGTCACTAGCTTAGATGGGTGTCACTAGCTGAGATGGGTGTCACTAGCTGAGATGGGTGTCTCTAGCTGAGATGGGTGTCACTAGATGATATGGGTGTCACTAGATGAAATGGGTGCACTAGCAGAGATCGGTGTCACTAGCTGAGATGGGTGTCACTAGCTGAGATGGGTGTCACAAGATGAGATGGGTGTCACAAGATGAGATGGGTGTCACTAGCTGAGATGGGTGTCACTAGCTGAGATGGACATTGATCCATCTCACCTTTATTGAGGACAATATAATCAATCCTATGATTAAGCTCCACTGATCAGCACATTTTATTTGTTCCAAAACCAGCTTGACAGTTAACTCTAGGCGTTCAGTTCGAAGCATGCATGATTTTCACGTGAGAGCAGTGTTCGAATATAAATTTACTTTCAAATTAGTTTCTTCAACTGAAGGTTTTAGTGGTTAAGAATAATTTTACGACTTTCTTCCATCTTGCCATTTTTCCTTCACGAGAAGTCTGAGGCCTGAATCATAGTCTTAGAAAATAAGTGGCTTTTGTAGTTGTCAAAAGTATCCTCAAAATAACTCTTCGCAAATTTTTGGCATGTAAAACAATGATGTGATAATATATATCGTATGAGTTTTTGTTAGCTACCATTATTTATTTTTTTTTTTATTATTTTAAAATTATGTAAAAGCTGAATTTTATAGTTGGACAAAACGTCCAAAAGTCATTACACTCTAATAAAAATTAAAAATAAATAAATAAATAACAAATGATCTCCTGTCACAAAGCTAAATCCAGTCCATCAAGCCATTTAAGACCTGCCTCACTGATTTTATGCTAGAAATGTATGCTAGCTAATCCCTCCGTAAAACAGCGCATGGGGCACTCTGAAAGTATGTGATCCATTGTTTGGATAGACTCCCCGCAATCACATGACTGATCTACTGTCAATCCCCATTTGTATTTCCAGTAGTTACATCTGCCCACTCCAGTCCGGAACCGATTCAATTCTACGAGGGAGGTTCATCCCACCAACAGGTATTGATAGAACGTTAATAAGGAACTTATTTCGTCCATCAAAACTGTTCCACGCTATGGACCAGCTAGTATTGGGCGAGAAATTTGATCTGCTCAACTGGAAAGCAGTACGTAGAGGTAGGTGGGTTTCGAGACTTTAAGTGACCGTTCTAACGTGGGAGATCCCGGGTAATGAGGAGGTGTAGGGAATTCAAGATCTTGCCTCATAACACAAATCATCTCGGATACGAACTGTTCAGCTGATCACGGCTAAGGCTGAAGTTGCTACACACATCCTTTCTTGGGAGTCATCACACGAGTCCTCCCTAAACTTTCTTCCTCCAGGAAGTCCGAGTTTCCAGGGAGTAAGGTGTGACGTAACATCCAGGCATATCACTTTGATTGATACACTTATGAGCGAGCTAATTGATTCCAGTGAGAACGCATTGTATGGCCAGAATTAATTAAAGAATTAATTATAAGGAAATAAAACCATGGCCGTGTAATTTCGCACTGTTCCTCCAGATTAACGGCGGTCGGTGAAGGTAAATAATGATTTGCAATAAACACTTCCTCGAAAACTAGACCATCTCTGACGGTTTTAACGGTGATGAATAACAGTTGTATCGCGCCAAACTGTCATATTTAGTGACTTTCCTGCAAATATACGATAGAATTATAGTTCAAGTTTTCATAATATCGTTGATTTTATAAGTATAGATATATAGTGTATCAAAGTATACGTATAATGTTAAATGTAGTGTCTCAAAATATCAGCTGTTCTTGTGGTCCAATGTGGAGCGCTAGTGTAGTTCCATGTTAAATGTAATACAGTTTAAACCAGCTGTAGTAGCAGACCTCACTAACTAACCAAATTACTAGCACAAATATTACTATTACATACATGGTGTCCAGCTTCGACTGACATATTTTACAGGATTGTTTGTCAGGTAAATACAAGCAAATAATACCACACAACATGTGTCCTATCTCGATTCGATTTCTGTCTGTGTGCCTGTACGTGTTTTTTTTTTACAAAAATTTGAATATCTCACAAATTGTTTGATGTACAATACTGAATTTTTGTATGAAAATTAACCTTAGAAAAGCACGTTTCATGTAAAAAGGCTATTTGTCTACAATTATCAATTTCAAAATCGTGGCTGTCTTAACATTTCAAAACCAAATATAAAAAACTACACATTATACCTAATTAGGTTAAAATGCAATATTTGTAGAATAAATTACACCAAATTCAACGGCATGACAGTTTAAAAGATCCATTGGTAAATAACAGAGAAAATGTATTTTTTGTGACTGAAAGCAGTGTTATGTCAGAGTACCCAGATGACAATGCTTTCAGTCAAAACAAATATATCAAACGGTTCGTGAGATATTCTAAATTTTGTAAAAAAAACACATATAGAGACACAGACGGATAGTTATATATTATAAATTAATTATCTTATTTAAAGGCAAATTTTAACGAATCGAGCCTTAAAGGACAAATAAAAATGTCTAATGAAAAAGTGATCAAATCAAAATGATTCAGATTCCACATTAAACGGTAAGGAATGTTCAATATCTTTGGTTTGAGAGAAAAATGGTGGTTTCTACTGGTCTTACGAAGGTACTTGGCCTTCTTACTGGTCTATAAATAAATAATGACTCTTTCTGATGACAATTCCGAGTTATTAACAACCAACTGAAACAATACGAGGTATTCTTCTATTCAAGATACATTTATATTATCATTCATATACATTTTTTCGTTACAAACCAAAATCTAAGTAGAAGAAAGTGCAATCTTGTCTATCTTGTCTATTGTTTACATTAACTTATTTGTGAGATTATGACAACAACTGTTTAAGGATAAGTTGTGAAGTGTTAGGCTAAGTAGAGTAAGATATAACAATAATTAGTTCACGAGATGGGTGCAGAGTTAAAATCAAAAGGTAAAATTAAAATATAGTTCTTAAACCGTTACTAAATTTAGCTTTACATTTTAGTTTTATCATAATATTTGATTAATTGATATTTAGTGACCTACTCCGAATTTTCATGTACATTTGTGGTGCACTGCTAACTAATAAGCCAGTTAAAGTAGCTAGATCGTTATTTATTTATTCTTTATACGGCTTACACCATTTTAACATTTACCATTACAAAATCAATAAACATTTCAAGATGTACAATCCTTTAACATACATAATACAGTCACTAAACAAAGAGGTAAAATATAATAATTAAGTTTGATAGATCAAGAATACACATTTCAAGAAATTACTGAGTATATATTCAGCAAACATATCAACACATGTCATAAATTGAATTCAATGATAACAATCAAACATAACAAATTGTTGTTGTTATATTGCCATATAACAAAATAACAACCAAAAAATCATAACAATCAATTTCATAAACAAAGTAACAAGCAATATAACGTCAAAAAATAATTAATAACGGTATCAAAACAGGAGTAACCATAATTGAAAAGAAACAATACAATTAATTGAAATGTCAACCCAATAACGATGAGTACTAAAGGGGAAAACAATAACATTAGCGGTTTTGTAACAAAAATAAACAATAATTTCAACAAGAATCTTATACAGTAATCAACATTAAAATAATCACACCCGTGAACTAAACAAATTACGGTCTACGAGCAATATAAATATTGTAACCCCAACCTGATATGAACAGTATTTAAGAGTATTAGTAATATACTAATAACGTTAAAATAAAAATATTAGTATCAGTATATATTAAATATAAACAGAGAGAACAAGATCTTAATTATTACATACACGCTGACTTATCATTTCTGCCATTCATACTCAATGCGCCAAGTCGCCACTGGACAATCGACAGCCCTATCGTAACCTTGCAATCTTACCTTCAGTGGCCCAACACATGCTGTTCTATTTTAACTGTGCGGTAATAATGGGTTATAGTTAAAACTGTATGGTTATTAGATTTAGTAGACTATTATGAGTTTTTTATTTTAAAATCGTCAAAAATGACATGTTAAGTTTTATATATTTAACTGTAGAAAAATTATACAAATTCTTAATTTTTTTACAAAGAAAACTTACGGTTTTTACACTAGAAAAGTTCTTTACCTACGATACGGTCATTAAGGGCCGGATCGTTAAAAATTAACCCATGTGTTTGGCTTTTTTCGAGGAGTGAAAGAGTCCTCTTAATTCATGCGGATGAACCTTTTTCCATAGCCTTATTGAGCAAAGAGAGTTTGTCGGCACTCGGAACGTCTGAAGCTGTTCTAAATTCAGTGCTAATGGTGTTCTTTTCTCCGATATATCTGCCAAGAAATGAGTACAGAAAGTGCTTGAATTAAGCTTACAGAAAACTGGTTTAGAAGTATTAAGAAGGCTCATGACTAGAAATACTGGCGATGGGGTTGAGGATAGTGAACGATAAGCAAATAATGTTGAACAACCCATCCTGGAAGTATAAAAAGGTCGTTCCAAATTAATAATCAACAGATTCTCGATCTGGGGGTCTCAGTTTATAATTTATATCAAGTAAGGGACATCCCTGCATGCTTCGCGTGGCAACTCGGCTACTCGCTGTTCTCGTGTCACCTCCATCGTGTAATTTGTGTATTCTTTTACTAATTGCACGTTTATTATATCATCTTATGCCAAGTTGCACCTAGGGATAGCAAATATTTTCAACATATCGATATATCGAATTACCTATTTATCGCAAAACAAATATCTATCTAACGTTAATATCGGATGAAATATATCGATATATCGGGTAACCGATATGTCGAACTGTAAATGGTTTATCCGTTTAAAATTATGCTCTATTTTTTCAAAAAAATCTTATGTCCAAAAATACACTCATGTTTAGATGTCACTGTTTAGAATATCTACTGGATGTTAAAATTAATATATTTATTTACACGAAACAAGTAGGGATCTGTGGTGTTGATTGAAAAAAAAGTCCAAAATAAGAACAAGTATACCTTTAATTATAATGTTAGTAATAAAATTAAAGCTCCTAATGGGAAATCGAACACCTGTTTGTTGTGTTAAATTCTAATTACTGTATAATGAATGTTGATGTGGTAAATGAAATTATTTGTATTGACTTCTAAAAGTATGTCTTACAAAATAAATTTGGATGAATAAAAGATATCTTCATGGTTTCGGAAATGTACGCTTTCAACTAGGACAATTATGTACAAAATGTTCTTAAAATAAACATACCTCATTAAAAGTTAGTGTTTAAAAAATATATGGGTACATTTAAATTTCATATTTATTTTATTATTTAATTCTTGAATTGTAATTAATAAGTGTTTATAAAAAATAATTAACATTGTTCACTAATAGATACAATCCTTGAATATTTTAAATACATTTATTGATGTATTGTTATTATTTATTATTTTTTTTATTATTATTTATTATTAACTCTTTATTATTTATTGTTAAAATCACATTACATAAACACTCATCAATATTTAGAATATTGATACTCGTTAAGAATAGAATTAAACAATTTTACTCATGTTTTAAAAATATTAAAAAATTTAATATCATGTAGGTAACCATTTATTTAATATCTATAACGACGTATTATATCTAAAATTATTATTTCTTACTGACTAATCCATATTTAATGCACGTTTTACAAATTAATAGTCCTTTACACTCTTTTTGTAATCTCGAAAGAACATTAAACTCTCTTTGATGGCTTTTTACGTTTAATAATTTTATATTTTTCTTATCTTAAAGCATCAATTGAACCCATTTGGATGATAATGTTATTGTTTTTATAGTGAATTTATATGTAATAATTTAGTATATCGTTATATTTCTCATTTTAATACAGTAAGTGTTGGTTAGCTGATATACAGTTTATATTTTTAATTAGCACACCAAATATGTAAAAGACGTTCATCACCTTATAAAGAAGATTTTTTAGTAATTATTTTAAAATATCACCTCTGATCAGTAAGTGTTTACAGTCGTAGAGGATTTTTCAAAAACCTCAAAGAGGGGCCTTTCTATTGTATTACGTAATAATATATTAGTTGCCAAAGTCTGACAATATATTTTAAATAAATTGCTTTATTGTGAACAGGAAGCGTTTTTAAATTAATTTTACATTCTTGAATTGTGGTAGGAATACAACTAAAAACCTAAACTTTTTCATCTGAATTACTCTACAGTTTCAATTAATAGTAACGTAATAGTGGTTTGTAAGGTGACTAGCTAGGCATCCTAGAGTGCCTACTCACACATAACTTCATTTACCAGTTCCATCCACTGGTCTACAATAAACTACATTTTAGTGCGTTAACCTCATGTAAAAAAACGTATTAAAGTTACTTTATTATATCAATGCATGTTTTGTACGTATAAAAGGCAATTTAAACGTGTGTTTTTTAATCGTGATGATTTTGTGTAGGGAGAATAGCGTCAATATTTAGTGTTATGGTATATCGGACCAAAATATCGATATGGCCAAAGAAAATATAGATACTAATATATCGATATATCGAAACGTATTTATCGATATTTCCGATATATCGTTGCCATCTCTAGTTGCACCATACTAAACTCTCTTATTAGTACGGTGGACGTTAACAAAGGCTCTCATTGACCAGTAATGGGATATGTATTATTTACTTTATTCTATTTCTCTTTAAGAGAAATATATTAAAATTATGTCGTGGTAAGAATCTATAAAGAATATTTGTGCCAAATTTCATGTCCAAAGCCTTTTAGTTTTGAGAAACTGGGATCTGTCAGTCAATGAAATTTGGCTTTTCAGTTTTCAGTTTAGATTGAGTTTGTGACATTATAGCAAATAAACATTACTTTGCTGTTAAACTTGAAATATTCAATGAAAAAGTGTACATACTATGAAACGCAGGAGCACAGAAATCTGCTTTATTTCCCTTCTTAGGATAAACATATTTCGAAAATCTTATACTTCTCAAAAATGAAGTCGAGAAATACTTTATTTGGTAGCCTGGGCTATATAGAACGAAATGTTTTTCCCTTAATGGACTGGTAAAGATTGAATTACGATCTGTGTCAGCTGATATTATTATATTTTGTAGAAAACTGTGGGTTTACAGCTTAATCTGTGGTTTGAATGAAGACATATACATTATTTGTATGTTTGAACATGAATTGAATAACATTTACTATTGATTTTATGATCATGTGCAAATTAGTTAAATGCCTTAAAATTATGTATCTAGAGTTAGTGCTATTGGTCAATAACAGGATTAAATTCAAGCATTTTCCCTTTCAATGTTGTTTTGGAGCCGATCGCCGGCAAGCCTAATTCGAGACCGGTTCTGGTTTTGGCCCTTCATAAACGTGGCCTTGATAGACCTGAATTTGGGAAGAAAGTGTTGATTGTCCTTGAAGTCAGCTGTTTTCTCCCTGCGTCAGATGGCCACTGCGGGCAGTCGAGTAACAGCTGATTGGAGCACAGAGGTATACCGAACTCATCTACGCGCTCTGCTTTCACTACAACTTTGTTGACCACTTTTCTTCATCTGATAATGGTGACCTTCTTTACCAACGGCACTTTCTATCTTTTCATCCAATAATGTGTATTCTCCGAGGCTCCCTTTGTAGGAATAGTGGGACTATGTCCGTAAGTTGGACAAATTGACAATGACAGACAATAGTTTGTGGAGGCCATTACTGCACTAGACATAAAGTAATTGTGTTTATTATTATAAAGATCACAGATTCAATATTTTTAAATATGGCGTTAATATTAATTAAAAGCACACAATGTTTATTTATTTATTTGTAACACGATGATTGTCTAGTTATGGACGAATATGGATTTCGAATGAGTGTGATAAGTGTAGATGAGCGAATGTAGTCATTGATACAAACTAAGGCCGAGTATTCCTTAGAAAGTGTCATTAATAATTAAAATGACAAATGAGCAGCCGATGGTTATCAGCTGGTCCTTTTTTAAATTTGTTTTGACCCTGATTGGGATCGGACTGAGAACCTTTATCTTATAAAGCTGGGCCAACCAACTCCGCTACCGACCAATTAACCACAGATCTGTGATGCGACAAAAGCAAATTAATGCAAATTTCACATTTAATTTATATTGAAGTTTGTAAATGTAGTCCGGTCAGAGTCAGTCCCTACAGAAATAATAAACTAACTAAATATAACAAATATAATGTTACAGTACGTCTATGTGCCATAATTGTACATCATAAAACGGTATCGCAATATTAAATATATTGAAAGAAGAAATAATATTCGGACATAAAGCTACGGCTCAATCTGGTTTACCCCAAATTAGGATGTTTCAAAAATTTCGAAATATCAATGTTTTTTACACCGTAATAAGAGATCGATGATTTTAGAAAATCGATATTTTTAACGACTTATTTTTGTTCACTTTACAGAGATACTACTTACATATATATATATATATATATATATATATATATGTAAGTATATATATATATATATATATATATATATATGTAAGTATATATATATATATATGATGGCAACATATTTGCTATTAGAGTACATTTGTTAAAGTGGGACTTAAAGTCTGAGTATAGTCGGGGTTAAAGCCCATTTGTTGAATCTCCCGCCTTGACTTGAGAGCGCTCCTACAGCAAGTGCTGGAACTACAAGGGGGTTCAGAATGTTACAACCGATGACGTGATGATATGGGCGTGCTCGAGTTGCGCGCTTTATGGCGTAGAGTCCATAAAGGGATGCTCGAGTTGCGCGGAGTGCCCAAGAGGGCCATAAAACTAGTGCTCGAGTTGCGCGAAGTGCCCAAGAGGGCCATAAAACTAGTGCTCGAGTTGCGCGCAACTACCTGCAGCCGTACCATCAATGAAATGACTAAAGTTTCCAATGCTCTAATAATACATATTCATTCTGAAAGTAACTTTCTGTATCATGAATTAAATACAAATACTAAATAGTCTATATTATATTATCAATGAAATATAAAACAATTCACCGTGTTTGAAATGTGAAATTTAGTCTTGATTATTGACATATAGTATAACATTCAACAAAACTATGGCCTATTATTGTAACCTTTGTACTTACTTACGTTTCTCTATAAACGTAAATTAAATTATAAACTAAAATTACTTTTATTTAATGAGTATACTTATTCTAAGGACATTTTAGAGGGTTTTATGCTGTTTTACTGAGTTTTATAATCAATACATACAAGTCAAATTGAATTAGTTTAATAGTGCAAAATCATTAAAAAAACAATATTTTAAATGCTTCTCTTAAAAAAGGTTTTGTTTTCAGATATCTTCATTATACTGTATAAAAGATAAAAAAATCATTGACTCAACAGTATATTTATTAACATGTGTAAAAATTCAAGGATAACGTTTAATCCTCCATCAAGATAAACGTTATCCTCGTATCAAGATAGTCATCCTTATAAAAAAAAGATTTCAGTATCTATAAAAAAAACCACTAAATATTAATATGTTTGTATTGTATTTGTTAAATAAATTGAAATAATGTTCAGTAAAACATTTTAATTAATTATAACGTTTTCTGTTATAAAGTAAAAAGCCTATAACATAACTTACCGCTTAATATTAAACACAGTGTATAAGTTACACAAATAACCAAGAAGGTATAAGCACAGAATACTAAAATATTTATTTATTCTGTGGTCAAAGTTTAGTGTTATTCCGTATCAGACCAATGACAACTTAAGGTATTTGTGGTGGGTTGGGATATTTACGTAAATATTTCTTTTGCACAGCTTGTAGCATTGATTTTATGAAGATGTATATAATCAAGGCTTGAAGTCTAAGTTGCACTTTTGAGCGGCCAAGACAGGACGGCCTACCTGAGATCGGTATTGCGCGCAACTCGAGCACTGGTTTGGGGCCTCCCTGGGACACTACATGTTGTTACCTGCACATTTCTAATAACCTACTGGTTTGAAGATGTGAATTTGTGTGTGAATATGTGGATTTTCGTATTGTTTATACAGTCTTATACATGTTCCTTGTTTATTGTTTATACATCGTTGAACATTTGCAAGATGAGTGTGCTATGGCATCAGAATGCTTCAGAGTTTCACTCAAGCGTCCCTAATTGCGCTCATGACAACTCATGAGTTTCATTAAATCAAGTATAATACATTATTCAGCAGATTTAGTAAATTATCAAATATCCGACAGCCCTTACTTCGCTACGGAGTGGTTCTTTACGCTTGCTTACCTTTCCCTAAGTGGTTCCCTAAGTGGTTCCCTAAGTGCTTACCTTTCCCTAAGGATTTGGTTGATGTGGTAGAAACCACATCAATACAAATCCTTAGCCTGCTGCCGTTCTAGATAACAAAGTTTTATAGTCTAGAAACCCTACAAGACTACTTTATGGGGATGAAAAGTAGTGTAATCATGTCAGAGTTAGTAGAAATTACCTTTTTTTAAGGAGAGCCCAATTTGCTTTTCAACCTTACTCTGCCTTCCCCATAGACTGTTGATCTGTGGGTAGAATGATCAGAGTAAGGGGGAGAACCAGTACAATACAAGGGGAACACTACTGATAAAAACTAACAGTCAAGGCAAGGATTTAAAAAAAGGGCTATCTTTAACCCAGTCCTGACGCTTTATACCGCTCGGCCACCGGCTCGCCCATTTCAAAATAAAAATCAAATTATCCAAGCTCTTGCTGTCATCTTTATGTTTTTTCATCAGCTGCTGAAATAAATTATTACGTAAAGTTAATGGTAATTTTACCCTTAAAGGAAACGCAGAGGGTCTGTTTCTACCCCTTATGAATGGAATTTCGAGGACTTCTTTCTTAGAGGATCTATGATGCAAAAGATAACTCCCCTCCACAATTCGTCAAAATCTGTTTAGTGGCTCCGAAGATTTCGATATGAGTGAGTACATAGTTTTTTAGTTATATTTACTAAGATAAAAGGAAACTAAAAATAATTTTGTTTTTGAAATTTGTTAATGATGGAGTATCAGATGAGGAAGGCAAAGGTTGTTCGACATTTGCCATCATTACGTGAAAATTACCAATCACGACGTTTCGATTTGTTAAAACACAAACCTTTAAAAATAATTGGTAGTGAAAAATGAATAAGTAAAAAAAGAATTGTCACAAGATTTTCCGTTTAACAATTTTTTTCTATGCAGTTTCAGAATTATATTCTTATTCATATTCTTATTCTTACTTATCAGACGCTGGCACAACGTTGTGCGTATTTTAAGGCGAATATGAATGATGATATGAGTGCAGGTTGAGTGTGGATGAGTGTAGTCTGGTTACTAACTGAGTTAAACTGTTCCTCAGGAAGGGCAATTTATTAATAGCCCAACAGCCAGGGCAACTAAGGGACCTACAGCTTTACGTGGAATCCGAACCACGTAGTGTTGGTCTGATTTTCAGCTAACTGACAAGTCTGACACTCAGTTCTCTCCCCTATACAACATCCCAACCTTGACTACCATCCAACACGGACACCCCAAACTTCTCTATTAGTGTCTACGTCGATGTCAACCATTGAGCGGACGCCGTGTTGGTATTAAGAGGACCGAGCCTGGAACCTATCGCCTACAATCTCCCGAACACTTTGTCCCCAAGTAGCTGGGTTACAGCACTGTGCCACCAGTGCCGACTCAGTGAATATATAGGTCAAGTGATGTAGTACATCTGATTTGAGGTCGGCACATTCTAAAAGTTCAAGATAGGTTTTTAGACATTTGAATTTCAGATTTAGGGATAAACACAGTTACTTATAATTTCGTGTTTTATTGTCCAAAAAGTGTTTTGGTCACTGACAAGCCTGGAATGAGATAACACATAAGGGTTCACCACCAGGTTACACGTGCTCAGTTAATAACTCACAATGTAAAGTTATTGTTAACAGTGATGTTAAATCTTGTCCACCGACCAGTGTAGCCAACAGCTTTTTAAAGATTCTCCTACAGTCACTCACTGGACGTCCATTGTGATTAATTTAACGACTCTAATTGAACCGGAAGTGGAGAAGGGCTCAACACAATGGAGAATGGAATCTCTCATCCATCCATCGTCCTGGGCGAGAGGGACACTGACTGGAAATCTGGAGAATGAGGGCTAAGTTTTTATAACACCAATATTAAAACACACTTCTGAAATTATAAAAAGTAAAATTTTACGTCTGAACTGAATAACCGATATTTTGTGATGTTTAAATCCCTTTATGAATAACCTACCCATTCATGGGCGATACTTCAACTTCTGTAATAAATAACCTAAAGATCGTTTTGAGATGTATACATTTTATATTTATTTTCATTTATTCTTCAACGCTATTTGTCAAGATATGGGCGAATTTGAATTTCGAATGATTGTTATGAGTGTAGATGAGTAAATGTAATCATTGTTAGAAACTAAGGCCGGCTATTACATAGAAAGTGTCATTAATTAATAGCCCAATAACAAATGGACAGCAGGTGGTTATCAGCGGATCCCTTTCAAAAATTAATATGACTGATTGGGATCGAACTTTCAAGTTTATGAAGCTAGGTTAAAACCAACCACACCACCGAGTGAAATGAGGATAAGTTGAGAAATAATACGGTACAGGATATTTTTAATAGGGGAGAGGGTATTTAAAATGTATCAAATACAGTCAGTGGTGTCGGAGTTTTACCCGCTTATTCCCTAAAACAATCATTATAGTGTTGCGGAGTGCTAGGCATTTCTCCTCCAGGAGGAAATGTCAGTCCATACTGAGTTGCTGTTTCTGAAATTAATATATAACAACAAATTATTAAAATTTTTAGTATTTCCTAAAAATCATGGCCTTAATCCTATGATTGTGAAAATAGTGGTTGAGACCTTTGTTGTGTTGGCTTCAACGTCCACACTTGGTTCAACGTCCACCCTTGGGATTGTCAGGGTAGGAGTGAAGGCGGCAGTAGCGTGGTGGCAACAGCCTGACTACCTTCTCAACATACAGTCGAGCTAGTTTCATGCTTCACATTGTCACATTTACAGTATTGTACCACATTTTAACGGTAATAGGCCAGTTTCATGCTTCACATTGTCATATTTACAGTATTGTACCACATTTTAACGGTAATAGGCCAGTTTCGTGCTTTACATTGTCACATTTACAGTATTGTACCACATTTTAACGGTAATAGGCCAGTTTCGTGCTTCACATTGTCATATTTACAGTATTGTACCACATTTTAACGGTAATAGGCCAGTTTCATGCTTCACATTGTCATATTTACAGTATTGTACCACATTTTAACGGTAATAGGCCAGTTTCGTGCTTCACATTGTCATATTTACAGTATTGTACCACATTTTAACGGTAATAGGCCAGTTTCGTGCTTCACATTGTCATATTTACAGTATTGTACCACATTTTAACGGTAATAGGCCAGTTTCGTGCTTCACATTGTCATATTTACAGTATTGTACCACATCTTAACGGTAATAGGCCAGTTACGTGCTTCACATTGTCATATTTACAGTATTGTACCACATTTTAACGGTAATAGGCCAGTTTCATGCTTCACATTGTCACATTTACAGTATTGTACCACATTTTAACGGTAATAGGCCTTTTTCATGCTTCACATTGTCATATTTACAGTATTGTACCACATTTTAACGGTAATAGGCCAGTTTCGTGCTTCACATTGTCATATTTACAGTATTGTACCACATTTTAACGGTAATAGGCCAGTTTCGTGCTTCACATTGTCATATTTACAGTATTGTACCACATTTTAACGGTAATAGGCCAGTTTCGTGCTTCACATTGTCACATTTACAGTATTGTACCACATTTTAACGGTAATAGGCCAGTTTCGTGCTTCACATTGTCATATTTACAGTATTGTACCACATTTTAACGGTAATAGGCTAGTGCCTCGGTAATAGGCCAGTACCACGGTAATAGGCCAGTTTCGGTATTTCACGTTTAGTATTTCAATAAACATTAGTTCATTAGTTGCTGAAGTTTTATTACATTCCAATTTAGCAGATAGTAATTAAGAATAATAAAACATTAACTTCATCAACATTTTGAATTGCGTGGTTTGCCATCAACTTACTTACAGAAACATGAGTAAAATGGCGTTAAATAAAATTTGTAACGAAGGATGGAGGTGGTATAGGACATCGTAAACTTCAAATACTGTATGTAAAGTTTGTAAACTTGTAAGTTACGCTATCATATCAATGCAATTTATAATTTTTATATAAAATGCATCTAACCATCGATGACTAGAAACCTGTGTGGGTGATTTGTGTTTATTATAAATAAACACCCTTAGTACCCACCGTTCAGATCTCCCATACTTAATTTCTACTAGAAAAACTGTATACTAATATAAGCACACATATACTTTTCTTCCAACGTTAAATATTGTGTCTCAAATTATCAGCTGTTTTGTGGTCTGCTGTGCAGCGCTAGTAAAGTTCTATGTAAGTGTAATGCAGTTTAAACCAGCTGTGGTAGCAGACCCCGCTTTAATAACCAAATTATAGGCGCAAATATTCTTATCAAATGAAATATCTATTTATAAGTAATAATATAATAAGGCATAAAATCTGTAACAATACAGCTGACAACAGAGAACGATGATGCATTTATTTACACTTCACATCAGTATGAAAGGTAGGTTCACAGCTGTTTGATCCAGATCAGGACGGCCTTGAGCTTGTGACGTTGCGACAGTCCGTCATCTGTAACACTGTAAGGTGTTAACTGTTCACGGGTATAAACAGTGTCAGCGGTAGCAACGTACATTCGTCTGTGCTAACGTTCACAGCTATTTGATCCCAGATCAAGTCTGCCTTGAGTCTGTGACCTTGCAACAGTCAGTCATCTGTCACACTGTAAGGTATTAACTGTTCACGGGTATAAACAGTGTCAACTGTAGCAAGCTACATTCGTACGTGTAACGTTCACATCTATTTGATCCCAGATCAAGTCTGCCTTGAGTCTGTGACCTTGCAACAGTCAGTCATCTGTCACACTGTAAGGTGTTAACTGTTCACGGGTATAAACAGTGTCAACTGTAGCAAGCTACATTCGTACGTGTAACGTTCACATCTATTTGATCCTAGATCAAGTCTGCCTTGAGTCTGTGACCTTGCAACAGTCAGTCATCTGTCACACTGTAAGGTGTTAACTGTTCACGGGTATAAACAGTGTCAACTGTAGCAAGCTACATTCGTACGTGTAACGTTCACATCTATTTGATCCTAGATCAAGTCTGCCTTGAGTCTGTGACCTTGCAACAGTCAGTCATCTGTCACACTGTAAGGTGTTAACTGTTCACGGGTATAAACAGTGTCAACTGTAGCAAGCTACATTCGTACGTGTAACGTTCACATCTATTTGATCCTAGATCAAGTCTGCCTTGAGTCTGTGACCTTGCAACAGTCAGTCATCTGTCACACTGTAAGGTGTTAACTGTTCACGGGTATAAACAGTGTCAACTGTAGCAAGCTACATTCGTAGGTGTAACGTTCACATCTATTTGATCCTAGATCAAGTCTGCCTTGAGTCTGTGACCTTGCAACAGTCAGTCATTTGTCACACTGTAAGGTGTTAACTGTACACGGGTATAAACAGTGTCAACTGTAGCACGTTACGTTTCGTCTGTGCAACATCGTTCACAGCTATTTGATCCCAGATCAGAACGGCCTTGAGACTGTGACCTCGCAAAAGTCAGTCATCTGTCACACTGTAAGGTGTTAACTGTTCACGGGTATAAACAGTGTCAGCTGTAGCACGTTACATTTCGACTGTGCAACATCGTTCACAGATATTTGATCCCAGATCAGGACGGCCTTGAGCCTGTGACCTCGCAAAAGTCAGTCATCTGTCACACTGTAAGGTGTTAACTGTTCACGGGTATAAACAGTGTCAGCTGTAGCACGTTACGTTTCGTCTGTGCAACATCGTTCACAGATATTTGATCCCAGATCAGGACGGCCTTGAGCCTGTTACCTCGCAAAAGTCAGTCATCTGTCACACTGTAAGGTGTTAACTATTCACGGGTATAAACAGTGTCAGCTGTAGCACGTTACATTTCGACTGTGCAACATCGTTCACAGATATTTGATCCCAGATCAGGACGGCCTTGAGCCTGTTACCTCGCAAAAGTCAGTCATCTGTCACACTGTAAGGTGTTAACTGTTCACGGGTATAAACAGTGTCAGCTGTAGCACGTTACATTTCGACTGTGCAACATCGTTCACAGATATTTGATCCCAGATCAGGACGGCCTTGAGCCTGTGACCTCGCAAAAGTCAGTCATCTGTCACACTGTAAGGTGTTAACTGTTCACGGGTATAAACAGTGTCAACAGTAGCACGTTACATTTCGTCTGTGCAACATCGTTCACAGCTGTTTGATCCCAGATCAAGTCTGCCTTGAGTCTGTGACCTCGCAACAGTCAGTCATCTGTCACACTGTAAGGTGTTAACTGTTCACGGGTATAAACAGTGTCAACAGTAGCACGTTACATTTCGTCTGTGCAACATCGTTCACAGCTGTTTGATCCCAGATCAAGTCTGCCTTGAGTCTGTGACCTCGCAACAGTCAGTCATCTGTCACACTGTAAGGTGTTAACTGTTCACGTGTATAAACAGTGTCAGCTGTAGCACGTTACATTTCGTCTGTGCAACATCGTTCACAGCTGTTTGATCCCAGATCAGGACGGCTTTGAGACTGTAACCTCAAGTCTAAACATTAATTTTCAACTTTAAACAATTTATTTTGTGATCACAAAGTAGTTACAATCTGAGCGCGTTAATAATAGACGTGGAAAAATACACTATCTTGACTGTGAAGTAGGTCCTTTTTGCTTTTACTATAACCTTTAAATTTACCATACAGAGATTTTTCAATTTACTTCGTAATTTAGAAATAAATTACAATCTGGTATTATAGTATCGGATAAACTAAAAACCCGTAATAATAATTGCTTTGTATAAGATTAATAGACTTATGAGGAAAAGTATTATTTTTTTATAAAATAACTTTATTGATTTGTATAATATTACATTTATATGTACAACGCAATACAACGTTGTATTGTTATAATATCACTACAATGAGTTTATCTAATAAAATTCCTTGTACCCACCTGTCCACCCAGACACGTATAGTGGTATAACCTGCCTGCCCTCGCATACACGTACAGTGGTACTGACATACACCTCCTCCCATACACGTACATGGGTGAGCGGGTGGGTCAGTCAATACCACTGTACGTGTATGGGTAGGTGGGTGGGCCTGTACAGTGTACGTGTATGGGTGGGCGGGTGGGTCAGTCAATACCACTGTACGTGTATGGGTGGGTGGGTGGGTCATTACCACGTCGTGAGTCACTACCACGTACAGGGGTACTGACCAACCCGCCCACCCATACACGTACGGTGGCATTTACCAATGACTACAAATACACTAAGACGAAAAGTTCTTATGGGAATTTTTCAGACAAGCGGGAGGGAAGCTTACGCAAACAGCCGCTACGAGCGCTGCTCCGAAAGACAGGGAGCAGGCGGGCGAGCGCTCGTGCCTCCTAGTGGCCGTTTGCGTAAAGTCGAGTTTCTACCTGGACGACTGGTCTGAAATTTTAACATGGCTACTTTTCGTCTTAGTGTATTTGTAGTCATTGCATTTACCCACCAGCCCACCCATGCACGTACAGTGGCATTTACGCACCCGCCCACCCATACACGTACGGTGGCATTGACCCATCCGCCCACCCATACACAAACAGTGGTATTCACCCACCCATACATGTACAGTGGTATTGACCCACCCGCCCACCCATGCAGGTACAGTGGTATTGATACAGTGTATATTGATACAGTGGTACAGTGGTATCTGTACCACTGTACGTGTACGGGTGGGCGGGTGGGTCAGTACCACTGTACGTGTACGGGTGGGCGGGTGGGTAAGTACCACTGTTCGTGTATGAGTATGCGGGTGGTTCAGTACCACTGTACGTGTATGGATGGGCGGGTGGGTCAGTACCCCTGTACGTGATAGTGACTCACGACATGGTAATGACCCACCCACCCACCCATACACGTACAGTGGTATTGACTGACCCACCCGCCCACCCATACACGTACAGGCCCACCCACCTACCCATACACGTACAGTGGTATTGACTGTGGGGACTGTGTATTGATCCACCCGTCCTTCCACACACGTATAGTGGTTATGACCCACCCATCCTCCCACACACGTACAGGGGTACTGACACACCCGCCGTCCCATACATGTAAAGTGGTACTGACTCACCCGTCCTCCACCACACGGACAGTGTTACTGACTCACTCGTTCTCCCACACACGTACAGTGATTCTGACCCACACATTCTCCCACACACGTACAGTGGTACTAACCCACCCACCGTTCTATACACGTATAGTGGTAGTGACTCACTCGTCCTCCCACACACAGACAGTGGTACTGACCTACCCGTCCTCCCATACATATAAAGTGGTCCTAACCCACTCGTCCTGCCACACACGTACAGTGTTACTGACCCACCCGTCCTTCCACACACGTTCAGTGGTACTGATCCACCCGTCCTCCCACACACGTACAGTGGTACTGACCCACCCGTCCTCCCACACACGTTCAGTGGTACTGATCCACCCGTCCTCCCACACACGTACAGAGAACTCACCCACCCGTCTTCCCACACACCTACATATGTACTAACCCACCCGTCCTCCCACACACGTACAGTGGTACTGACCCACCCGTCCTCCCACACACGTACAGTGGTATAATTTTAACAATTCTTTGGCATTAATAGGGTATCAGTCAAATAATAAAAAACTTTCTATCGACTTTTTTTGTATCGATAATTTACACAGCTGAACAAGTGGAATCTTTAGGTTTTATACAGATATGACCCTGAATATTTTAAAATATATATCTGTCTATATTCTGTGGCGACATGTTCTATGCTCTTGATACTCATAGATGTCATCGACGTGGACACTTCTGTAGAAGTCTGGGCTGTCCATGTTAGGTGGGGGTTAGGGTTCTGATGATTTGTAGGGAAGAGAACTGATTTATTATCCGGCTTGTCAGTTAGCTGAAAACCATACCAATACTACGTGGTTCGGTTTCCTCGTAAAGCTGTAGGTTCCTTAGTTTCCCTGACTATTAGGCTCTTAATAAATGGCTCATTCTAAGGAACAGTCCATAGTTAGTAACAATCACTACACTAGTTCATCTACACTCATCACACTCATTCGCCACTAATATTCGTCCTATCTCTACGATCGGCGTTTTAATGATGAATAATGAATAATTATCCATGTGGAAACGTGTAACTAGGCACTTTCATAGGACTTAGAGCGGATTAAGGGCTGATCATACTTGGCCTATAGGCTAGGTTATTAAGGGCTGATCATACTTGGCCTATAGGCTGGGTTATTAAGTAGATTATTTGATGATCTCAGTCTAAGTATAAATCCACCAAAATGCACGTTTTTCACAGCGTCTACTAAATAATGGTTATTTGATCGTGGTTATATAATTTAATAATTTGTTTCCTCCATTAATTCTTTTTTAATATTTTCATTGATACCTATTTAGCACATTTTTACTAAAATAAAGCAGAAGAAACTATTTTTTAATTCTCTGAATTAGAAATTATATTTAAATTTAATTCAATAAAAAACATACTAGTTTAAAAGGACATATAATATGACTAATGTATAATATGTAAATTTACTATACTGGTATAATCAGTGCGAATCCTGTTACGGTGCTCAATTCACCGCGAAAGCTGTTTTTACATAAACTCTTAATGAGAAAATAATTTTTGTACAGTAAGTTATATGAAAATTTTACATCAAATTACACAAATTTATTAAAAAAAGAACAGCTTGTTAAAACTGCATATTGCCGATTTGTTTCTGAAAAAAATGATCTTAATTTAAAATACAAAAAATTTTTCAACAGTTTTAAACATCGGACGTTTTTAGACAGTCTTTAATACTCAATGTGTTATAGCTTAGGCCTATATAATGGCAAATGTCCAAGTACCTTTGTCTGATGAGGGAGACAAAGGTAGTTGGACATTTGCCATCATTACGTGAAAAATAACAATCACGACGTTTCGATTTGGTAAAACCCAAACCTTTTTCAAGTGCTAAAAACTAAATTACATCTACACAAACATGTTATAAAACTATGTTCTTAAACTAATAAACTTATCTACTTTATTAATTATCTACATTTTAACCTAGATCCTAGAATGGAGTACAACAAAATGAACTTCTACTAAATATAAAAAATATTAACAAGGTTAAACCTTTGTCTCCCTCATCTGATACTCCATCATTAACAAATTTCAAAAACAAAGCCTATATAATACCTGACATTCATCAATTAATTTTAAAATAATTAATGTGAACCTAAATACGACTATTTATTAGCCTATAAAGCAACCATTACATAGCGGAAAAATAATATTGTTCAAATTAGTTACTTTGGCATTCAAAGTACCGCTACTCAGGAAAGGATAAACCTTTCGAAGTCCGGTTTAAGGCAAATAATTTCTTTTGAATATATCTTTCGTTTGATACCAACCTCAGCCCTGGATTACATTGAAGACTTTCGTTGAACTCCTCGTAAGACGTCCCCCAGAAAAGATTAAATAGCACTGAAGATTAAAAAGTATGTTCTTTGTAATCACAACCTTGTACAAGATTTCACTTTTACAAGTGAAGTCATACAACAGTTGAGAAAGCGGTACCATATTTTTTTCATGCATTTTCTGTATATGTATGAAACGTAAAGAGATATAATAAATAGGGGTAATATTGTATTAATTGATATTATTATATTAATATAATATTACCCCACAATCTCCTCCAACGTGAAGAAATACTGTCAAATCGAAACACACCTGGTCGTATTTGTCATAAAGCCACTTAGTATTTGTCTATGACTTTCATTAATGAGACTTCTCTACCCGCATATCCTACTTTTACACACTTTAATGAATGGTTAGTTAGTTTGTGGAGTCTCCGCTAGGTCGCTCTGGTACACTCGCTGGAGTCTCTCGCTCGTGAACGCCGTGAATGTCCGCCCGACAACGACAATCACAATCGCTGTGGCAGTGGCATTGGTCCGAACGGCGGCGCGATCCAGCTGGTGCGCGTTGCCTCCGATGTTTATCTTTGCTCACCTGTCGAGTCAAACATAACCTCTCTTGCAGGCATTGTTTTGCAGTGAACTAACTTTTTACTAGCAGACTAACACTTCTAATTAATGCTTTACCGTTAGTGAATATGTAACGAGGCCATTTGCATGGTAATTTCGTGAGATACGTATGCTGGTGCTTTGTGGTGTTGTGCTGTTTTGTGAATTTTCCTTGAAGACAACAATACGAGTTTTAATTGTTGAAACAGTTTAGTTTTCTTCAGTCAAGATGATGGTTTTAGTTTATCACAACATATGTTGAAATGTTATGACGTCACGTTCTAATTAAAAAGGTAAATTCAACAACTAGATTTACTATTTGTTACGTTTAATTAGTATAAGACATTTATATACTTTTAACTAACACTCATTGTTAGTTGTTTAAATAAAGAAAAAGAACCTAATTTAGTATTGTGCTTACATTTTTGTAAATAGAACAGATCACTTTTACGATATCTCCTGGTCATGTTTCTTAGTGATAACATTTCAAACAACGTCTACAAATTTATTGAAATCTACTTCGTAAATTTATTGAACCTAATCCGAAGGAATAAAATATTTAAGTTTATAAGACTTATTATTACTTAATTGTATTTTTTATACCTTAAACTGTATTTTTAAAAAAACTGCTATTTTTTCCAATAAATTAGGCATTTTTTGGAAAAATCAATCAAGTTATCGTACCATCTAATAGATTTTAATAGCGTAATATTATCTATTGGACACTTGTGATGTGGATTAAATATAAGATTCTTCAAGATTTGTACTAAAATAAAAAAAGGTGATAACCTGATTAAAAGGCGTATTCACTGTAAATCATTAATTGATCTAAAACATCACATTGAATAGGTATACTTATAATTACAGTAGAAAAGTGACCGTAATATCTTGTTTACGGTATCCAAGCAGCCACCGGTGGTTAGTAAATATCACGAACTCTCCTAGTTCGAAATGAACGAGCAAACTTCTAAACTATGGTAGAAAATATAACTACAGAATATAGCTAGTTGCAGTCGTAAGATCTGCGCGGTAAGTAGAATGTACTGTACTTGGAAAAGTCTCGCATGTGTGTAGTAGTGAATCATCAGTGAGAGACTCAACTTTCAAATAAGAAAATAAATAGGCTCAGCGTCCAGTTTTACATTGACCTTCGTTTTCTAAATATGACTCTTCATGTTCAGATTATTACCTTTAAATTCATCCAATTAAATGTCTTTGTCTGCAAACAGAAAGAAGTTTTACGTTTAGTAAACTAACTATGCCAACATTCACTCTATAAATTCCTGTGAAACAGATCCTTTATGAGGTAAAAAATAAGTCTTCGGTATTCAGGGCGATTGAAAAGTAAGTTGCACCCCTCCACTTAACTTTGTTGTTATTTTATATGTGTGAAATCTGTTTTGCGGTAATCTTATCATACAAAAATTGTTTACTTTTATGGGAAAGGGGGTGGGTGGAACTCAAAACTTTCAAATAGCACCTACACTCTTTTAATATATCATTTTAAAGGTTAGCCAATAAAATATAAACTTAAAGGTTTGGAATCGGACCACTCTACAATAAATGACAGCCCCAGACGTAACTGGTTACCCAAAAAAATATAAACTTAAATGTTTGAATTCGGACCACTCTACAATAAATGACAGCCCCAGACGTAACTGGTTAGCCAATAAAATATAAACTTAAAGGTTTGAATTCGGACCACTCTACAATAAATAACATCCCCAGACGTAACTGGTTAGCCAATAAAATATAAACTTAAAGGTTTGAATTCGGACCACTCTACAATAAATAACATCCCCAGACGTAACTGAGTAGCCAATAAAATATAAACTTAAAGGTTTGAATTCGGACCACTCTACAATAAATAACATCCCCAGACGTAACTGAGTAGCCAATAAAATATAAACTTAAATGTTTGAATTCGGACCACTCTACAATAAATGACAGCCCCAGACGTAACTGGTTAGCCAATAAAATATAAACTTAAAGGTTTGAATTCGGATCACTCTACAATAAATAACAGTCCCAGACGTAACTGGTTAGCCAATAAAATATAAATTTAAAGGTTTGAATTCGGACCACTCTACAATAAATAACATCCCCAGACGTAACTGGTTAGCCAATAAAATATAAACTTAAAGGTTTGAATTCGGACCACTCTACAATAAATAACATCCCCAGACGTAACTGAGTAGCCAATAAAATATAAACTTAAAGGTTTGAATTCGGACCACTCTACAATAAATAACATCCCCAGACGTAACTGAGTAGCCAATAAAATATAAACTTAAATGTTTGAATTCGGACCACTCTACAATAAATGACAGCCCCAGACGTAACTGGTTAGCCAAAAAAATATAAACTTAAATGTTTGAATTCGGACCACTCTACAATAAATGACAGCCCCAGACGTAACTGGTTAGCCAATAAAATATAAACTTAAAGGTTTGAATTCGGACCACTCTACAATAAATAACATCCCCAGACGTAACTGGTTAGCCAATAAAATATAAACTTAAAGGTTTGAATTCGGACCACTCTGCAATAAATAACATCCCCAGACGTAACTGAGTAGCCAATAAAATATAAACTTAAATGTTTGAATTCGGACCACTCTACAATAAATGACAGCCCCAGACGTAACTGGTTAGCCAATAAAATATAAACTTAAAGGTTTGAAATCGGACCACTCTACAATAAATAACAGTCCCAGACGTAACTGGTTAGCCAAAAAAATATAAACTTAAATGTTTGAATTCGGACCTCTCTACAATAAATGACAGCCCCAGACGTAACTGGTTAGCCAATAAAACATAAATTTAAAGGTTTGAATTCGGACCACTCTACAATAAATAACATCCCCAGACGTAACTGGTTAGCCAATAAAATATAAACTTAAAGGTTTGAATTCGGACCACTCTACAATAAATAACATCCCCAGACGTAACTGAGTAGCCAATAAAATATAAACTTAAATGTTTGAATTCAGACCACTCTACAATAAATGACAGCCCCAGACGTAACTGGTTAGCCAATAAAATATAAACTTAAAGGTTTGAAATCGGACCACTCTACAATAAATAACAGTCCCAGACGTAACTGGTTAGCCAATAAAATAT
This sequence comes from Stictocephala bisonia, assembly GCA_035578905.1. Classification (NCBI taxonomy): domain Eukaryota; kingdom Metazoa; phylum Arthropoda; class Insecta; order Hemiptera; family Membracidae; genus Stictocephala; species Stictocephala bisonia. The sequence goes on from JAQJVL010000894.1 coordinate 65,596, forward strand.
AAACTTATAGGTTTGAATTCGGACCACTCTACAATAAATGACAGCCCCAGACGTAACTGGTTAGCCAATAAAATATAAACTTAAAGGTTTGGAAGCGGACCACTCTACAATAAATGACAGCCCCAGACGTAACTGGTTAGCCAATAAAATATAAACTTAAAGGTTTAAATTCGGACCACTCTACAATAAATAACAGCCCCAGACGTAACTGTTTAGCCAATAAAATATTAACTTAAAGGTTTGAATTCGGACCACTCTACAATAAATGACAGCCCCAAATGTAACTGAGCTTCATTGTGATTCATAACGTTGAAGAAAATATGTACTTAACAATTATTTAAAAAAATATTATTTAAATATTTCAAACGTTAAGTGTATTTTTATTACGAAACCAATACCTTTATATGATATGCTTCAAGACTATAAGTCCTATTTCTAAATGTTTTGTTAACCCCCTCCCTTTTCTCTGATGGCCAAAATTTTGAGAGGTTGCAATTTCTTGTAAAGTTGTCCGATTTTAAAACTTAAAGTGTATTTGTTAATGGCTAACCAATACCTTTAAAATTATATCCCTTTCCCCAGAGGGTCAATCTAATTTGAAGACTCTCATTATTAGTGTAGTCTCTTGTATTTAGTAAGATTGCCGCAAACATTTTTTAACAGATTTCACATATCTAAAATAAAAAAAGTTAAGGAGTTGCAACATAGCCTACTTTGCAATCACCCTGTATAAGAGGATAAAAACATTTTTAGTTTTGGATATTCTAAACCGTGAAAATTTGGTTTTTGCACAAAAATTAAAAAGCGTTTTTAACAAAAAATAAAAAACTCCTTTCTTTGGCAAAAAATTGAAAAACTCTTTTTTTATAAATAAATTTGGAAACAATTTTTACTGTAACAGATACGAAAAGATAGTATTTTAAAATCGTTAATAAATAACAAGTTTTTAATTTAACGTGATTTTTTAAAGCTGGTCACGAGTAATTTTCAAAATTCTTGAAAATTACATTTCAGATTATATAATTTTGTACCACGGAAAACGTAATTAGGCTATATTGGAAAATAAAACAAAACTCGTCTTTAAAGGAAGAAAGTTAAAGTGGTTTAAAAAGTCTTAATTTAAAAAGTTTATATTTCGTGCTTTTTATGCTAATTTGTTATGCTGCTATTTTTAATTGTTGGTTTCATTATACAGTTAACCAAGAAAAACTTGTTTGCTAACCAAACCTAGTATACCTAACATATGATATCGCCTTTAAAACTGTTTAAGATTTTTATTAGAATTAATAGAATTATTTGCGAATATAAGAGTATACGACTTTGTTGGTTGTCGCAAGTATAATAAGCGCGAATTCTGCCACGGTACGCGATTCGCTGCGGAAGTAGTTTTTGCGTACTGTATTCATAAGAAATAATTGTCGAATAGAAAAATGCCTTCCAGTTTCGTGTTCAGTGTAAAAAATAAATACGTAAAAAAGATGATTATTTAACAACCTTTTTAGATTTTCTAACGGTAAAACCCGGTTTCTTTATTCTCTGTGTTCATGAGGATTGAATAAAATAAATCGTTTGAGAATATGACCCATTCTTAACCTATTTCCAAAAATGTTTCTATATTTTAAAAACTAGTAGATACTGCATAGTAAAAAAAGCAATTCAAAATACAGTAGGTTTACTAATTAATTGTATAGTAATTAAATTAATGACCGCAGTTAAACGTTCGTCAGTTGTTTTATTTGACTGCCCACGTTGATTCATCTTGTTACGACTTGATTTTTCAGAATAAGTACATTTTAATTATAGCTTAAAAATATTTTTTATGATGACGCATTACATTATTAATAAATGTATTAAGTTGTAATTAAAATATATAACTAATTTATTTTCAATTTTAATTTATAATTTTATATATAGAAATTCTTTTAAGTGCCAGTCATTTGGATCGAGTGAAATATTTCACTTTGTACAGTTTTATTTTTAGTTACTACTAAAATAAAATTAATACGATTTTTAATTTATTTGTATTTTTTCGGAGGGTTGACACAAATAAGCGTTTATACTAACACAATCAATGAATTAAAAGCTATTGTTCGCGTTTTCCGAAAACACTATAAAATGCAATCCCCAATAATATCATAAACTGTAGTTTACTACTAAAACGAACAGTTTCAAAACAGTCGGCAATATGAGATGAATATTCTTATGTGTTGATCTTTCTGTCAACTACACCGTTTGGCATTTCGTCTGCGTTTATTTATTTGTTTAACAATTAGCAATAGCGATAACTGATATTTTGTATACAAATACTTTGAATTTGCGGAGGTTGGACTGTATTTAAAGATTTTAAAAAATTTATCTCTACTCCAAAATGTGTGTTATTTATTCAAATATGGTGGCTGATCTCGGTTAATGTTTTCAATTATTCTGGCTAAATTATTTTGATATAGAAAATATCAAGAGACCAATTTTGTTGAAAATTTAATTCCTGGTCATAGAAATACCATGCGATTTGAAATTTAAACAACTGTTTTAAAATCATAACATAATGCATATTACGTTGAAATGTTAATTAAAATTTTGTTACTAAAAATAACCATTATTTTTATTTTTAAAAGCGTTTATCCCTCATTCAATCACTCATAAAACCCGAACTTAAATGTTATGGTCTTTCACCTATAAACCTTAAAATTATATTTAGTTATTGATCAGAACAACCATTTAAATAAAGAATCAGTGTTGACTTCCTTTTGAATAGTCCAAGCTCTAATTTATTGCATGTTTATTACGGGTTAAGTGTATGTTATTTAAACCTAATTAATTTTCAATACTGCATTCTAAGTTATACATGGGGAGGCCGTTTCCCAAACTGCTAAGCCGATAACATTATAGTAGACAACATTATAGTAGATAACATTATAGTAGACAACATTATAGTAGACAACATTATAGTAGACAACATTATAGTAGACAACATTATAGTAGACAACATTATAGTAGATAACATTATAGTAGACAACATTATAGTAGACAACATTATAGTGGACAACATTATAGTAGACAACATTATAGTAGACAACATTATAGTGGACTGAACATTATAGTGGACGGACAACATTACAGTGGAAAACATTATAGTGGACAACATTATAGTGGACAACATTATATTAGACAACATTATAGTGGACAAAATTATAGTAGACATTATAGTAGACAACATTATAGTAGACAACATTATAGTAGATAACATTATAGTAGACAACATTATAGTAGACAACATTATAGTGGACAACATTATAGTGGACAACATTATAGTAGACAACATTATAGTGGACAACATTATAGTAGCTAACATCATATTAGACAACATTATAGTAAACAACATTATAGTAGATAACATTATAGTAGATAACATTATAGTAGACAACATTATAGTGGACAACATTATAGTAGATAACATTATAGTAGACAACATTATAGTAGACAATATTATAGTAGACAACATTATAGTAGACAACATTATAGTGGACAACATTATATTAGACAACATTATAGTGGACAAAATTATAGTAGACAACATTATAGTAGACAACATTATAGTAGACAACATTATAGTGGACAACATTATATTAGACGGACAACATTATAGTGGACGGACAACATTATAGTGGACAACATTATAGTGGACTGAACATTATAATGGACTGAACATTATAGTGTACTGAACATTATAGTGTACTGAACATTATAGTGTACTGAACATAATAGTGTACTGAACATTATAGTGGACTGGACATTATAGTGGACTGAACATTATAGTGTACTGAACATTATAATGGACAACATTATAGTGGACTGAACATTATAGTGGACTGAACATTATAGTGTACTGAACATTATGGTGGGCAACATTATAGTGGACTGAACATTATAGTGGACGGACAACATTATAGTGGACGGACAACATTATAGTGGACGGACAACATTATAGTAGACGGACAACATTATAGTGGACGGACAACATTATAGTGGACGGACAACATTATAGTGGACAGCATTATAGTGGATAACATTATAGTGGACAACATTATAGTGGACGGACAACATTATAGTAGACGGACAACATTATAGTGGACGGACAACATTATAGTGGACGGACAAGATTATAGTGGACGGACAACATTATAGTAGACGGACAACATTATAGTGGACGGACAACATTATAGTGGACGGACAACATTATAGTGGACAACATTATAGTAGACAACATTATAGTGGACTGACAACATTATAGTAGACAACATTATAGTGGACTGAACATTATAGTGGATGGACAACATTATAGTAGACAACATTATAGTGGACTGAACATTATAGTGGACTGAACATTATAGTGGACGGACAACATTATAGTAGACAAAATTATAGTGGATGGGCAACATTATAGTGGATGGACAACATTATTGTGTACAACATTATAGTGGATGAACAACATTATTGTGGACGGACAACATTATTGTGGATGGACATCATTATAGTGGACTGAACATTATAGTGGACAGCATTATAGTGGACTGAACATTATAGTGGACAACATTATAGTAGACGGACATCATTATAGTGGACTGAACATTATAGTGGACAACATTATAGTGGACAGACAACATTATTGTATACTACATTATAGTGGATGGGCAACATTATAGTGGACGGACAACATTATTGTGTACAACATTATAGTGGACGGACAACATTATAATGTACAACATTATAGTGGACGGACAACATTATTGTGGACGGGCAACATTATTGTGTACAACATTATAGTGGGCGGACAACATTATTGTGTACAACATTATAGTGGATGGACAACATTATAGTGGACGGACAACATTATAGTGGACGGACAACATTATTGTGTACAACATTTTAGTGGATGGACAACATTATAGTGGAAGGGCAACATTATAGTAGACAACATTATAGTAGACGGGCAGCATTATAGTGGACAACATTATAGTGGACGGACAACATTATAGTGGACGAACAACATTATAGTTGACGGACAACATTATAGTGGACGGACAACATTATAGTGGACAACATTATAGTATACAACATTATAGTAGACCGACAACATTATAGTGGACAGTATTATAGTGGACGGGCAACATTATAGTGGACATTATAGTGGACAGCATTATAGTGGACATACAACATTATAGTGGACAGCATTATAGTGGACAACATTATAGTGGACGGACAACATTATAGTGGACAACATTATAGTGGACAACATTATAGTGGGCTGGACATGCAATCTTACCGTGAGCGGGCTAAAACTTGCTGTAGTATTTCAACTGTACGGTTCGTATTTTTCGTTATAATAAGCTATGGTGAACACTTTGTGAATATTAAAGGTCCAATATAGTTGAATATAAGTCGATATTATGACTGTTTAGTTAAAAATCGTAAAAAATGACAATGTTTCACATATTAAACTGGAATATTATAAAAATACTAAATTTTGACCCAACAATGGTCCACTAAGTTATGGTCCACTATAATAGATTTTCACCTATCAAATAACACTTCAAGTGTTGTAGTACGATCGTTATTACGGACCGGATCTTTAAAATAGAACCCTACGGTTTTTGGGATTTTTTTAACGGAACGACCTAATGAATATGGTTATAGATTTGTTGTATAGTTTATTTTGTAACAATAATATATGACAATGTACATTGAGTATTGTGGGCGGTAAGTCCAAGTGAATGGCTTTCTCCACGACATTGGCCTTACACGACTCTCGTATACATAATTATCACGTAAAAACAACAAGTTCAGGGAACCTTAATATTTATTTATTTACATAAGCGTTATGTCGGTAAATGTTGTATATTTTCAGGGTTAGTGCATCATAGAATCCGAAACGAGTCCTTTCTCAATTTATACCTGCTTTTCGCAGGAAAACGAGAGTAGAAAGCCGTATTTTTGGCGTATTTCATGAAGTGAAACGACCACCTTAAACCCTTGAATGACTATATTTCGTCATTTATGCTGCGATTTTTCTCTTGAAGACCGAATGACGAAATATGGTCATTACTAAATTTTACGTTGAGAGCTGAATTACAATATCCCGTAATTCGAAGTTTATTACATATAACATCCAATTTACTGGTTACGATAACTTGTACGTATTTGGGATGATATGCAGATGTTCGAGAATGTTTTTTTGACGTCTGGAGCCAGCTGTTGGAATATAACGTCAGTGAAAAGAAATGACAATAATAGAGAGAGCGAGAGAGGGAGGGAGAGGGAGAGAGAGTGTGTGTGTTAATTTTAACAGACAGTATTAACAAAATATTTCTTGTTATAACTCTTTTATTTTATTTCCAATTGTTATAATATTTTCTGTGTTTGTAGGCGATTAAGTTTAAACTTCAATGACACAGTTTCCCACTTGTAAATTTTTTTTTCAAGCTGTATGCGTAAAATAAATAAACAAATCAATTTGGAAAACAAAATAAACTCCTTTTGACAAAATATAAATATTTTAAAACTATGAGATGACTTTTTTTTTTTTTTTTTTTTTTGCACGAATATTTATTTATTTATTTATTTATTTATTTTATAATGCTACAAAACAGCAACAACACCAATTACATTGCAGCATTAAGATTATAATATTTAAATATTTAAATATGCACATGCAGTTCATTATCTCTCAGTCCAACAGTTCCACAATACACGCATTATTCATCATAAAAATGGCGTGTTTAGATTAACAATTTACACATAGATATAACAAATGACAGAAACCAAAAATGAAAACACAAGACTATATAATAAATATAACATGAATAAATATAACATGAACAAAAATCAATAAATACATAAATACTCAGACTTATCCTAATTTGTAACCAATAACATATTTTAAACTCTGTAATACTGAATAACAAGCAACATTTCATAAACAATTAATCTCAATTAATATCAATTGTCAACAATCTCAACTAAAGTATTTTTAAAAGAATCAAGTGAGTTATAAAAAATGTCAAGTGAAGGTGAATTAACATTGTATAGTCTAATCATTGTATTTAAACTGGAGAAATATCCAAGGTTAGTGCGAGAGTATTTCGGAACAAATAACATAAGGCTACGGGAGTTTGGACGGGGGATGGCAAAGTCCAGTTGAGATAACAGCTTGCTATCATCGAGTACCCCACCCACTAACTTGTGAAGATAGATAAGCATGCTAATCTTGCGTCTTTTTGACAAACTTGCAATATTGAAGATATTTAGTAATTCTGAATATGGAACATCTAATGTATAGTGACCAAATGCCTTATAATATAAAAACCTCAAAAACTTTTTCTGTACTGCTTCAATCATATCTATGAGATAATTAACATGAGGATTCCATATTACAGCTCCATATTCAAGTCTAGCTCTAACAAGTGAAACAAAGACTGATTTAATTGCTTCCAAACTATTTAAAAAATTTCCGCATCTTCTTATAAAGCCTAATATTGAATATGCCGATTTGCAAATTGAGATAATATGTTCAGTAAAACTTAATTTTGTGTCAAATAATACACCTAAATCTCTAACAGTTGATTTCCTATTTAATTGTTTTCCCCCCATGTCATAATTAAATTTAATTATATTTTTGTCTGGTTTTCTGGAAAATGACATAACAACACATTTTTCAAGATTAAATTTTAAATTTGAATTGCTCCACAATACAAGTGCGTTAAGATCTTGTTGTAATTTATAGCAATCACTAACATTGTTTATCTTCGAAAAAAGTTTCATATCATCCGCATAAAGCAGTAATTCACTGTTTTTAATATATGTTCCCACATCATTGATCATAATTAAAAATAACAATGGACCTAAATTTGAGCCTTGCGGGACACCTGAGCCAGCTATGTATCTACTAGAGGTAAATCCTGCAAAACTAACAAACTGACTTCTCCCATGTAAATAAGTTGAAAAAAATTTCACACACTGATCATTAAGTCCATAATAATTTAGTTTACTAAGCAGACTCAAATGATTAACTCTGTCAAACGCCTTTTGAAAGTCTGTATAAATAACATCAACTTGGATGTTGTTGTCAACAGCATAATTGCAATACTGCGAAAAATTTAACAAATTGGAGTTTATTGATTTATTCGGAAGAAAGCCGTGTTGACATTTACTAATGTATTTGTTAATATAAGAAAACAATCTATTATAAATTATTGACTCAAATATTTTAGCAGGAGGTGATAACACCGCTATAGGCCGATGATTCTCAATGTCATCACTACGACCTTTCTTGGGTATTGGTACAACTCTTGTTATCTTCCAAGCATCAGGAAAACAACATTGTTTGATTGACAGATTAAATAAATGTTTTAAGGGAGCAACAAAAAACTCAGCACAACCCTTAAAAATGTACTGTGGAATACTATCCGGTCCTAGCGACCTTTTTGATTTTAACTGTTTTATACTATTTATTACTTCATATTCCGATATTTCTGATAAAGACATTGAACTGACATTTTCCATAATAGATGAATGCTTAGCACCACAACACAATTCGTCTGGAGTCAAAGTGCAATTGATATAAACCGAGCTGAAATGAGAGGCCAGAGCCTCTGTTATCGCCTCTCCCCCCTCCACCACCGTGCCATTGTAATTCATTGTAGAAGGAAAATTATCAACAACTCTTAATTGTTTTATTAATTTCCAAAATGTTTTAGGTTTTACTGTTAACTCACCCTCCACTCTACTCACATAATGCTTGTATTCCACTTTAATTAAACGCTTGGATTGCATTCTTAAATCTTTAAATCGCTCCAAAAAAAATGGAACGTTATATTTTTTATATTTTTTTCTATATTTTTCCTTACATTTGATCAATCTCCTTAAATCATGAGAAAACCATGACGGATACTTCGATTTAAATTTAACAGTTTGAGGTACATGCAAATTTAAAGCTGTATACAACTCATTATAAAACAATTCAATAGATTCATTCAAGTTATCACACTTAAACAAATCTTGCCAATCAATACTTCCAATTTCTTTGTAAAGATTATAATAATTTACATTAGAGTAATTATAAGAAAGATTACTACTCCTACTACATTCTTTAAAAATATATACAACATTAAATCTCAATATAAGAGCAGGATGATATTGATCTACATTCACAAATGGATTAGATTCTTCACTCACCTTTAAATTAATTATATTTGACAAAACCAAATCTAGTGTACGACCCTGTGCATTCAGAATATCATTATATAACTTTAAACCGTGCAATTTATTAAAAAACAATAACCTTCTACATATTTCATTGCCCATAGCTAAGTTATAATTTATACCAGTAATATGAAGATTAAAATCTCCCAGTATAATTAAATGTTCATGATTTAAACTATATGAATCCAATTTGTCAAAAAACATTTTATATTCATTTAAACGAGAATTAGGAGGAAAATATACCACGGCTAAAATTATATTAGGTCCCTTAGGCAACTTGATTGTTATCCATACATTATCATCACTGGTTTCTAACTCGTATACTCTATTAGTTTTGAAACAATTTCTAACCGCTACTAAAACACCCCCTCCCCTTGTTTTCCCGGTAATTTGTTGATTCCTATCTCTTCTATAAACAATATACTCATTAGTAAATAGTTCCGAATTGTAGATAGATGAATTTAACCAAGTTTCAGTCAAAGTTATTATGTCAAACTTATTTTCTAAAAGCGCCAAACGAAAATCAGTGGTTTTAGATCTCAAGCCTCTTACATTTTGATAATAAATAGTTATATTCGATTCACCAGTGTTTTTAATTTATTACTAATTGAAAACCTACAGAAAAGACCAAACACGTAATTATATATACATACACCAAAATTACAAACATTACTCATGCACTTTATCAACAATTAAACTCATAAATATATAATTAAAACACTCATTATCAATAAACCTTATCAATTTTCTGTTTCTATAGTACTAGTTTAGTTATTAACCATAGTAAATACATGCACATGTGTTATTGTACGTTATTGTAAGTAGGTACCTGATAACTAGCTAATCCTACTTTAAACAGTCTAGATCAGCTTTCTCACTAATAAGAATAGCTCGAGATCCCTCCATCTTCCGTAGGAACACCTTCCCGGCGCTGGTAATCCAGGCATACTTGTATTGGTTTTTGACTTTGAAAGTGCGAGTGTCATTCCACAGAGTCCTTGTCTCCTTCGTTAATGCGAGGTTAATGTAGACCTTACTCTCACTCTGATACCCAAGTTCGACAGCTGAGAAACCATTTTTCACACGACTTTTCTCACGCATCTGTTCCATATCTAGGCGTCTACAAAATTTTAATACTATCCCTCTAGGAGCATTTGGATTTCTGACATTTGTGGACAGCCGATGAACTGCATCTATCATTTCATCTTTAAAGTCAAAACGTATCACCTTTGCAACCTTCTTGACAACATCCATAATAACTTCATTTTTTATTTCTGGAACACCATAGATTTCCAAAGAATTACTTCTTGAATATTGTTCTGCAATCCGTACTGATTTTTGAAGATTTGTAACCTGCCCTTTTAAGTTTTTATTTTCTAAAATTAAGTTATTAATGTCTATTTCATGAGCATCTACCCTATTTTTATTGACATTTACTATTGCATTACATTGTTCTATTTTTTCAAAACACATGTCCATAGTGTTGCTTATATCAGTTTTAAATCAGTTTTTAATCAGTTTTAGGACATTTATTATGATAAAGTACTCAATTACAAACATTCTGGCCAAAGAAGTACCCTTGTGTCTTTAATAGACCAGATTTTATAAATACATTTATAAAGACTTGCGTATCTCTAAATTTTTAGCCTAAGTATTACGTGTCGCGCTTAAAAATTGAGGAAAAAAAGAGTTAGCACATTTTTATTTTTGTATATTTGCTGGCCCTCAAAAGGTTTTAAAATAATACTTAATACTTATTCGTGTAATTTTAAAGTCAGAGTAGTATATTCTAACAATATATTACGAATGTAGTATATTCTAACAATATATTACGAATGTAGTATATTCTAATAATATATTACGAATGTAGTATATTCTAACAATATATTACGAATGTAGTATATTCTAATAATATATTACGAATGTAGTATATTCTAACAATATATTACGAATGTAGTATATTCTAACAATATATTACGAATGTAGTATATTCTAGCAATATATTACGAATGTAGTATATTCTAGCAATATATTACGAATGTAGTATATTCTAGCAATATATTACGAATGTAGTATATTCTAGCAATATATTACGAATGTAGTATATTCTAGCAATATATTACGAATGTAGTATATTCTAATAATATATTACGAATGTAGTATATTCTAACAATATATTACGAATGTAGTATATTCTAACAATATATTACGAATGTAGTATATTCTAGCAATATATTACGAATGTAGTATATTCTAGCAATATATTACGAATGTAGTATATTCTAGCAATATATTACGAATGTAGTATATTCTAATAATATATTACGAATGAGAAAATTAAAAGAAAACACAATCTGAATATAACTTTAGCCATTCAATGATTCATGCTAATATAGTCCAGTCTAGTTAACGCTGACTCGCAACCTTGTGCTGTACAAAGCACTGTTTTGCAAGTCAGATTGGACCACGTGCACTCTCCTAATCTTTTTGATGCAGTGATTTAATTAATGTTTGAAACCGTTACAGAACACAAGCAAATTACAGTTACACGCAGTAGCTGGCGTTAAAGTGTTAAAGGTTAACCGCGCTTTGGAATATTATTGGTACTTAGCGTACTTCCTTTGTACTAGGAGACCCGGTGGAATCTAGCACGAGTTAACAATTACTTTATCATGAGTATAGTACTAAAACATGTACTTTATTAAAATTGGTATAACATTGAAAAATAGATACCTAGTTGAAAATAGTGAGCGCGATGGTGTAGTGCTGTAACCCAGCTACTTAGGGACTAAGTATTATAGAGATTGAAGGCAATATGCTGTTCCAGCCTTCTTAATACCGATATGACTGCTGAATTGTTGTTTTAAAGATACTACACCTATGTATCTATAAGATCGATCTCTATTTAACAATTATATAACGATGTTTTTTCATGAGATCTATGGGCAACATCTAGATAATTCTGGGGCGCCCATATGGGATGCTTGCCATGAGCCGGGCGTTATTAGGAGGAAAGAACGGAGTGTCAGGTTTATTAGTTAGCTCAAAATCAGAGAATGCTACATGGTTCGGATTCCACGTAAAGTTGTAAGTCCTTTTGTTGCTATGGCTATTTAGCCTGTTAATAAATTACCATATCATAAGTAACAGTTGATCTTAGTTAGTAACATTTACTACACTGGTTCATCTTCACTCATTTGCGTGGTTAAGTTGAGGGGAATACTAAATACGAGTAGTTCACCAAGTAAATAACCTGTTTATATTTTATTTCATTCAACCTTTACTTGCTTATACTTTTGACTATTGGCCTCTTATATATGAATAAGTATCGAAACTGGCATTTGCCAATAAAATATACAATATATATTGACGCATTAGTAACATTGAGTGGGCAGTTAACTCATTCTAACTTAGTTTAAACAAATATATATTATTCAGTGTTCTATAAAATTCATAATTTAGGAACGGAATTAATTTATCCTCTTAGCTAAAAAGGCAATAGATCACACTATATTGAAAATAATGATTTGATATTAAATTTTACATGTTAGCCTTAATATATAGCATTTACATAATCAAGCATCCACTTTAATATCACCATCGCACATTGAATATTAAGTGCCTACTGCCTTGCCAGATATTCGCCCCCTGAGCAACAAGCGTGAGCTTAGATATAACGTTTTTCGACGCTTACATTTAAAAAAATTATATTTGTTACATGAGTACTGTTTTCCTGTTTACGTCGTCTGAATGAGCGTTCAGAAACCTGTCGCCCGTCTTAGACGAACTTCTTTATAACGATACTGATCCAAAAAATATGTACACAAGTCTCTCTGGTGGCATATATAAATATGTACACAAGTCTCTCTGGTGGTATATATAAATATGTAGACAAGTCTCTCTGGTGGCATATATAAATATGTACACAAGTCTCTCTGGTGGCATATATAAATATGTACACAAGTCTCTCTGGTGGCATATATAAATATGTACACAAGTCTCTATGGTGGCATATATAAATATGTACACAAGTCTCTCTGGTGGCATATATAAATATGTACACAAGTCTCTATGGTGGCATATATAAATATGTACACAAGTCTCTCTGGTGGCATATATAAATAAATGACACAGTTTTATGTTATATTTGAATTGAAATGTAGGGCAGTCCATAAAATACGGGGATAAGCATACTCATTTTTGTGTATGATATTTGCAAGACTATCTGAATTTCACTGTGGAATTATTGGAACCACATTATTTTCCATACAAAAAACTGTCATCATTTTCTCAGGGAAACATCCCCATAAAACTATTACTCAAACAAAATTATACTCAATAAGGCCAAAGTATATAATTGAATCTTTTTGTTGCAAGCTTCAAAATCCTCTTAATATTAAACAATAAATCAATATCATCCCAAAATATATATAAGTAAATAAAATTAGACTAAACTTAGAACGACATTATGTTCTGTAAGGACTAAAAAATGTAATATCAAGTTAATTCAGGACAAATGTAATTCAGCATAAATTAATGGAAACGATCTCTTCACGGCTCGTTGTGATTAAAAAAAATAAAATATTGGTAAGTACTATGCAATAAACCACTTATTCTAAGCACTTTTACTTGATATGATGGTTAAACCGGATTATTTAGTTTCACAATCTATTTCGTGACTGTACCGAGGAAATGGGTTTTAAATGATTAATAAAACACCTGGACTTTCTATTTGTTGACGGGACGATAGTCAATTTTATTTACATGGCAAGTGAGAGTAGACGAGTTTGCAATCGGTGTCTTTCCTTTGTTGAACTTGATACAATGTGATCGGAAACGGAAGGCGTTTTATCAAACCGCTTTGTTGGTTTAGTGGTCTTTGTTTATCAGTGTGCCTAGTTGTGAAGCAGTCAGCTGTTGTGAGCTGTGTGTTTTCGATAGCTCAATGGAAAGCGGGTGAAATTCAAAGATTAGGCCTATCTACTCACTTTCTGACGTTGAATTGAGTTTTCAAATGTAAACAGTAACTCAATTTCACATAATTTTACAATTTGAGTGACTTGCCTTGTTTAACAGAATATTTTCAGGTTAGAATAACAACCATGACAGTAGTAACCGAGAACATTCTTTCCGGATATAACTTTCTATAGTGGTAACATTTATCTATGGGTAGAAAAAAATATGGAAACGCTTTCACAACTTTTGAACGACTTCACTTGTAAAGGTGAAATCTTGTACATGATCTTGGTTACAAAGAACATACTTTTTGACACCATTAGTGAAATTTCATCTTTTCAGGGGGGGGGGGTCCCCGAGGAGTTGAGCAAAATCTTCAATGTAGGCCTAAGCCTATGTCGAGTTTGGTATCAAATGAAAGGTCTATTCAAGAGAGATTAATTGCCGCAAAACGGACTTAGAAAGGTTTATCGTTTCAAGAGTAGCGGCTATTTGAATTTAAAAGAAACTAATTTGAACAAATTATTTCTTCACTATTTAACGGTTTCAAGTAAATTATTCTGATCAAAAATTATACTTTAAGGAGCAAAATTATACAACAAAAATTATCAAATTATGTATGGAAAAAATAACGTTGTTGTAAAAGCGTTTCCATATTGTTGTCCGCCCTGTATAGTCTAGTAAATTCAATGGTATACTTGGAGCAGATATTTGCATTTTTTATTTTTAGTAGATGAAGCAATATTTCTTATATAAGATTTACATTTTAGCCTTTTTCTGGCTTTATGAACGGAGGATACTGTTCCAGAAAAGAAGAATTAGTAAAAATATCGAAAACATTGCTTTGGGATGTCTGTTTCTATGGTCAGCAACAACACTCTCTGTGGATTGTCACTTGTTAGTGATCGCTAGTTGGTCCTTATCCACGTTCCACATTATCATATTATCACGTATTTTGATAATGTGAGATCCTTATGGCCTTTGATCGCCCATCACATAAACTTATCTTTCTGTAAGTTTTTTCTATACTTCTATCTATTTTGAAATTTTTGTTCGGATGTATGTTATTCACTGGCATACTTTAACGCACTGTGAAATTGTGTCTTTTTAGACCCGCAAAAACATCTCCATCTTACCTAGATGGTCATACAACGATCAGCCGAGACTCCATCCTTTGTAGTCCTTTCCCACTTATTCTAAGAACACCGAATGTGTTTTAAGACAAAGGACCCTTCATAATGTTTGTAATGATAGCTTTATCCTGTTTTTTCTTAGTTTCTAATGCTTACTGTAGAAAACTCCAGTTCTATAACAATGTTGTGTGCCACCGCG
This sequence comes from Stictocephala bisonia, assembly GCA_035578905.1. NCBI lineage: Eukaryota > Metazoa > Arthropoda > Insecta > Hemiptera > Membracidae > Stictocephala > Stictocephala bisonia. Next base: position 81,142 of record JAQJVL010000894.1, read on the forward strand.
CAATGATTCAAGCCAATTAGCGCTAACTCTGCTGCTGTGACTCATCTCACATCTCCTTTGACCTCACATAATGTGGCTCCCACTACTTATATAATTAATTATATTTAATTTCTCTGCCTTTTTTGTTGTTTTTTATTCATGAAATTTTTGGACAGTTCCATACCAGCTTAGTTGAAGTATGTTTAAAGTCAAACATTTCTTATGCGCTGTTCTGCTTTTCGAGAACATTAAGCTATTTTTTAAAATTATTTTCCCTCCCTATGTTTAAAAAAGCACACAGCCAGTGCTTCAAGCATAGTCGGCAATCTTGAACTCTTTAGTCTGATATCACTGAAGAGTTCTTCATGTTATCTGTGCACTGACGTTTACCGTAGTTGTACTCTTCCTTGACAATTTTACATATTTACACGATAAAAATTTTAATTTTTAGAAAGTTTGCACCACAAATCCTTGAAGTTTTCCTAGATTCATTCATTCATTCCTAGAAGTTCTGGTCTATTCATGCACAGAATATCTCAAATCTTGGTGTCAATTGTTTTGACGGATTTTTAAGTTTCCCATTTCAACATAACATACTGTTGCATACTATATGCAGGCACTGATTTTCTCCATGAATCAAATGTATAGAGTTGGGAGGTGATAAAATAACTTCATGACTCACCTAAAGGAATCTGTAATTTCATCCAATATGGCGAGGTAGAAAAATCGCTACATTTTGAAAAGTAGCAATTTCGAATAAGGTGTTGGTGGGACAACTAATATAGAAATATAGTCATTGGTGAATAGTCATATATAAAAAAGAAATAGAGGTCACTTACCGAACGCCTCAGTGACAGTTATAGCCTACTTTTATCCTTGAGAATTTAAAAGGGAATAAGGAGAGGGACTAACAACGGTGTCCCATCAACACGGCGAACTGTAAGACTATAATCACACGACACACCAATTTTCTTTCTCGACACCCATTCAGCGCACTATTGGATGTGACCTATTTCTTTCGTCTGTGGGTCAAAGCCGAAAGCTGATTGTAAGATTCCCTCAAAGTGTATCTGACTGCTACATTTGTTCTGACTGTATTTGACTGTATGCATAAATAGGTTCTGGTTCTTGTAATACATGTTTAATCACTATTCTATATTACCTTTCTACGTATGTTAGTAGAATAGTAACAACTAATTGCTATCACGCCTGTACTGTCAAGACAACTAGCTACTAGTAGTGGCATAAAAGAGTTTTCAGAATCACTCCACTCTGGACCACCTGTGTATATATAATATACAGTATATCCTTCAGGCTTTATACGTGATATACTGTGTGTCAACCACAGAATACTCCTTGTGAATGTCAGTCTCTGACAGCTACATCCTTGTTCTGTAAAAATGCGTTGCCAATAATTATGAATAGTATTCCATTTACTTGACGATAAAAAACAGCTGTATCTCTTTATAATATTGACGCTCGTTCTATTTAATCCAGCACATTCAGATATTGCGAATCAATAAAAAAGAGTAAAAGTGGTGTCATAAAAAGAGTAAAAAACAAAACATCATTTTCAATTTATGAACTTTCATGAAAGTTGTTTTGAGTTGTTTTACTGGATCTCCCTCATCAGTTTGTTCAACATAAGCCAAAGGTTGGCTATGTTAGTTGGATACGTGGACCTTATAACCCGTCAATCAAATTTACGTTTTTTCTTGAGTCAAGTCAGACTCTAATTGAAAAGCCTTGGTCACAATAGATAATTATGACAAATACTTTATATTAGGGAACACCACTGCACGCTTCGCGTGCCAACAAGGTCTCCCCTGCGCTCGTGACACTTCGGCTTTCGGACTCGGCATGTGACTTTTGTCTACAAATATTAGTAGTTTTAAACTTAGCCTCACTGTCGGAGGCCAATAAAACCATTCTTAAAAACCTCCCCTGAGGGTAAAATACATAACTTCCCAAAGTCTCATGGCGATCGGATTAATGAAGTAATAATGTATAAAGTACGCACAGATACACGCACATTTGTTTTTTGTAGAAATATACCTGACATAAGCCATTGTAACTTATATATATATATATATATATATATATATATATATATATATATAAATCTACTGAATCAATCAAATTCATTCTTTCTAGTAATAGTAATAAGTAATTAACATTAGTATTTACATTCCAACAGCTGTTACGTTTGACTAATTTAAATCACTCTCCATGTTATTCTTATGACCGAAAAACTTACTTTGAGGGCTTACCATGCCCTTCAGGGTCAAAATATAAAAAAATGAGGACCTTTTTTATAGGGGCAATTTTTTTGAGACCCGAACTCTTAAATTAATTTAGAAACAAGGGAGGAGTTGCATTAATAAAAAACTGCTTCACGTATTATATACAGGGTTAGGCAAGAGTCTGGAATGTATTTATTGATTTCAAAACCATTGATAGAAATGTAATGACACTTTGTAGTTATGTACATATCCCTATACCAAACATTTAGACATATTTTAATTGTCTTTCGCATAGCCAGGTGATAGCTCACGAAGGAAGTCTTAAACATTTTAAATGTAATCCTATGTCGAATTATATCTCATTTTAAAGGTCATTTTAAAGGTTTGTACAATACAAAAGTACAAACCTGAGGTCAAAAGGATGTGCAGCGAAATACACTAAATACAGCGATTCGAAGAATTTAATATCATATTACTAATTCTTCTCAGTTATACGACTATTTATTTAACAGTTTCAGGTCCCTGTTGCTGAGTATGTTGTTGATTGTTAACAATCGTAACAAACGACTGCGTTATAAAAATAGATATGCTACTTAACTAAGTTAAAATAAGACAAAAATATTAAAAAACACTGTTGACAGAAGGTTTACGTAAAATTAGTTTAAGAATATTATTATAATAATTTGTTGCTTATTTGTTGTGAATTTTAATTTCTCATATTCGTGTGTTTGGTATAGGGACATGTACATAACTGCAAATATTCATTACATTTCTTTCAATGGTTTTGAAATTAATAAATATATTCCAGACTTTTGCCAAACCTCTTATAAGGATATAATACTAATTATTAATACATATTATTTGTCAAAATGCTAGTACAGAAGTATCATGTGGCGACTGTTATAACAAGTGTCAAGAGTATCGTGTACGGTGAAACACGACCACCCACACCCGTCTACGAGCGTCGGGAATGGATACAAGTAGGATCGGTTTCAGGATGAAAACAACCAACACGCTTGGTCGTGCTCAATAAAGGACCTTACTGTTGAAGATGATATGATGATATTTGTCATCATATGTTCTACATCATGTCCAGGACGATTTAGTTTAGGGCGTGATTAGGGATGGCAACGATATATCGGAAACATTGATAAATATGTTTCGATATATCGATATATTAGTATCGATATTTTCTTTCGATAATATCGGCTATATCGATATTTTGGTTCGATATATCATAACGCTAAATATTGACGTTATTCTCTCTCCTCAAAATCATCACGATACGAAAAAAACACTTTTAAATTGCCTCTTACGCGTACAAAACATGGATTGAAATAATAAAGTAGGCTAACTGTATTTAGTTTGTTTACGTGAGGTTAACGCAATAAAACGTAGTTTATTGTAGACCAGTGGGTGGGAGTTTAGTGTTTATAAGAAGCCTAATGTCATTTTATATGTGAAAAACAAAAACAACAATGTTATTACATTATTCTTTAATAATAAACATAATAATTAAAACGAATAATTATTCATATTTATTTTTTTTCTTTCATTCTACCCCACATCTACTTGTTTCGTGTACAAAACTGTATTTAATTTTTACATTAAGTAGGCTACTCTAAATATTGACAGCAAAATATCAGTAGCCTATATTTTTTGTCATGACATACTCGTAAGAGTTAGTTCATAATATTAAACAGATAAATCATTTAGAATTCCATATATCGGTTACCCTATATATCGATATTTTTCTTTCTATTTTATCGTTAGATCGATATTTGGTTTGTGATATATCGATAGTTCTATTTATCCATAAGTTGAAAATATTTGCCACCCCTGGACGTGATGTTTAATTGTATACTAAGTAGTAACTATATTATCTACGCAATCAGTAAACAGGGGAAACCCTTCCTTTCCCGTGACTCGTCGATGGGTATTTGTTTTCATATCCTTTCTTCTAGTTACGTATTCCTAGTTCGTGCCAACTCCGTCTCACAACACTTAACGGTTTACGGTCGTCGAGTCTTGTAAAACAATACAACTCGTATATCTTTAGTTTTCAAATACCTATACTCCTAAGAAAGTAGATTTCTAACTATGTGTTTAATTATGTATGGAAATGTTTTATAATGAGTGATTCCCGGGTGAAATGCGATACAGCCAATTCAAGTTCCTGTCGGCGCAGAAATTATGTGCACCCGAGTTTGAAGATTATTTTCTAAGCAATTAAGAAGTCTACGACACATCTAATCACACAGTTTTTAATTTTCATCGTTTTATTTTCCGTCATAAAATGAGCATTTAAAAATTGTATTACAAGTTTTAATAATTTTTACCCTAGTTGGAACAACAAAAATACAGGAATTTTATCTAGTTTACAGTACATCAAATTTACACTGCTATTGCTCAAAAACCCGATAATATATCGCATTTATATTTTAATACCTGGTTGATAGAAATGTTGTCTATAAGTTTTAAACACTTAAGAATTTTATCTTTTCAAAAAAAGAAGCTCAGTTGAATTCACTGCGACATTGTTTTCTTGGCTTCTAGGGGTCGTAAAATTAACTACTTGGTCTTGTTGTAACTTTTATGACGTGTATAGATATGATGTGTTACTTTTATATGTGTAAGTGAAGGCGGGGATTTTAAAACGATTAAAATCTATTTAAATTTAAATTGTTAAATATAAATTGATTTAAATCAGTATGAAATCATTGTCTTTACTTACACATATGAAAGTAATATATCCTATCTATACATATCATAAGAGTTACAACAAGACCAAGTAGTTAATTTTTCGCCCCTAGAAGCCAAGAAAACAATGTTTAAAGGAATTTATTAGAACTCTCTTTTTTGAGCTACTAAAAATTATAAGACTTATAGAAAACATTTCTATCAATTAGATATTAAAATATAAATACGATACATAACGTGTTTCTTTGGTAATAAAGGTGTAAATTTGATGTACTTTAAAAACTACTTAAAATTCCGGTACTTTGTTGTTACAACTAGGATAAAAATTACTAAAACTTTTATTAAAATTTCAAAGATATTTGTTGTGATTAGATTTTTCGAATGTCTCTTAGTTCGTTAGAAAAAACCTTCAAACTCGGGTGCAAATAATCTCTGCGCCGACAGTAGTTTATTTATTTTAATATTTCATCCCTAAAACTTGTATATTTGTAGGCTCTTGTTATTGTATTATTGTATACTGTCCAATATTTTATTGATTCTTTCCAGCTTTAATAGATTTTCCTTCTGTTCAGTCACGTTAATCGGGAAAACCCGCAAATTTAGTTTCAAAAATCTAACCAAACAATATCTTATACCTTCTTAATAATAATGTGTAATTTCATTTGCACTAAGTAAGCAAGTTTAATACTTTTGAATAGTCTGAGTTGAGGATTTTGTCTATATTTTCAAAATCAGAACACAAGTATGATTCATTAAAACGATCAGTTTCAAAAAAAAAACCTTGTAAGGAATTATACCACACGGCGCATTAAGATCTTTCTTAGATAACTCCGTTTTTTTGCTATGAAATATTATATCATTCAAACTGAAGGTTTAAAATAATCTTTTTTTATAAGATATTTAATATTAACTCTAAGAAATATTTATAAATTTCGTGTTAATTGAAAAACTTGGAACATTTAACGAAATTATTTTTTCAAAAGTTCAGGTTGATCATTTTGATAACATCGTCTAACTAAAACAATGGCAAAGAATTATTAGAATATTATAAAAATGTGTGATTCTCCAATTATTAATTGACCAGAAACATTATTCTAAGGCTGAGATTTAATCTTTTGAATACTTACAGAAAGGGGGATTAAACTTGTTGATTACATTTCCTTAATAATATGGCATCTAAAGCCATTTCTAACTGTTAACTAGATTATGAGATTGTCAATATTATTATGGCCCATGCCTTTGAAACAGAAGGTTGGCAGTCTCTCCATAGAAATATTTGAAAAATTACTTTGAGCTGTGAATGATGCACCCGCCCACCCATACACTTACACCCATCCACCCATACATGTAGAGTGATATTGACCCACCCGCCCACCCATACACGTACTGTGGTATTGACCCACCCGCCCACCCATACACGTACTGTGGTAATGACCCACCCGCCCACCCATACACGTACTGTGGTAGTAGCCCACCCGCCCACCCATACACGTACTGTGGTATTGACCCACCCGCCCACCCATACACTTACTGTGGTATTGACACACCCGCCCACCCATACACGTACTGTGGTATTGATCCACCCTCCCACCCATACACGTTCTGTGGTATTGATCCACCCACTCACCCATACACATATTGACCCACCCGCCCACCCATACACGTGCTGTGGTATTGACCCACCCGCCCACCCATACACGTACTGTGGTATTGACCCACCCGCCCACCCATACACGTACTGTGGTATTGATCCACCCGCTCACCCATACACATATTGAAATTTAATATAAAAATACTGAACATGTATGGGAGGATGGGTGGGTCAACGCTACTGTATGTATATGAGAGTAGGTGAGTCAACAGCAATGCTTGTACCATGCTTGAAGGAGAGGATGGGTGGGTCAAACACACTTTACGTGTATGGGTGGGTGGATGGGTGAACATCACTGTAAGTGTGTAGGACTGTGTAAATTTACTATAACAACTGATATTAGTATATGCAATATGAATAATTCTATAAAAGAACGGACATATCTGAGTACTAACACTTTTTCTAGCATGCTTTGATTTAATACAATAAGTCAATATAGTCAATTTATCCATAAGTTCAAATGCAAATTCATTCCGGCCTAAGTATTTTTCGGTAAATAAAACACTGCGTTACGTCAACAGGGAGAACATAAATTGCGACCATCGACGTATAGTGTACTGCTACACGTAGACGATTGTGACCATCGACGTATACTGTACTGCTATACGTATAATATTGTGACCATCGACGTATACTGTTCTGCTATACGTAGACGATTGTGACCATCGACGTATACTGTACTGCTATACGTAGACGATTGTGACCATCGACGTATACTGTTCTGCTATACGTATACGATTGTGACCATCGACGTATACTGTACTGCTATACGTAGACGATTGTGACCATCGACGTATACTGTACTGCTATACGTAGACGATTGTGACCATCGACGTATACTGTTCTGCTATACGTATACGATTGTGACCATCGACGTATACTGTTCTGCTATACGTAGACGATTGTGACCATCGACGTATACTGTTCTGCTATACGTATACGATTGTGACCATCGACGTATACTGTTCTGCTATACTGCTATGCTGTAGACGATTGTGACTTATGGCCAGGTTTTAACAATGCTTCTTTATAGAGTAATTTGAAAAGCTCGTTAACTTGAGCTGGGTTTGGGAAAACCTTACAATATAGTTATGTAGGGACGGCGCGAGGCGTGAAACACGCAGCCACTGATAATAATTACGTTATTTGAATGAAATTTAAATAGATATAATTAATTGTCTTAAGCTGCAATTAATTTACCATAGTAATTATTATCAACATAAGTCGGCCTACTGTATTATTTTGTTAAATTAAAGTACCGGTACTTGTTTGAATTTAATAATTATACAGGTTATTAATATATTTTTTTATAGAGAGTTTCTTTTTTATATATAATAAGTGAAGCCATTTTTTTGTCGACGCAACTCCTCCCTTATTTCTTGACCAATTTTAACGGTTGAAGTGTCAAAACAACTTTCCTCTGTTCGTAGTTGTGCAATAAAGTTTTAATTGTTCAATATTTTCACCCTGAAGAGTATGGGAAACCCTTAAAGTACGTTTTTCAGCCATAAGAATAACATAAAGAAAGATTTAAATTAATAGACAAGTACAGCTGTTGGAATATAAATATTGATTTCCAAAAAGTTGTTAACAGCTGTTGGAATGTAAACAATGGCGTTTGTAATATTGAGGAGGTATATATCTTTCATAATGTTAAACCAGGGAAGGTTGTAAGCATGGTTTTATTCACATTCGAATGTAGGGCTCCACCCCACTGGACTTGTAGGTTCCAATGTAGGGCTCCGCCCCACTGTACTTGTAGGTTCCAATGTAGGGCTCCACCCCACTGGACTTGTAGGTTCCAATGGTAATTTAATGTAGTTGTTTTATTCACATTCGAATGTAGGGCTCCGCCCCACTGGACTTGTAGGTTCCAATGGTAATTTAATGTAGTTGTTTTATTCACATTCGAATGTAGGGCTCCACCCCACTGGACTTGTAGGTTCCAATGTAGGGCTCCACCCCACTGGACTTGTAGGTTCCAATGGTAATTTAATGTAGTTGTTTTATTCACATTCGAATGTAGGGCTCCGCCCCACTGGACTTGTAGGTTCCAATGTAGGGCTCCGCCCCACTGGACTTGAAGGTTCCAATGGTAACTTAATGTAGTTGTTTTATTTATTTAATTAATCTTCAGCTGTTAAAAACAAATTAAATTAACAAGTTTGAAACAGGCTGAGAAATATAACTGGGAATTTATACAAATAAATAGGTAGCAACCAAGTAGTGTGAGTGAGATACTGTAAATAAATTTAATATTGTGATTTCACGTTAAAATAGTATTGTTTGTAGCCAAAAGTCACATGCCGAAACCGAAGTGTAATAAGCGCAGCGAGTGACGAAGTAGGCACGCGAAGCGTGCAGGAGTGTCTACTAGTCATTATGATTTTGATAGTTTAGCAGAGGAAACACGTTTATATTCAGTGTGGTTTTATCTTTGGACAAAAAAGTATGTCACACTTCTTCGCATAATATACCTATTTCAGCCCATATGTACACCAAGACAAGTTAGTGTGGATTTGGAAGCTGCAGTATAATTATTGGCTTTGAAATAGGTTTTCCCTACATTGGAAGTAAAGTTATGTTAATTGCTAATGGAAAAGTATTTGTGGACTCCAGAAGTAAAGTACTGATCCAGCGTTTCAAAACCGAGGCCGAACACTCAACACGCATGTCTCCATTCCAATCCATGGACGCCAATGGATGCCAGCGAGAAATCTATGGATGCGTCAGTAAAAACATTAAAATAGGTATGATTGGAAAAGTGGGAGGAGCAATAGAGAACATATACTCAACAAGGTGGGAGGATCAATAGAGAACATATAGTCAACTAGGTGGGAGGATCAATAGAGAACATATAGTCAACTAAGTGGGAGGAGCAATAGAGAACATATAGTCAACTAGGTGGGAGGAGCAATAGAGAACATATAGTCAACTAGGTGGGAGGATCAATAGAGAACATATAGTCAACTAGGTGGGAGGATCAATAGAGAACATATAGTCAACTATGTGGGAGGATCAATAGAGAACATATAGTCAACTAGGTGGGAGGAGCAATAGAGAACATATAGTTAACTAGGTGGGAGGATCAATAGATAACATATAGTGAACTAGGTGGGAGGATCAATAGAGAACATATAGTCAACTATGTGGGAGGATCAATAGATAACATATAGTCAACTAGGTGGGAGGAGCAATAGAGAACATATAGTTAACTAGGTGGGAGGATCAATAGATAACATATAGTGAACTAGGTGGGAGGATCAATAGAGAACATATAGTCAACTATGTGGGAGGATCAATAGATAACATATAGTCAACTAGGTGGGAGGATGAATAGAGAACATATAGTCAACTAGGTGGGAGGATCAATAGAGAACATATAGTCAACTAGGTGGGAGGATCAATAGAGAACATATAGTCAACTAGGTGGGAGGATCAATAGAGAACATATAGTCAACTATGTGGGAGGATCAATAGAGAACATATAGTCAACTAGGTGGGAGGATCAATAGAGAACATATAGTCAACTAGGTGGGAGGATCAATAGAGAACATATAGTCAACTATGTGGGAGGATCAATAGAGAACATATAGTCAACTAGGTGGGAGGAGCAATAGAGAACATATAGTTAACTAGGTGGGAGGATCAATAGATAACATATAGTGAACTAGGTGGGAGGATCAATAGAGAACATATAGTCAACTATGTGGGAGGATCAATAGATAACATATAGTCAACTAGGTGGGAGGAGCAATAGAGAACATATAGTTAACTAGGTGGGAGGATCAATAGATAACATATAGTCAACTAGGTGGGAGGATCAATAGAGAACATATAGTCAACTATGTGGGAGGATCAATAGATAACATATAGTCAACTAGGTGGGAGGATGAATAGAGAACATATAGTCAACCAGGTGGGAGGATCAATAGAGAACATATAGTCAACTAGGTGGGAGGATCAATAGAGAACATATAGTCAACTAGGTGGGAGGATCAATAGAGAACATATAGTCAACTAGGTGGGAGGAGCAATAGAGAACATATAGTCAACTAGGTGGGAGGAGCAATAGAGAACATATAGTCAACTAGGTGGGAGGAGCAATAGAGAACATATAGTCAACTAGGTGGGAGGAGCAATAGAGAACACATAGTCAACTAGGTGGGAGGATCAATAGATAACATATAGTCAACTAGGTGGGAGGATCAATAGGAAATGAGTGTTTTTGAGGTCAAACATTCGAAAAAATTCTTTATGCAGATCAAGCTATCTATGTTTAATAGTTAGAGTGGCTAATCTGGCCTTTCTAGATACGTAACTCACTAAGAAGTCGTACGATATGTTTTACTGACATTTTGAGAATGTAGTGCACAAAAAATGTACCAATCAACCTAATGTAAAGTTAAACTTAAATATATATAAGTGTAACCACTATATTTCATAAATGACATCTGTGCGAATTTTTTATTGAAATTTGAACAATTATCTTTGGCTGAAAGAGTAGATTAATTTATAAAAACTTCGTTCCTAAAGTCAATAATAAATGAGGGAGTTATGACAGTTTGTATAATTTTCGGGGCGGGGCAGGTGGGAACAGTGAGGGAGAGATTGGAGGGAAATAAGTGAGTTAGTGAGGCAGGCTCTTTACTACGACTAGCGACAGTTGTGGTGTACAGTAGCTTGAACTAAATTCCTGGGATCGCTGAACTGGGCACCTTGATGAACACCCTTAGACACTGGATCAGTTTTTTAATACTAAGGTTTAGTATTTGAAACATGCTATTAAGGCCTGGATCCATAAACACTTTTTCATGTGGAAGTAGCATCCATTTGGTTCTACTGTCGGTAAAACCGCGTTCAAAGCCAGTGTGTTGCAGTTGCAAAATTTATCCATAACTTGCCATGGTGTCCATTTGGACATAGCCTAATATATTAGCTGACAAAGCGTGAACATTTTGTTTGTCCAGAAAAAATTCTATTCCCACTGGTTTTGTATATGTTTCCTCGGCCAAACTACCAAAATGACCATCATTAGAATTAATCCACCAATCTAATTTAATGGCTATGGTGGGATGATGTAGTTGGTAGTTTGGCTTGGTCGCTTATTTCACGGGCAGTTTGATAGTTTAAGGCCTTGGGTTTGATGTAAGGTTGTTTGTTTGGTCACTTCATACATCCTGTGATGGTCACATTCGCTCGAGACGTCCGTGGACGCCAGAAGAACGTCTTAGTGAGTCGTATCGTAAAACCGTCTTCGACCTTTCCAGTAATTACTTCCAAAACTAATACAGTACAGAATAAATATTTTGTGATCAACTCTCTAAGATGCACATAGTTTTACACTCAAAAATAGCCACGGTATGGGGTGGGGGGTCTCAACACAAGAACATGCTTGTGTCATAGCAGAAGATTTGTTGCTAATTCGATATGGTACTGTAGCTGGGGTAAGCCGTTGTTTTTGACAAAACAAACTATACACAGGCTGAGTAGAAAACTGTCTTTTCAACGCACTTGTGCGAGTGAGATGCTAATAGTGGAGCAAGTGAGACAGAGAACTACTCTTCTCCACTGTGAAATTATTACATTAAAAAGCTGTAATGGCAACCAGAGCGGTAGGCCGCGTGCTGACGGCGCAGTTGCAAGCCCCGCCCATTTTACGGGTCCAGTGAACATTGGTTGGTTTGATTAACAACAATGAATCAATCTTAGAACAATTAAATTAAATAATTATTTAGTTTTAAAATAATAATTAATATTAGCAATAACAAAAATGTAAAAAATAAATAGCATTTAAACAAACTTGTACCAGTTAGTTTATCGACTAAAAACTGTTGCAGAAACACTTGACGGCGGAAGTTAGTGACGCCCGTGAAACAAATCAGCTCAGTGGTGGAAAGATTCCCCTCTGCTGCTGGAACCCATACATGCACTAACTATAACACGCAGGTCGTTTTCTACCCGGTCAAATTACACAAGTATTGTAATGAGACAACAGTACTATTAACCAATCCAGCACTTATGATTGAGGGTGGTAGAGTAATATTATCGATTATACATGAAGTGAGTCAATGGTACAAATGCACTTCACGTAAAGTGGTGCTAGGCTGTTAAATTAGGGCCAGTTTTAGTTCTCCATAAATTTAGTTGGACTGGTTGGTAAGTGCTGTTGCTGTTTATAGCCTTGTAGGTCTTCAACGCACGCGAAGTCGTAGGCCATCCAGCCGTGTTTAATATTTGTGCCATACTTAAGTATTATTTTAAATATCCTTATTATCTTATTCAAGGACAACAGGATATTCTGCATTACAACACAATCACTTAGTGTCAATAAAATCATCCTAACATTTAATCATTTTTAACAGAACTAAACAATTCACGCACTCATTACTTTTGAAAATATATTGCTTCTTTAACTTAGACCTTTTGAAATTACATCTGATTTGAATCAGGGGCGTATTCTAGCCTGCTAGGTTAGGTGTGAAGCCCAAGCAGTGTTGCTATTATTTAATATCATTCTACAACACTTTAAACAATAAGGTACATTTTTAAACGTACGTTTTAAATAAACTACAATTTTTATAGTGCCCCCACAACCCAACGAAGAGAGCTTCGCTTATCTGTTGCGAAGCCATTCCCAATACCACAGAGTATATAGATCTATTCTATACCTTTATACTCTGTGCCAAAACCCAATACTCACTTCGCGGTGAAGTAGGGAACGCCAAGGAACAATCAAATCCATAGAAAGCACGGGAAAAAAGCAAGCCTTGGTCTAGAAAGTCCGTACAACGCCTCAAGTTGACCGAACTTGTATTTATTCCCATTCCCTTTAGAGCAGATGATTTGTACCGGGTCGTTTGACCGGTACAGTTTCGTTACGTTCGTCGTGGTCTGCCGGGCTGCCTGAGACCGCCGTGCCCGGCGATTTGCTTACTTTGGTGGCCGTTGGATCGGACTCGTTCGTTCCTGATTCCAGCTTCGGTCAGGTTGACCTGTCTGTTGACTTGTTTCTTAGTGGCCGATCGTCTAACCATGTACGGCTAGAGACTCAAAAACTCCAGGGTCCTTGAGTGGGACGTTTTCCCTCAGCCTGCCGTCCGAGTGAAGTTCGACCGTCTACACTGCTAGCCTGGCCTGAGGACCATGTATAGAGGCCATTGGCGACCCTGCTAACCCACCTACATCTTTGGGTAGGAGTCTTCTGTCCTCAGGTCAGTGCGTTCCATCTTGTTTTCCCGGCGGCTGAGCTGGGGGTGATAATGTGTGAAACACAAAGAAAAGAAAAAGAAAAAAATGGTGCAGAACTATTTATTGAGGCTGAGACCCATCCCCCCATCAAAGCTGGAAAGCGTGCCAACTGGGGGATGGCTCAAAACAAGTCAAGCGATGGGATCACGGGTGGCAGTTGGAGGGTCAAAATAACACTCGGCAGCTGAGCAAAACTAATTTTATTATTGCAAGCAAACAAAAGTTAATCCGTCAAAAACGGCAGAAGGCCACAATATCAATTTCACTTAAATAAATAACAAGCAACACTAAAATAAGCAAGATAATGACACAAGCTACAAAAACACTTAACGCTACAAATACCAGAATTAACAATTAACAACTACGGCCTATCTGCAGCCTAGCCTGAGACACCCAAAACGCAAGAAAAATTTAATGCCCAAAAAAGTGAAAATTTAGAACTTTTGGATCACAACACTTAAACCGGCAATTTAGCCCACATCCCATGATTCCACCGGGGCCAGGGAGTAAGCCGGAATCCCTGGGCAGCTCCGAATTAGAAGTTAAGTCCAAGATCAATAATCCCCTTTTGGTGAACGTTTAGGAAAAGAAGTAATTAAAAATAAAATATAACCCGGTACCGTTTTAGTAAAAATTCACCTCAAAACATACTACAATTAACAAAATAAATAACACTTAACTAACTCACTAGGCCTAAACATATAAATAAATAACATAACTTAACCATAGGGACCTAACAAATATAAAATCTAAAAAAATATAACAACAAATAAACTAATTAAACTAAATAACAATAAAGATGAACCTCCAAAGTTCTTTGTGTATTTTAAAAGTTCTTTATTTTTCTTTAATTAAAAACACGTTAAAGTCCCCATGGCTGTTTCATAAACTGTTCAGTCTTTAGGCCTAGGCCTCGATAAATAGTTCGGTACCCTTTTTTTTCCTTTTTCTTTATATTTCACTTTTTTTCTTTGGTTTATTTTTTTATCTAAATATATAAACAGCAAAACCCCCAGCTCAGCCGCCGGGAAACAAAAATGGAACGCACTGACCTGAGGACTGAAGAAAATTGCCCCGAGAAGTAGAGAGGGCAGTGAGGGGCAGAGCTCGCTCAATCACATGGTCCCCAGGCCAGGCTCGCAGTTGGGAAGATTGAAATTCCACCGGACGGCAGGCTGAGGGCTGAAAGTCCCACTCAAGGACCCTGGACTGCAACCAAACCACAGCACATTAAAAACAGTCCAGCCACAACAACAAAAATACCAGACATAACAACTAAATATAAGGGTGCATGATTTCGCAAAACTGAACATGAAGATACAAACAAGAACATGAGTGGAGCAAACAAGACAGTGAAAGATTAACTTTAGGCTATGAATAATTTAAACCAAATTACAATTTAACAAAATATAAAAGACGTATGGAACAAAAAAATGACAAACTGAAAACTAGGCTATAGATACAGGAGCAAAATGTTATAACATGAAAATCAAACTAAACAGATAGGCTAGGTTATTGTCAATTAACAAAAAGATGGTAAATCGGTAACTCCAACTGAAAAAAGGCTCAACAAAACATTATACAGAACTACTATTAAATATAACCAGATATAATAAAGCAATTAATGTTAAAAAGGTAACATTGAGCACATGGCTCGAACCTAGGTTAACCAATATCGACAAAGAATACAATTTTAACGAAACCCTGAAACTGACAAATAAACCAGAATATTATTTAAAGAAAGTATTTTCACCAAAAGGGTGATTAGATATTAGAAATTACAAAATGAACACTTACGTTTTAGAGTCTCTAGCCGATCATTGTATCTCAGCAGGCAGAGCCAAAGACAAAATGACGGCCAACCTGACAGACAAAGGCTGGAACACGGAACGACCGAGTCCGAGCCAACGGCCACCAAAGTAAGCGAAACGCCGGGCACGAGCGAATCTCAGGCAGCCTGGCAGACCACGACGAAAAAAAAAACGAAATGTACCGGTCAAAACGACCCGGTACAAGGCCTAGGCCTAAGAACTGCCCCGTAACAGTGTCTGAAACAGCCAGGGGACTTATTAAGGTTTATTAAAAAAAAGAGAAAAAATTTTCAAAATACAAAACACCAGAACAAAAACGTTTGTCTTAATATTTATTGTTATTGTTAATCTTTATTTAGTTTATTTTTGTTATAGTTGTTTAAATTTTTATATTAGTTAGGCCCTATTGTTAAATTTTTTTGCATAATTGGAATCAGTAATTATTTTGTATGCCTAAGTTTTATACTGTTTAAATAAAAGGAATTGTTCAAATTGTTGTGTTAGGCCTAGTGATATAGTAAGTGTTATTTACTTTATTAGTTGTAGTATGTTTTGAAGTAGATTTTGACTAGAACGGTACCGTGTTATATTTTTTTTAACTTGTTTAATTTTTAAAATTTTTCACCAAAAGGGGGTTATTTATTGCCTTTTACTTAGCTTCCTATTCGGAGCTGCCCAGGGATTCCGGCTTACTCCCTGGCCTCGGTGGAATCATGGGATGTGGGCTAAATTGCCGGGTTAATTGGTGTTGTCAAAATTTTTCTAAATTTTCAGTTTTCTTACGTTTTGGTGTCTCAGGCTTTGCTGCAGATATGCCATGTACTTTGTAATTGTTAATTTTGGTATTTATAGCGTTTGTTGTTAATTTGTATTCTCTTGCGAATTTTTGTGTTTCTTGTTATTTAATTAAGTGCCTTTTGATATTGTGGTCTTCTGCCGGTTTCTGCTTAATTGATTACATTTTTGAGGTTGAAAATAAAATTAGTTTTGCTCAGCTGCCGAGTTTTAATTTGACCCTCCAACTGCCACCCGTGATCCCATCACTTGACTGGTTTTGAGCCATCCCCCAGTTGGCACGACTTCCCGTTTTGGAGGGGGATGGGTCTCAGATTTGTAGCAGGTTAAATAAAGGATTATTTTACTATTTTAAATTTTGTATTAAAAACATATTTTAGTTTATTGCCTTATTCTTATAATAGTTTATGAATATTGTTTAGTTTTTCTTAAGTACTTTTAAATAACAATTTAATTATCTGATTGTACCGGGTTTGTAACTTGATTATTATTAATAATCATAATAATAATCATAAAGGTGGTTATTATTTACGTTATTAATGTACAATATTAAATAATTGTAATGGTATTCTATGGATGTTATTGAAAATATGTTAATGACATAATGGGCATGAAAACTATGATATCACGAATAATAAAATAGTCGTAAACAATCATAAATATTATTTAGGGCCTACAAAATACAAATTTATATTTTATATTCTATAAATTAAAAATTAAAATGAAATCTTATGCGTAAATAAATTATAATGATAAATAATTAATCAGCAAATAACTAAAGGACATATTTTTAAAACTTTTCTTAAAATTCTTAGTGAAACTTTTTAAAAGTATCTTTTAAAGAAATATGCTCGAAAAGTAATATATACAATTTGTTGCTTTAAAATAATTTCGAAACATTTACACAGTAAAATGGAAAACGTGAGCCTCATTATAGCGTGCGACCCATGCTTTCTGTCTGTTCAAAAGCCTATATCATAGCCGGAAAATAAGCGAAATTTGTTAGTGTACGTAGTCAATCTCTAACCAAACTTAATCCATAGTCTCGAAAAAGAAGTGGCCATTGAGCTGTAAGGATCAGAACTTGTCATGGAAATTGAGGAAAAATACAACAAAAATCTAGACACAGTAAAAATATCTTACATTCTTTTCTCATGTATTGTTAATCAATTCAAAATACTTACTTCTAAAATATACCCCAGAATGTTCAATTATCGAATAGCTCAAACTGTGATGCATAGAAATAGCCAGGTTCTCAGACGTCGGAACCGAAACTTGAAATGAAATGAAAATTAATTTATTTCCTCATTTAATAATAAAAACAGATATTTACACAATTTACACAAATAAGAAAAAGTAATAAACAATAATATATATATATATATAAAAAACAAAAATAATCTATTGAAAATAGCCTACATGGGCAGATTGCTTGAGCGTAGGCTGAGTTGTTTCATTTATGTAACTGTTGCAATTATGTTGTTGTGAAAAAAGTATATATTTGAATATGGAGAAAAAAGTATAATTTAGATTAATATATAGATTAATGTAATCGTAATACATGTTTAGATAAGAGTAAAAAGAGACAAACATTAAATAAACTCCCAAACACTCAGTTATGCGTGATTTATGAAATAAACTAAGAAGAATAAATGACACAAAAACGTAGAATATTTGAGATACTGTAATGAAATATGTTTGGATGAGATACTGATTTGGAAGTGCCCTGCGTTTATCATAATCTCGTGAACTTGTGTAGAATTTTGGCTTGTTAGACTTCGCAGATTACGTGTAACTTAAAGAAAATATTCGTATGAAACATTTCTTGACTAAACCGGCCTTGTAATAGGGAATTTTCGAAAACCCGCAGAGAAAAGGGAGGTGCCTAAAGGCATCCTGCATTGCGCAGATATTTCCGCAGCTGCTGTAACCGAACCCCTTGTCAAACTGGGGATTCCTTATTTATTGCACTTAAAACCTAATAAATACCATCTACTCCCCCATCAGGAATTTAGGGGGATGACGTCACAATTGTTGCGTGTCAATTTGAAGCTATCAACACATCAACATTATCTTACTAACATACATGCAATGTAACAGGAGGCGTGGGCCTGACCTTCTAACCAGTTTCCGGCCGTCCCACACTCCAGATATACATATGGCTTTCTCAAAATCCATTACCACAGGTGGATGAACGTGTATGTGCGATAAACGTCGATACTAGAGAGGCTCTGGTGCGATGGACAAGTAGGCGATGAGGTGAAGATGTGTTCAATTTGACCCAGCGAGGCGTAAAATTGCCCGAGCAGGTAATGACCGCGCATGCGCGGTCTACTTGTCGTGTCGCGCATGTGCGGCACAACACATGCGTAGTGCCTATGAGCGGCGACAACGTATTTATTGCATTACGGCACGGTAGACAGGACGGACTGATTATAATGTTGTGGTCGGTGACCGCTTTGAGATTGCTATAGCTTCCGACCTGTCGCGCTCTTTCACTGTATGAAATTCCGATTGAATCCGTGAAATCGGTTTGGATTGAATCATTCTTGTGAATGAATTTTTTTTTCATTCCATTTGTAGGTGTACAGTCATCGTATTATGTAGATATTTGACATAATTAAATTTGCAAAATTTAATATACCTAATTTAAAAAATTGATTTAAGTTAATTCATTATTTCTTTGAATTAGTGTTAATTCATTATAACACTTTGAAATGGCATTTTTGTTTTGTATTTTTTGTTTGTTTTTTTGTTTGTTTTTGTAGTCCTTACAGTGGTAACGAATATCCCTTGATGTGGTGAACCACTGTCAATGTAGGGTCAATGTCAAACGTGACTAAAAATTGTTGAATATTGTAGAAAGCACAGAATATTAGAACGCGACCTTTGTTTCTTTTATCTCTGAGCAGCAACTGAGTTTGCGGCAGTCATTTTTGCGCATAATTGAGGGAGTTGGGTGGTTATGGCCGTGCGTCAACCCCCTGCGTGATCTCCATCTACCACTGTATCACTCACAAATGACCGACGTGGATAAAAGTCAGATAGTGTCCGCTACCTAAGGACTCTCTATAACCTCGTTTCACTAATGCTAAATACTCCGCCCAGATTACCCTCCGGGAGGAATCTAATTTTTGGCAATAACGGAACTCCCGCCACAGATAATCTGGGAGACCGCGATGGAATATGGGCCGTCTACCGACCGGAAGGAGAATTTCAATTCCAGTGGCGTCGACCACCTGGGATGCGGTCTGACCACATTAACGGAACTGTGATCAGCTGATCGACAGTGACACACGACTTCCGCTATCGTCTGGAGAGAGGACACAATCAGATCTGCAGTAAACGATGACTCATTGCAGACTGTGAGACCATGGCAGAAAACCGAAGTTATGGGGTCGAAGTTTACTGTCGATGTTCAGATAAAAATCCGAACTTTATCACAGTAATTGCTTTTTTAATTTATACAATGAAAACAAAATTGTATTCATTCTTTCATGTGCCAAATGAATGTAATGTTGCTTAATCAGCCGCGTTGACTATCAAAGTTAACACATAATGAAATAGTAATAAAAAGCTAAACTGGTTGGTTTTTATTTTTATTTCAATCGTATCTCAAAACAGTGTAGGATATTACCTTAGATTATAGAAATCCGCTCATAATGGTCCCGCGAAAAAGGATTCACTCTCCTACGAAATTAGTTCCTGTTCCGTCTTCACAGGTAGAGCCAGCGGTCTTCCGCTCTTTGTCTCTCTGTGTGTGTGAAAGAAGATTCCTGTGTAAAATCACTATTTCTGTGCTGATCAATTTACAAAGTTTTCCAATTGATTCAGCATCTAATTTTTTTTATAAGTTATCCATTTTATTTTTCATAACTTTTGTAAATAATGTTCCTTGTTAATAGTTAATCAAAGAATTGTTAATAATTTTTTAAATATATTCAAAACAGCTGTATTTTGTAAATCAGCTAATTCAAACCAGTCTAAATTCTCAGTAATTATTATTTATTTTAACATTACGATCAGTCCATTTCCAGTTCAGTTCATATTTATTTCATAAAGTTTTTCATACAAATAGTGTTGAATTATTGTTCAATAAAATTAATTTAGAGACATCAAGAAAAATCATTCAGCAGCTTTGTACAATATTTTTATAATAAATTTGCTTAGATTGGACAGACTGCAAAGTATCACATTCATATTTTATTCATTTAATAAAGGTTCATCAGAATCCCTTTTAGTTCAGTTTTCTTCACATTACAAGGGTCATCACCGCAGATAACTAAGTCTACCCTGTGGTCATCAGAATCCCGTCTTTTCACTTTTTCAGTACCTTTGCACATAGCCAATTTTTCATTTGGCCAGTTTCACTTGTTTTGTCACAATTATAATATGTAATATTGGTCTGGTATTAACTTATCTGCTTCACAAACGTAACATAGTTGATTAGAATCCCGCGATTTATAATCAATTTAATTAATTTTTGTATTGAAATTAGGTTTTAATGTATTTTGTTATTATTATTAATTTCAATTTTGTAAAATTAATTTATGTATTTTAATCCAATTATGATTCAATTATTTACCAAATTCAAATAATCATAAGAGGTGATCTTTTCTGGCAATTTTTCATTTTCATTTTTTAGAGTAACTTAAGTCAGATTTATTAACAAAATTTAATAGTCCCTTAGGCCTCGACACCAATAATTTGATACGTAACAAAATAAAATAAAATATGTGTTAATATTTTCAAACGCTGAATATTCCTCATTAAATATTGTACAACTAACTCTTCTTATGAGCAGTTAAAAGTAAAATAAATTACTAACATTTTTGTTAATATTTTATTTAGAATTTATTCTTAACGTTTTTGGAAATGTATCAGTGAAATAGCAAAATATATTTTTTGATTGCTTTAATAAACAAATGGCAATACATATTTATTACAATTCAATTTCGGCAAAACTACTTTTACCATCCTCGTTTCTTTTTATAATTATATAGTAATGAATTTGTGTAACGTTCATTTGTTTTGTATTTCTACCAACACGTACTCAGTTAATTAAAAAACTATTTAATTGAAATCCGTGGTTTATTGAAAATTATTTTACTTTTTTTATTTGAGGGGGAGGCCGAACATCTTTTTGACCTTACTCTACTCGTTCCATATAAACTATTCATCTTTGCGGGGAACTTATCAGACAGGGTAATTTTAAGGGAGAACCTGTAAATTATAAGGTGAACAGTACTGTTAAAAACTAACAGTCAAGGCCAGGATTCGATCCTGTGCCATCTCCATCAGGTTCAAAGTCTTAACGCCTTAGACCGCTCAGCCAAAAGCTCTCACATTTATGCTTTAACATTTTACTTAACCGTTGATGACCGTTACTTGTAATGAGTTCGCCGTGCATGCCCGTTAAGTCTACTCCCTTCTTGCTCCAAACCAGTTCGCTATGCGGTCAGGTTGGATAGTTCAATGCTAATTCAAGCTCTGATGTGTTCGCGCCTTTTCCCGTCTCATGCTGTCTGTTTATACACCTTCAGCCGTTTAACTTCGTGCATATTTCCATATAAGACGCGTCTCTCCAGCAGAAGTGTAGGTCGGAACTCGCTGAGCGGTGTCACAATCTTCACTGGTGCGTTCAGTCTTGTTTGTCGACCGGACTTGTCATGACCGTCGATGTATATACATGGATGGGCGGAATCCACTGAGCGGTGTCACAATCTCCACTGGTGTGTCCAGTCTTGTTCGTCGATCGGACTTGTCGTGATCGTGGATGTATATACTGTACATCGATGGTCGGAACCCACTGAGTGGTGTCACAATCTCACTGGTGCGTCCAGTCTTATTTGTCAACCGGACTTGTCGTGACCGTCGATATATATACATCGATGTTCGTGACTTGTGGTGAATGTTACTCCGCCTTTCGCCGTGGATTGTAAATACGTCTTGCCACTCTGCTTGTGAATTATGGTTTGACCCAGTTACGTCATTGATTACGGCTGGTAACGATTAACAGCAGATTATAAAGTTATATACACTTTGCTGATTTGATGATACTTGTTGCTTATTAACTTTTTTACAATTTAAACCTTGTTTGAGCATTCAATTGCTCAATTTTAGTTAGGATACTTATTGCAAACAATTTGTCAAAACTGAAACTGACCCGATCTGTAATAGACAACGTACATTATTGACAGTATATAATGTACTTATTGCAAACAGTTTATCAAAACTGAAACCGACCCGATCTGTAATAGACAACGTACATTATTGACAGTATATAATGTACTAATTGCAAACAGTTTATCAAAACTGAAACCGACCCGATCTGTAATAGACAACGTACATTATTGACAGTATATAATGTACTTATTGCAAACAGTTTATCAAAACTGAAACCGACCCGATCTGTAATAGACAACGTACATTATTGACAGTATATAATGTACTAATTGCAAACAGTTTATAAAAACTGAAACCGACCCGATCTGTAATAGACAACGTACATTATTGACAGTATATAATGTACTTATTGCAAACAGTTTATCAAAACTGAAACCGACCCGATCTGTAATAGACAACGTACATTATTGACAGTATATAATGTACTTATTGCAAACAGTTTATCAAAACTGAAACCGACCCGATCTGTAATAGACAACGTACATTATTGACAGTATATAATGTACTTATTGCAAACAGTTTATCAAAACTGAAACCGACCCGATCTGTAATAGACAACGTACATTATTGACAGTATATAATGTACTTATTGCAAACAGTTTATCAAAACTGAAACCGACCCGATCTGTAATAGACAACGTACATTATTGACAGTATATAATGTACTTATTGCA
This sequence comes from Stictocephala bisonia, assembly GCA_035578905.1. Taxonomy (NCBI): domain Eukaryota; kingdom Metazoa; phylum Arthropoda; class Insecta; order Hemiptera; family Membracidae; genus Stictocephala; species Stictocephala bisonia. The sequence goes on from JAQJVL010000894.1 coordinate 104,432, forward strand.
AACAGTTTATCAAAACTGAAACTGACCCGATCTGTAATAGACAACGTACATTATTGACAGTATATAATGTACTTATTGCAAACAGTTTATCAAAACTGAAACTGACCAGATCTGTAATAGACAACGTACATTATTGACAGTATATAATGTACTTATTGCAAACAGTTTATCAAAACTGAAACTGACCAGATCTGTAATAGACAACGTACATTATTGACAGTATATAATGTACTTATTGCAAACAGTTTATCAAAACTGAAACTGACCAGATCTGTAATAGACAATTGGTCGGTAGCGTAGTTGGTTCAATCCCAGCTTCATGTGCTAAAGGTTCTCAGTTCGATCCCAATCAGAGTCATAATACATTTTGAGAAGGATCAGCTGATAACCACCGGCTGTTCATTTGTCATTGGGCTATTAATTAATGACACTTTCTAAGGAATAGTCGACCTTAGTTTGTAACAATGACTACATTCGCTCATCTAAATTCATCACACTCATTCGAAATCCATATTCGCCCATATCTTGACGATCGGCGTCTTATGAATAAATAAAAAAAATAAAAATAAAAAAAGACAACGTACATTATTGACAGTATATAATGTACTTATTGCAAACAGTTTATCAAAACTGAAACTGACCAGATCTGTAATAGACAACGTACATTATTGACAGTATATAATGTACTTATTGCAAACAGTTTATCAAAACTGAAACTGACCCGATCTGTAATAGACAACGTACATTATTGACAGTATATAATGTACTTATTGCAAACAGTTTATCAAAACTGAAACTGACCAGATCTGTAATAGACAACGTACATACAAATAAAATATAGTTTTTATTTTATTTTTTTTATTGTATAGTTCTGTAAAGAACTATACAATAAAAAAAAAGTAATTTTAAACTTGTTCATTCACCCACTCATTTACTCTTTCGACCCTGTTCCAGACACCATCCCCAGGTACATATCACAGACGCATCCACTCATTCCACTAATACAGAAATTCTTTCAATAACGCTGTGAACCGAGCTCCATTGTTACTACTTTTATTGGATTATTGTATCATACGGATTTCCCAAATGATTCAAGCACCAATTAGTTAATAACAACTGGAGTTTCAATCAGCAAATAAAGTCGATACTTTATTTGCTGATCGACTTTTTAACAATGTAATTTTAATGTTTGTATTTTTTTAACAAGTAACGCGTTGTAGAGAACTTGCATCCGGCCCTACGTCAGCCACTCCATCAGCTCTATTTTCTATTCTTTTACAACAAACAATCGCTAGTCATAAAAAAAAAACAAACAATATTAAAGTGTTCGATAGTAATCTGCTTAAGGATCTCGAGCATCGTACAGGCGCAATCTTTGAACACTTTTCAACTTTTCTGGTGTCTCTACTAAAGCTCGCTTTTTTCTTCTTAATGATGGCCCTTAAAATTCATGTTCAACATGTTTAACAGATGAAAGGTCAACTTATGGACCCAAAAACGCTTCGTGAAAAAGTGTTAAAAATCTACAAGCATTTTTTTCTTGTAGATTTCTCAAGATGCGTTCGGCCATATCGGTTTTAATCCCATAAGAACAACTTTCATTGCTAATCCATATTTTTTCGTTATTTATTGACCAAAATTTGTTTTCGAGGTGTAATTTTAAACGTTATTACATTGCGCATTGCGTTTGCTTTTCATATTTTGAATAGGTACGCCTAGTTTTGAAAATTATATAAAAATGAAAGCTTGAAACTAAATATTTTGATATTTTTTTTTCTATAAACTAATTAGGAATTGGCAAAGCAATTCCAACGCGAAATTTCATTCTTGATAAAATGCAGTTTGTTTGGATACAATCCGTTAATGAAATCTGGTCGGCACTGGTGGCGCAGTGCTGTAACCCAGCTACTTGAGGACAAAGTGTTTGGGAGATAGATTCCATGCTCGGTCCTCTTAATACCGACACGGCGTCTGCTCAATGGTTGCCATCGACGTGGACACTTCTGGATAAGTTTGGGGTTTCCATGCTGGGTGGTAGTCAATGTTCAGATGTTGTGTATGGAAGAGAACCGAGTGCCAGACTTGTCAGTTAGCTGAAAATCAGACCAACACTTTATTTAGTCTGATTAGACCAACAACTGAGTGTCAGCCTTACGTGGGTTCGGATTCCACGTAAAGCTGTAGGTCCCATAGTTTCCCTGGCTTTTCGGCTATTAATAAATAGTCCTTTCTGAGCTAAGTCGAACTCGTTCATCTACACTCATCACACTCATTCACCCCTCATATTCGCGCATATCTCTACGATCGGTGGCTTAGAAATGAATAATGAATAGCTGTTTAATTTGGATACACATGATCGCTTGTTTGGTTCGAAAATGGCATTGTTCTTATGGGTTTAAAATCAACATGGCCGACAGCTTCTGCAGACTCTTAATGTCATGCTTGCCTCCTTTATATTTGACCAATCTTAATTTGGACCTAATGAATAGTAACAGTAAATATTTAACGAAATTTGTTTTGTTCTATTTACTGCTTCAAAATGTAGATGTTTGCTTGGTGACTATTATTTTAACTAATTGAAAATTAGAATTTTATTACAAAATACAATAATTGCATTTTTTTAATGCTTCCAAAACGCAACGCAAGTTGGCCTTTTCCCAATTCAGATCTGTATTTAGCATTAATGTATGTTATTAAGTATATTAATTTTTATTGATTTATAAACTGAGCACTCTGGTTCGGACCAGACAAACTGGTAATTCTGGTCTTTAAGTGAAGTCGTATTAGAATCGACCAGCCATTCGCATATGTAGATTATTATCAAGGTACACCTACTTCCAAAACTGGGCTTCACTTTAGGTGTCAGGACTGCTTTCTCTGGATTTCAATTAGTAAATCATGATTACTTCAGTCACTTGCTCGTACACTGACATGGACAAACCGCAGTCAACGTTCAGTGAATGCCATTAACATAATTCACCCACTTCCAGCTAATAGCATTGCTTATATGCTAATTTAGTGAGATGTTTTTAGTTACAATAATAGGAAAATTAATGTTAGTGTCTTAACATAATTTATACATTGTTACATAATTACACCCTAAGTTAATTTATTGGAATTTTAACGTTTATAAAAAGTAACTGTAAATTTTCTTTCGAGGTAGTAATTTGTTTGTGTATAAATATTGGGATCTAAATATTTATTTTCTCATGAGTGTAGAATGAAGTATATTGACGTGAGATATAAGACGAAATAGAAACCCGTAGATTAGTTGACTTTTTTATTTTTTTTTTAATATTTCAACAGGCTGCACCTCGATTCAGAATGGCATCTTCGTCTCTTTCAAGTCGGTAGATTTATAGAATAAATTAAATTGAATTGTTTTATTGTCTATTTAGATGATCAACTTGAAAATTAATTGTGTTATCGTTATGTACATTCGTAGATTGCATTGTTGGCATCTGTGAGGTTCCGTTTGTTCGTTTATTTCAACTGATTGCAAATTAATTTTCATCGTGTTATCTATTGTTTTTTTGTGTTTTTCCTGTATGGTCACTAATGCTTATTGGAATTAGGTCGATAAGCAATTAGTTTTTTAATGTTTTGCCGAAAACAATTTTGGCGAAGCAAAGAAGATAAGTCAAGTATTTCCTAGAGGGTTTATTAAAGGTATCAGATCACATTTAAATTTTCTAAATATGTTTATTAAATGATTGAAATACTAAAGAATTTATAATCGAAACCTTACGAAGAAATACATTAATAAGAGTACCTTATATGTAGTAAATTATTTTTTTGTGATAAAAGACAGCTGGGAACGAATAGTGAAGAATCCATCAAAATCATTTAAATACAGTAGATACGACTTATATTATTTGAATGTATCAGGTTGACAGATAAATTATACAAACATACTGAAAGTAATAACGTGTTTTCTAAAATGTTGAAAATTTATCTTAGGGTTAATCTTAGATCTACAAATTCAGTACATGTCCTTGATATACACTATTAAACTTGATAAATATCTTGAAATTTATATTTATTGTTAATAAAAATATGGCTTATCATGAAGGGTTAAAGGCATTAAAATTTTTCGCTAAAAATGTGTTCAGTGTAATTAGTGTTTTTTAAAATAGCTTTGATTTATTTTTGTTAATTTTAGTAATTAAAAAAGTATAACAATATAAAGATTTATTAGTTTTTTTATTTAAAGACACAAGTACTTTGTACTGTACATTTTATTTTATTTATATCGTTTATTGGTTGATTTTAAATTTGTATTAGTTCGGTACAGACCGGGCCTTGGTTCTAGGCGTGTAGGAGAGGTAATGCAAGCGAGATAGTAAATACCCCCCACCATTCTTCTCTTACGTCTACTGTGTACAGACCGGGCCATGGTTCAAGGCGTGTAGGAGAGGTAGTGCAAGCGAGATAGTAAATATCCCCCACCATTCTTCTCTTACGTCTACTGTGTACAGACCGGGCCATGGTTCTAGGCGTGTAGGGAGGTAGTGCAAGTGAGATAGTAAACATCCCCCACCATTCTTCTCTTACGTCTATTGTGTACAGTATGTTCAAAATCTTATTTAGGTTGGCTGCTATGTTTATATAATTTGCTCGATGGTGCTTGTGTTATGGAAGTTTAAGATAAACAACTGGTAATACAGATTGCTATAGTAATAACAAAAATAGTGCTTATTCTATAATATTATGATCTTACAATAACTTATTTGCCTAAATTTCTTGAGAAAAATGTAAACGCTCATTAAATAAATACATAATGACAACATATTTTTACAACAAAACAAAAACAGCTAATTTTTTTCTCTCCGAGTTACGGTAATTAGAAAATACGGTAGGTATCACGGCGACGAGTGCAAGTAGACTATGACGTCACATGGGCGAAATCAGCTGATTTGATTAAACTTTTAATTTTGGTTAATAAATCAACCAATAACGCGGAAGTATTTTCTATGTACCGTGTCCGAGATGTTTATTTTATAACATGAACGTACAACTGTCGTTGGAGAGGGAACACTGTACGTGTATTGGCAGATGGGTTGGTCATTACCACTGTACGTGTATAGGCGGATGGGAGGGTCAATACCACTGTACGTGTATAGGCGGATGGGAGGGTCAATACCACTGTACGTGAATGGTCAGACGGGCTTGGTTTTACGACTGTAGTGAAGGTAGTGAGGGATAGTCAATACCACCATCTGTTTACGGTCACTGTGTAATACCGGCCAGTAGTGTACTAGGCGGTGTGGGGTTGGGGGTAAATCCCACCACGTTACGTGTATGGACGAGGGCTGGTTACTACCTGTAGGAAGGTATGCAAGGGGTAGTAAATACCACATTTCGTTATTATGGCATGGGACTGGTTCTAGCCTGTAGGAAGGTGAGTGGCGGTGTAAATATCCACAATACGTCTACTGTGTACAGACGGGCTGGTTTCTATGCGTGTTAGGGAGGTGGATGGGTGTATACCCCAATCCCAGTACGTGTACATTGCAAATCTGTTTAGGTTGCTTAATGTTTTATAATTGCGGGTGCTTGTGTTGGATTTAAGACAAAAACTGTAATAAGAGCCAAGTATGGATAGCTTTTGTATTTATACTTACAATATAATAATTGGTTGTAATATAAAATTATTAATTGTAATTTCATATGAATGTAAAGAATAGTTAAACTGTGGGTCAAAATTCTTCAGCTGCCAAAAAAGATAGTAATAGGCCTACTATCAAAATATCTTAGATTTTCAGCTGTTTCGAAGGTAAGTAAGGATCCTATCAGATATCAGCTGTGCCTTATTCTTATCTGATTGCTATAACTGACTGACAGTTGTTGGTATTTTATTAATTGGTTTAACTGTATAAGACAGAATATTGATTATGTTGTTCATAAAAACTCTGAAAAACACTGCTGCACATGTTCGAACCACACGAACAGAATTATGGACTGGTCAATAACTGGCTTTGTAAGCCATACATTAGTTTTCGACATCTGTTCGTTATTTCTACTAACGCAAAATTTTAACCTTTAACGTTTCTTTTCTACCCTTAATATCCTCAAATCTTCTTCTGTGGTAAAGTGAAAATTCTTAAAATCAAACTTATGTTTCAATAAATTTTTCTTAACGATGGGGTTCATTATTAGCTTCGTGAACCATGTGAAGGACTAGCCACCCTACTCAGTCCAGTGCTATTCAAAGATTGAAAAGGGTTGCTGCCAGCGAGGCACAAAGAACTAATGCACGCACAGCCACTGTCCTTATCCCCCCCTGCGTTATTACAGCCCTTAGCCCTCAAGCCCTACTTCACATTGTCATCCCAACTCCGCTCACAATGCGTTTCTGGCAACACATTTCATTTTGTAGAACATACACACTAAATAACTAACCCTGTCACTATATTTATGATAGTGACTAAAATTATTCTGATTAGTTGAAATCATATTGTCGTTGTATTTGCTAGTATGCCTTATTTGCCTTTTTTTTATAAAGATTAAGATTTTTTCGTAAGAAATAGCGCAACGTTAAATACAAATTAGTTTAAAAGTTTGAAATGTTTAATTTTTCTTCTTTTTATCGTATACAATCGAAAAACGATGTACTTCGGAACCACTGAACAGATTTCGATGTAATTTGTTAGCTTTAGTATCGAAGGGACCCACTAAGGAACGATTTATCGAAATTCCATTCCTAATGGGTTGAAACAGCCTCTCAACATTTCCATTGTTCCACGAGTAATTTCCATTGGCGTCAATTAAATTTAATATTTTATTCCAAACAGATGACAGATAAACTTGGCTAATTTAGTTTTTATTGTAAAATTTTAACCTTAAAGGAGCTCCTAAACTATAAAGATTTGTTATCAAGGAGAACGGTGCAGGCTGAGCTTTTATTATACAGGGTGCAAACAAATATGGAAACGCTTTTACAACAACGTTATTTTTTCATAGATAATTTTTTATTGTTTATTTTTTTAAATAATTAAGTTCCATAAGTATATTTTTTGATAAGAATAATTTTCTTAAAAACGTTAAATAGCGGAGAAATAATATTGTTCAAATTAATTACTTTGAAATTCAAATGGCTGTTGCTCTGGAAAGGATAAACCTTTCGAAGTCCAGTTTGCAGCAATTAATTTCTCTTGAATAGACCTTTCATTTGATACCAAACTCGACTTAGGCTTACGTTGAAGATGTTCGTTCAACTCCTCGTGGACCGTTCCTCTGAAAAGATGAAATGTTGCTAATGGCGTCAAAAAGTATGTTCTTTGTAACCATGATCATGTACAAGATTCCACTCTTACAAGTGAAGTCACAAAAGTTGTAAAAGCGTTTCCATATTTTGTTTCCCAACGTTGTATAGATGTTATGGTTTGGAGAGAACCCAGGAGGTTAGAGTAATCAAGCGTAGAAAACCACCCGTAGTGAAGCAAGGACTGTCGGCTGGTAAAAGCATAAAAACAACAAAGGTAAAATAAAATATTCGGAAAGTGTATCATTTTCATTTTCTATCATTCTCCTAGTTTTATTGGCAAGTTATATTAACTATGCCGATAAAAAAATAATAATAATCTGGGCCCATATTTTTAAATCATTTGCCCAGATTTATCGGCAATTTTATGTGTATATCATTTTAAATCATTTTTCCAGCTTTAACGATAAGTTTACAGACATATCGTGTACCCAGCATTATCGGCAAGTTTACAGACATATCGTTTACCCAGCATTATCGGCAAGTTTACAGGCATATCATTTTTAAATAATTTACCCAACTTATCAGGAATTTTACAGGCATATTGTATTGTTTTTATATGATCAATTGTTGTAAATAATACACAGAGACATAGCGTGTTACTTTCCAGAACTATTGTTACGGCAATAGTTACTTAATAACTTTAAGATAAGTGTTAGTACTTATTACATTATCATTGACATAGTTTACGGTTTCTTAAAGGACAGCACTGTTTCTATGGATCGAGGGTCCATACAAACCCGCAGACCTCTGTAGAACTTTTAACATAATTGATGTCAATAATCAAGTCAGAGCTGGAAGGTCTAACAAGCATGTCTGTGTTCGTAATTAACTATATCACTTACAGTACTCTGTTTAATTACTTGGAGTGTCGGTACTCAATTTGCAGCACGGGCGTCTCGTATCAGTTAACAAACATCGTTGGAAAATAATGCATCAATTAATAAATTTTAGATATTAGAGTTGATTACAAAATAACTAGGTTTTACTAAATTTTTACATATTTCTGTTACAGAAAATTAACCGATAGTTCTACTATAATTGTTTTAATAAAATTAAATATTAAAAGCTTAATTTTATTGCATAATACAGGCCTTGATGTACAATATCTCTGACTTGTAGTTGAGGGATTGTAGTGCACAACATTCACTGTTGACTCTAGAGTCAACTGTTATAAAAAGATAAATGTGTCTTCATAAAGTCTACAGGTCTGACAGTGCTACTAAGAAAAATCACAGATATATAAAAACAGAGATCGCATCCAATATTGCGCTAAATGTGTATTAAATAAGTGTCGAGTATATCATGCGCTGGCAGGGCCAGGACCTTGAGTGTCCTTCCCTTATTCCCCCTCAAACTTCTCAAGGATAAACGTAGTAATTATTACAACACATGTATAAGGATGTGTTTTAGTTGTAATCTCACCATGGCCTTGAGAAAGCGACCTTTGTTACTTTTTTCCGTGGAAGAATCAGTCGTTGGGTTCGCATTTTGTTTAGTTTAGCTTTTCCCCAAATGTTTTATGTTCACTTGGTGTAATTTATTGTTCTTTGGAATATATCCCCATAACATGTCTTTTTTCCATTTAATATTACTATTTAGTAATTTTTTTACCACGATGAAGGTTCTTTGAATAAATAAAGCTAATTTTAATCGTAACATTTCTTTTTGTAGGTTAAATTTGAAGAATCATTTTACAATAAACTAATACTGACCAATAATATTGCTTTAATGAAGAGCTGTCGACATCAAAGCTGTAGAATTAAGCTATACACTTACAACAGAATACTAGGCCTACTGTTTTGAAAAAAATTATAGAGATATTCAACAAAAAAGTGGGTTAGGTTACGTCAACTTAGGTTTGGTTAGTGTATGTTAACCGTGAATACATATTCCTAACCTAATCCAAACCTACCTAATACCTAACCTAACCTTTCTTGTGAAATACATCAGTTTTTATTCGTGGTGGGGAGCTCTGTTTAGCCGTGTCTTCATTCTGCTATTCGGATGTTTTGTCTAGCCTACTTTTACTGTACATCTTGTTTTCATCACTTGCGATTGTTCAACAACCTACTGAAAGATAACGAATTAATTACTAAGATTCAGCAATTTAAACTGACCTTTGTAACATCATTTTTTACTTCTTAGTCCCCAATCAACGTCACACAATCAACTGTAAAATTGTTCTGAACACAGTGTCAGAGAACATACTCAACTATTCAAATGTAGCTATCGGTTTGAGGTTATGTCGGCCTCATCTAGACCAAGACGACATGCTCTGATAACTGTTTCACTTCCTCACATACCTTCTAGTTTAGTTGGTTATTAATGATAAATAATAATCAATTTTTTTATTAAAATATGTAAATATTTTACAGTTTAGTTAAGTTAATTAAAAACGCTACCGTAGGCTACATGATGGGGTTCGAAAATGACCCATACTTGGATAAGTTTTGTAGTTTTTCTGTTTAGAATCTGTGATGTGTATTGTTGATTGATAACGTTTTCTTATTTAGTTTGTTGTATTTCATATTGCGTTGTAGATTTTGTCATAATTGTGTTGTGTGTGAAAGTACATTATTTTCTTAATAGACAACCATAATATATAAGCGTATAGTATTTAAGCGCTTTCTTAAATTACTATGGGTTGATCAAAGAAAAGAAATAAACTAGTTTTGAATCTAGGTTATGTAGTAATACCCGAAGGTGACCGTACTGTTATATCTGTCGAAACGATATATTTTTATCAATACAGTTGAAGCGCTGGAAATCTCTAACAATCAACCAATCGCGCGCTAAATCTAGGTTTAAATTATGTAACATGTTTATAAAACATCCTGTTTTAAAACATTAGTGTGTTTAGTAAACATGTTTTATAACTTGTTAAACAAAATAATATTTTTCATTAGTTCAACAAGTTTTAAAACATATATTGAAAGTTTTGAGCCATCTTGGCAACACCACACGATGATGCTGTACTTGCAGCTGCAGTTTAAACTCGTCAAAGAAGAAACATTCCTAAAGGCGGTAATGGGTGGGCCAATCTCTGCTGGCCCGAAGCAAGTACAGTGGAAGTGAAATGCTTACTGATTTTAAACGGGACAATCGGGGTCTTTTGTCAGGTGAACTGTGGACTAACGGGAGTTTTCACAACTTTGAACGTATGACTGACAAAGATTTCGAATTCCTTATTTCGTTGATTGGATCCCGCATATCAAGAAAATACATATGTTTTAGAGATGCGATTCTAGTAAAAGAAAGACTTGGAGTGACACTGCGGTTTTTGCCTCCGTCAAAAAAAGTTTTAAAACAAGTTATACCGTATAAACAGCTCTTGTAACATGTTATATAACAAAAGTTATATATTTCTTTTGATATTTTCCGGCCCACTGCGGGAACATGTTATAAAACACGGTGTTTTAAAACATTTTCCTTAAATTTTTGTAACTTTTGTTTTAAAACTCAGTGTTTTATAAACATGTTACATAGTGTAAACCTAGCTTAAGAGCGGCTCCCTTGAGAGGTATTTTGCAAAACTTGGAATTTCTCCTGTTTAGATTCGTAATTTTTTGAATGTCTAAAATGCATGACGAAATATTATTTACCTATTAAAATCAATCTGTACGGTATTAATATAACATAAAATATCAAAATCAAATAGTAATAAATAAATGGTAAAAATTAGAAAAATAACTAAAGAACACTAGTTGTATAGACTATAAGAATATTATAATCAGAAATTTAAAGAAATTATCGGAGAATGTGAAATTAATTATAATTAACAAGTCATTATACTCACTTGAATAACTTCAATAAATAATTAACATTAATTTAAAACTTAAATTTTAACATTAACTAAAATCATAAGTAATTTAGTCTTGTTTGCTTTATTTTAGATTATAGACAACGTTTGTTTAGTTATATTTATAGTTAGAGTTTGTTTCAAACTTATACTTCACTCTTGTCCATTTATTGCATGAGTAGTAATGAATAAAGGGCAAAAAAGTGAAGTATTACGGTTATTTTTGGAAGTTGAGAAGGTATTAAAATAAAATGTGTGAATTAGTGTGATGTTGGTTTTGGCTTTGCCACTATGTAAAGTTGTGTTTTCTTACTTTTTAAAATGATAAATAATGAGCCATGAACTGGTATTTCATAAATTTGTGTTTGTCATATATATATACATTGGGTAGTTAAGAGGCTTTACCATCGTTGCGTGTGAACAGATGTGTGACAAGCGTTACCAACGCGCTAACTGGTCAGTGTACACTTTAAAACACGGGTTAATAAAGGTGTAAACAAATGTCTAACAAAATATCCTTTACAAGGTATTCACCAAAATAATAAAAGTATCATATTTAGGTTAATAATAAATGTCTCCTATATTTCAATATTTATACACCCAATTTTAACGATTTTTTAAACTAGTTAATATCAACCCCAAAAACACGAACCAATTCAAAATGTTCATCGGAAAACCCGATCTTAAAAAAGGAGAAACATTAAAAACATTTTAACACAAAAACTATGTATACTGCATTAATATCGTGTAGTTTCCCATGTAAACATATTTTATTGCTTTTTGCCCATAATCATTTATTGCTTTTGATAAATTTTACAACTGCATAAGTTAACAAATAAACTACAAAGTGTATGTAAATATTTATAAATTATATAAAAAATTATGTAAGGATAGTTTAATAAAATGTGTAAATAAATATTAATATCTTAATGATAATATACATAGAATTTTGAAGGATGTCAAATTTGGTAAATTTATTCTTGAACGATTCTCTTCTTTAAAATCTTCAGTTTTGTAGTATGATTTATTTTCTAAATAATTTACTAACTTTTTTCTGAATTTTTATGATTGGTTCTTCTTTGAGGTCTTCAGGGAGTATTTAATAATTTACCTCCATTATAAAACAGTTTTTTTGGATAAAATGTAGTGTTGTGATAAGGTGTTTTTATATAGGTTTTGTTTCTTATTTTAGTTGATGTAAAATACTCAGTATGATTTTTTACAAATTTAGGGTCTGATAAATATATTATGTATGGATAAGTTAAAATACAATGTTTTTGAAAATGTTTCTACATGAAGCTTTTCCAGGCATTAGAAATATTATCCTAATTGCTGTTTTTTTAATTTGAACATTCTTTTTGAATCTTTGAGTTTCCCCAAATCTCGACAGCTATTTCAAATTAGGATAAATTATTCCGTAATATGTAAGCAAAAGAGTTTTTAAATTTATATAAGCAGATAGTCTCCTTAATATAAATAAACTTTTTGATATTTTTTGCATGTATTTTCTATGTGAGCTTTAAAATTTAGGTGTTTATCCAGAATAATTCCCAACAAATTTGTTGTATTAGTAGATTCAATTTTGCTTTTATTTATAAATAGTTCTAGATTTATGGGGTTTCTTTTTTTAGATTTGATGGTTCCATAAAATATGTTTTTTAGTGTTTATTTCGAATCCGTTTTCTTTACACCTTTGTTCTAAAGTTTTCAAATGAATAGGTCCATAAGTTGTAATTTCCAATTCATGTCTTTATATTTTAGAAATAAATAGGGTTGTATTATTTGCATATAAGCAAATTTTAGAGTTGAATGTTGTTGTTATTACATCATTTACATTAAATGTAAATAATGCTGGCCCTACGCATATAACGTCCTTTCTGCCTAACACAAAAAATATTTAACAAAACAGGTTAGGCTAAGTTAGTTAAGTTAGCTTAGGTTAGTTGTAAGTTAATTTATGTTAGATTGGGATAGCAATATGTATGTAATGTCAACTTATACTAACCTAACCCACTTTTTGTTAAATATATAAGTTAAAATTTGGCGTATGAATAATTTTATTTCATATTTGTATTCAAGAGGAAAATCTACATAAAATTAATGCAATACAAGCAGTTTTCTGTAAATTGTTTTTTTTTATTTTTTTGTCAAAAATCCGTATTTCCTTCGAAATTTTTCTATGGGTTTTTGGTCGTGAGTTATTCATCACTTTTAAAAAATGAAGGAATTCGGATGGGACACCTACATTCCATATATTTACCCTCATTTGAAATGTAAACAAATAAATAATATAATCTGAGCAAAAATTCTGACTGAGTATATCTGGTAGAAATATTTTTCAGTAATGGCCGACCGCTTGCATCCTCGGTTTAGTCATGCCTTATTTCTGTTCCCTGACATTATAAGACCTTTGAGTTACCTCATTGCCTTGATGATCTGTCACATTAATATACAGTATTCTGTTTGTGAGCGTGGTATTCCACCGGCGGTATCGTGGGCATCGGACTATCGAATAACGTGACTCGGTAACTCGAGTTATACAGTACACGCTACTAAAGTGTCGTTCAGAATGATCGGATTTGAATAGATCATAACTGTAGTTGTCAGGCAAGTTATTCCATTCTCATTAACACCAGATAATCTACTAACTCTAGGATCCAGGATTTGGATCCTGGTTTATGCACCACATTATCACACACTGATATGATATTGTTACATATCTATTAAATGCTGTGGCAATTTGGGAAAGTGAATTCTCTCGGACCAACGTTGTATTTAAACTATTTAAAAAATGCTATTAGATTGGTATTAAAAAACCCTAAAAATGATACTGTCGAGAAGTATTCAAACGAAACAAAATATTAACTTTCTCCTGTCTGTATATTTTCAGTTGTATCACTTTTGTGAAAAAAGAATCCGAACTTGTTCTTCACTGCTCCGAAAAAAAGTAGGTACAATTTCGACGAGCAATATTAATATTCCTGCTAATATAACTAATTTTTTTCTTTTTCTTTTTTTTTCGAAAAGCGATTTCAATACGAGGCCTTAAAAGAAATCAAAATGGTACGTAGGGAGGTTCGAGAGAGGGGTAAAGAGCATGCTTCTAGAGTAGGGTGGCCAGATCTTCAACTGGAAAAAACGAGATACCTATAATTTTTGACACAAGATAGAGGTGTCAAAATAATACCTAAGCCTAGCGGCTTGGACTAAATTTGAGCTAAATATAATATATTTTAAGACTAATGAAGTTTTGGGTCTCACATACTCAAAGGAAAAGGGTTCTGATTATTTAGCCTAACCTGTTTACTCAAGGACTCATATAAAACGTGTAACAACTCCAAACACACAGTTATATTCCAGCATGACATAATGAACTCAATTTCAATATTACCACTTTGGTTCAACTTCATTTACATCCGAGGTTTGGTTTTAAAATTAAAACAAAACTCAGTAAATCATAAATGGTTTATTGATTAAAACACGTATTTGGAGATTATTAAACAACAAAGTTAGGTATCAGATAATTTATAACAAAATAAATTGTATGAAAAATATTAAATGTTAACAGACTTAGTAGATCCTTTGATATATTTAGCATTTGTTCCAGCTATCTTTAAAATTTCTGTCTGTTCTAAGATAAATTTATAAAAATAACAAAAATCCATTTTGAAATTATATACTACTTGGAGAATTACAGAAAGGGTTTCCACTCATTCCATCCTGTTCCGTTCATCTGTCCATTGGATGTTCATTAGTGAAAATATTCTCTCAGTATTTCCATTGTGAACAGGAATCGCAAACACATATTGACACATCTTTAAAAACTTAGTGCTGCTCTGCCCTAGTGTATGCTTTGAAAAAAGAAGCCCACTTTTCGTGTCACTCTGGTATTTTTTTTGTTTTTGTTTTCGCTATTAATAGTTAAGGAAATAATAGTGAAATGATTATGTTGATACCTACCTAACGTAAATACGGGACATTTAGACGTCCCGATAGGCTTTTTCGGGACACTAGGATTATCTGTGAAAAAACGGGACAATGCCGTTTTTACGGGACGCCTAGTCATCCTATTCTAGAGAAATCCTTTGATAGTGTCGGGGATTCTCTGTCCTGTAGAACACTTGTACATTAATAACAATAACTTTACCCAAATGTATCTGTAAAATTTAATATTTTTTTTTAATTTGTAGATTATAATATTTGTAAGATGCCGAATGACGATTTAATTTCTAACAAATGTAAATTAGAAGCAGTCATGCAGATGTTTTCTGTCTTAAGTAAAGATATTCTGAGTTCTAACTAAATACATTCGACTATGAATATTGAGTTTCGAAAAATAAATAATTCACTTACAGTTAATCCAATAACAATATCGACTGAGATCGAAAACAAAAATAAAAACACAAGCTTCCAATTCAATATTATTCCTTGTCTCAACATTTTTGTTTGCTATAAATCCGTATTGCTGCATTTATTCGTAATCTCTTAAGGAAAAGGATTTTTAATGAACTGGTAGACCCGACAGTTGCTTTTCTATTTAAGTTCGAAGCGTTTTATCTTGTTGTCCACCTACCAAGATGGACCACCCACCTCACGTCACATGCCACCCACCCACACATTCTAGATGTATTAGCCTGTTTCACATCACTTTGGTTGTCAGATGTACCGGAATAACCTTCACATTGAATCTGTTTCATTTCCATGGTCTTGTTGTCTCACGAAAGTTAATATCAATTTATTCACGAAACGAATGACACAAGTAATCAAATATAGGATTTGGTAAAGAATATCGGGGAGGAAAAGGAAAATAATGAAATGTTATAAATGTCACCAACACTTTTTTTTTAAGTCAAGATATGGGTGAATATGAGGGGTGGATGAGTGTAATGAGTGTATATGAACGAATGTAGTCATTGTTACCATCTAAGGTCGAATTTTCCTCAGAAAAAGCTATCTATTAATAGCTCAATAGCCAGGGAAACAAAGGAATCTACAGCTTTACGTGGAATCCGAACCACGTAGTCTGATTTGCAGCTAACTGACAAGCCTGATACTAAGTTTTATTTCCTCTTTCAAAGAAAAAAATCCAGTTGTCAGAAAAAGTATTTATAATTTACGAATTTCCTGTCGAGCTCTTATTTTTTTGTACAGTTTTGGTATATCCAGTTACGATTGTAAACAGTTAATTTTTCATAACTAAACCTTTCATTTCGATAGTTTTAGTGTTTAAACGTAGCATCAAGAGATTGTTCCCACACTTGTTACATTTTTATGACCAAGGAAATTCTAAGTCTTTTATTTTTATTTATTTATTTATTTATTCATAAGACGCCGATCGTCAAGATATGCGCGAATGTGGATTTGAATGAATGTGATGAGTGTAGATGAGCGAATGTAGTCATTGTTACAAACTAAGTCGATTGTGCCAAGGACAGGAGTGAATTTCAGTCTGAAAATTTCGGAGATTCTTAAAGGGGGTGAGCGGACAAGGAAGGCTTGGTATGTGGAAGGCATTCAGTGAGATATCTTTTTATTATATGTAGCCAACTATTAACAGTTTATTACAACGCAACTGCACACTTAAAAATATCACAGACAACAATTAACCACGCTAATCGTAAAGGAGATGAAATGCACAGTTTATTGCGTAGTTAAAAATATTATGTCTAATAAAACTGAGAAAACTGAACCCTAATGGTTGACCATAGCGAAGTAAATGAGGCGCATCTGGTTTTTACTTAGGAACGTTGTGAAGGCTAGGTAAGTTATTTACTGTTTAGATCTTATTGTGTGTAAACCATCCAATAAAGTTCGTTAATTGTCTTTTCCGACTTGTCTTCGAGCGCTCCTTCAGCAAGTTCTGGAACTGAGAGGAGGTTTGTAATGCTACGACCAATTACTTGACGATTTTAGTCCGCCGTAACCATAGCAACGTCTTAGGCGTGGTTGTCACGTATCAGTTCTCTATATGCACATTTCTGTTAACATTCTTGTTTGAATATGTGAATATTTTATGACCGTACAAAATAAATTTGTAATGGATTGTTTATTGTAGATTTCCAGAAGCGTGCTCTTCTCTTGGCAACACCTTGCGTCAGGGCTTAGCTTAATCGACGCAAGCGGGCTCTTGTCAAGTCGGAAGTAATCGAGTAGGCATCATCCTATCCCTAAATTTTAAAATTACCTTGGAAATATTAGACGATAGCTCCTTTTAACAAATATCATAAATTAAATGTTTTACATTTTGGATATGTTATGGAACAAGCTATGGAAAATCATTCTCGTGTCAGCAATCGTACGTTGTTAGAACTGTACTAGTATCAGGGTTGCCACCTTTTCTTAAGAAAAAATTAGGACGGGACCTTCGGTGTTTGAGCAGGTTCAACCCCCTCCCTGTCCTTCCCCGGAAGATAAAACCAATGTAATAATAATCGAATTGATAATCAACTCAAAACAAAAATCCATTTAAACTCTGGCACTATTTTTTATGGGTAAAATTTAAATGTACAATTTACGGAAGTTGAATGTATTCCAAGCATAGAATTGTGCACAAAAAGTTAAGTCATGCCCTGGTAAAATATAAATATACTTTAGAAATAAAAATATTGTTCTGGCGCGGATCAAGAAAGTGTAAAATTGGGACTGTCCCGACGGAATCGGGACAGGTTGCAACCCTGATTTGTTCTAAATGGCTGACGCCTAGAAAGTCGGCAAATGTCATAAGGTCAGCTGATATCAAAATGCGCACGGGTTGCTTAGGAGAGCCTTTCTAAAAGCGATCAGGAAAAGTCTGGGATACCGTGGCGTCTGACCTTTGCCTCTGACATTTAGTCGATCTACCTGGGAACTGGAGTTTATGGCCTGTGTAATTTGCCATCGGAGTTTAGCAATAGTCCTGTGGATACATTAACCTTGCATACAACCGCAGTAGTACATTAACTGCGAACAATGAATAGTTAATGTATATGCATATTATTATTATTATTATTCTCCTCACTCTCTCAGCTGTGCAAATCAAATTGATTGTAGGTAAATACGTTACGTTGAATTAACATTTTCAATTATAAAACTTGAAGTCCGCCCAATTTAATTCTTACTGGTGATTACGAAATTTCAAATTAGTTTGGGTTCCTTTTTATAAAAGCATCCACCGAAAAATCTTATACGATTTGCTGGAACTCGATCATTTACATATTTTGTAATAAGTGATAATTAAATGGGATCTATGTAATCTTGGTACTACCTAGATAGACTTACTCACAGGCATTGGCCTGAATGCTCAAGGGAACTATAACCAGATCTTCCACCTTATATTGAAGGTCTGTGCCATAAAAACTATCATGGGATTCGAAACACGTGGTATACATATCACAGTACAGAATCTTTGATATAGCCTACTCAACACGAGATCCGAACTAAACCACTTCTCAATGGCTTCTCCGGTGTTGTACAAATAGATACTTCCATTGAGTGGACGTCGAATATAGGGTATTAACACAGACTGAAATAGACAAAGTGGAAAAAAATATGAAAACGTCGTCTCAAGTTTTTGTATGACTTCACTTGTAAAGGTGAAATATTGTTAATGATCATGGCTACAAACAATATACTTTTTGACGCCATTAGCGACATTTCATCTTTTCAGGAGGACGGCCCCAGAGGAGTTAAACGAAAATCTTCAACGTAAGCCTAGGTTGAGTTTGGTATAAAATGAAAGGTTTATTCAAGAGAAATTAATTGCCGCAAACCAGACTTTGAAAAGTTTATCCTTTCCAGAGTAGCGGTATTTGAATTTTAAAGTAACTAATTTGAACAATATTATTTCTCCGCTATTTAACGGGTTTAAGTCAATTATTCTGATCAATACTTATTCTTTATGGAACAAAATAAAAAAAAAAATTAAATTATCCATGGAAAAAATAACGTTGTTGTGGAAGCGTTTTCATATTTTTTCCATCCTGTATATTCTGTCGTACTAAACATAATTATTCCTCGAATCAACCAAACGTTACATTATGAAATTTCAACGTTCATCAATTATTTGCGTACGGTACTTAAATGGACAAACGTGAACACGATATTTGCAAAGTAGTAATGCGCAAAACATTTAGAAGAAAGGATTTCCTTACTTTAATAAGGGAGTTACCAATTAGGCCTTGAAAGAGTTCTGAGGGATATAAAAGGACTAGTTTATGATAAAATGTGTGACATTAAGGGCGTATTTAATCCTACGTAAATGTCTTTATTGGTGAAAGTGAGTGAGGTAATTTGAACATAAATTATGTTGATCGGTAAATTTATGTAACGTTAGTTTCTGGGGTAAAATAGTTAGATTTATTTAAGAGAACATTTTAAAAAAATTACAGCATTTGAAAGTAGGTGTATATACAATAATAATAATACTTTATTGACATAAATTGATATATAAAATGATATAGAATATATCAGTAATACCAATCGACTTTTATATAAGTGATTAGCTTTGCACGTGATACATATATAGCTTGTCACGTCAGTGACAAGTACGCATCTGGTACAGAGATGGTTTAGTCACGAGTGTGACTAGCTTTTATTAAACAATATCTATAAGAACCCATAAGATACAACATTAATGAGTTATGGACTTAGTAAAATGGAATTAACAAATTTACTAATGCAAAACAGTTTACCGAAAACATTTTAAATGTCACTTCCAACATTACAACCTGAGGTTACAATTTAAATTGCCTTAAAAACTAGTAACATCGTGTATTTTACAAATTACGTGGCAGATAAATTACGTGACAGGAAGCCTACACCATTAACTTCCAATGGAACAAGGAAATGAAAGTACAATACAGATTAATCTCGTTGCTGGAACCAGCTGTCAAAAACCAAAACTGCACGAACTTCAGTAATCAAGAAAGGAATGAGATATTTATATCAAAAGAAATTTTGAGAGAGAAGAAAGCATCATCCAAGATGGAAATACTCAAATTCTAATACGCGAGAGAAGAAACTCAGAGTTTTTGGACTAAACGAGAAAATTTAAATCGAGGTATAAAAAGCCAAGGGTCTTTTTCGGAATGTCCCCGCACATAGTAAAGATTGTGTACCGAGTCTGAACTAAACTTAACTTACAAACAATTTACTTTTTTATTGTTCACGTAGTTTTAACCTACAATAAAATAACATGCGTCATCGCTTTAATTATCAATCGGCGCCTTCTGGTATTTAGGTTAGATTGTAAGCACTTTCACAATGTGTTGTTAGGTTAGGTTAGGTTGGATACAAATATAAGTTGACGGGTTACTTGCTTGTATACACATGTGAACTTTTTACCTCGTTTGATGATTAATCATTGCCAAACAATTTAGGATCCATTCCGAAAAAGACCCAAAGCGAAATCTAAACGGGAATTTTACCCATAAAAAAAATCTAACAACCAATTTCAAGGCAAATGCTACTTGAATCCACGTTTACTTACATCCAATCACCATTCATACATTTGAGGTTTAATTGAACCCCCCCCCCTCATCTGTATTCGAATAATGATACTGACCCATCCATTCAACCCCCCCCCCCCCAAATATACAAGTGCCACCCAACCCCGTACAGTTTAATTTGTAAAGTAATGAAGAAGTCAAATATTTCTCGCGGATCCAAAATATATCCTTACTTTACGTGTGGCCACTCAAATATAAGAAAGTTTTTAGCCTCGCCATTAGTCCTAAGCCACCCGTCAGCTCTGGCGCTACGTTCAATTATGACGTGTGACAAAACTCTACTAAACTCCAATATGTTTTAAAATATTAAGTGAAATGTAAATTTATTGAATAAACTAATATACCTTAACAAATATTTCAGTATCATAGATTTATCGGTTTTAATAATTATTCTAACAACCTTTGTGAGGTGGAAAGAATTAATGAATATTTTTACTTCCCAAAGTTTACAATGCAAACACAGGTATCATTAAAAATAGAAATAGCACAATAAAAAGGCCGTTCGCACAGGTTTTTTTCTGCCAGGAAGAGGCGGGGTTTCTCTGCAAGGACGCTTCGTGCCAACCTAACGACCTATTGTTATCCAATTCTTTACATTCGGTTTGGTTTGTTGGTACAAAATCATTTTACGAATACAGTACTTGATTTTGTATATTGGTTGTCACTGTTAACCCTATTATTTTGTTAATTTAGTTGTTTTTTATTTACATCTTGGTCGTAAACGCAACTAACATAGAGTTCTGCTTCCAAAATAATATTCCGTTTAGTAGGTATCTATCTGAATACAAAAGTAAGTGTTGAAGCCTTATACATTTTTCTATTTTTTGTTAATACAACAGACCAAGAGGTTGCTTTAAAGAACTAAATATTTTTGTGGATTTGATAATTACCTACACAGGAGGGCACTCACACTTCTCGATGGTTTCTTGGACACTGAAGTCACGTCTGGTACATGAGCGTGACGCAGGCTCAACAGTAGCGCCTACTATGTGTTTGTTGGGATGGCTCTGTTAGAACATGGCAACATATCTACGACTGCCTACCTAGGCGGACACTCACAACCATCGGTGGTTTCTTGGACACTGCAGTCACGTCTGGTACATGAGCGTGACGCACGCCCAACAGCAACACCTACAATGTGTTTGTTGGGATGGCTCTGTTAGGACATGGCAACATATCTACGACTGCGTACCTAGGCGGACACTCACAACCATCGGTGGTTTCTTAGACACTGCAGTCACGTCTGGTGCTGGAGCGTGACGCACGCCCAACAGTAGCACCTACAATGTGTTTGTTGGGATGGCTCTGTTAGAACATGGCAACATATCTACGACTGCCTACCTAGGCGGACACTCACAACCATCGGTGGTTTCTTAGACACTGCAGTCACGTCTGGTACATGAGCGTGACGCAGGCTCAACAGTAGAGTACTATGTGTTTGTTGGGATGGCTCTGTTAGGGAATGGTAACATGGCTACGACTTCCTACCAGCAGACACTCACAACTATCGGTGGTTTCTTGGTCATTGCAGTCACGTCTGGTACAGGAGCGTGTTGCACGGTCAACAGTATAATCTACAAAGTCTTAGTATGCATGGCTCTGTTAGGGAATGGTAACATGGCTACGGCTGCTTATCAAGTCGGACACTCACGACCATCGATGGTTTCTTGGACACTGCAGTCACGTCTGGTACAGGAGCGTGACGCACGCCCAACAGTAGCACCTACAAAGGATTCACGGTCCAGTTGGACGACCATTAAGTGATTGTCTATCGGTATCAGGGCCAGTCCGTCGGAACCCGCTGAGTTCGTATTGTCCGCCAAAGTGCGAACTGGGCCGTGGGCAACTTTCTCACGGTGCCTTTCCAGTCTCACATTTTGCACTACGCTTGCATGCAGTTTATGCAATATGAGACATTTTGCAAATGAGATGCAGTTGATTATCTGAATAACCGGGATACACGTGAAATGTAAAACAGATTTGAGAATATGCCAAATGGCAGTTGCTTTGTAGTAATATGGAGCACATCATAATACCAGTTTTACGAATAAATACTACAAATAATTAAATTTAACTAATTTTAAGTAATTCAATTAATTAATTAATTGGGAATTTTCTTTGGCTTTTCATCAAATGATAATGCAGCTGTTGATATGAAGCTATGAGAACGTATGGTGTCTGTAAATATTGATATTTGTTTGTTAGCTGTACAGTACCACCTATTCTATATTTTGTTTTATGACCCCTTTCCACCGATAGTAGTATTGTGGTGCTGTTAGTTTATAACTTGTACGAATCTACTTAGATCTCATAATGACCATATGCATGGCTTGATACGCCGTTCTTCTGGTTAGATTGTATTCATTATATTGACTGATAAGTGTATAAATGTCAAACGTATGACTTTTCCTTCACCTATCCTATCAATGTTCTAGGTATTCTCTTTGCAGCCTTATTAACATACGACGTTTTCTCTCTCACTAGCCCTATAATTGTTCTATGTTTCCTCTTACCAGGGTTACAAATGTACGACGGTCCATACCACTAGCCCTAACATTGTTCTATGTTTCCTCCTACCAGCATTACTAACATACAACGATTTTTCTTTCACTAGCCCTATCATTGTTCTATGTTTCCTCTTACCAACCTTACAAACGTACGACGTCCCACCCCATTAGCCTTATCAATGTTCTACGGTTCCTCTTGGCAGCGTACTAACGTACGACTTTTTCTCTCTCTTTAGCCCTATAATTGTTCTATTTTCCTCTTACCAGCCTTACAAACGTATGACGTTCCACCCCACTAGCCATATCAATGTTTTACGGTTCCTCTTAACAACCTTGCAATCTTACAACGTTCCCTAACACTAATTCCAACAATGTTCTAAGTTTTTTACCAGCCATACAAATTTGCAACTTTTCTTTCACTTGTCCTAGACACGTACAACAATCCATGTGCTCTACAAATGTACGAAATTTTACAGATTTTGGAAGAGGAGCCGACAACAATTTGTTGCGTACTTTAAGGCTAATATGAATCAGAGCAACATGAGTGTAGACGATCTCTGATGGTTACTAGTTGACATGGAATCATCTTTAAAAAAATGGCAATTAACTAATATCCGTAACCAGGGCTATGTTACGGAGTCTGTGTAGCTGAGTCTCAGTCTGTGTAACCTAGCACTCCAGACTTATCTCCAAAGCGTCTGCACTTATCAAGGTGATGATGATCACTAAGCGGATACTCATTAACCCAGAAACCATTCACTCATTCTACAAACTTATGACGTTTTCTATAGGTTTTTTACAATCGCACTTGTTGCGTTTTACTCTCCCTGTATAGACACAAGAGTTGACAAGTACGTAAATATTTTGAATGTGAATGATCTTGATATTTTTCTGTTAAGTCTTATGTTCGTAGGCTATAATGTTTATTTTACACACACACGCATTTATACATGAGAGTATGCAACTTACTTTTGTAACTTTTATTGTGAACCTGGAGGTTATGCAGGAGTTTTTTTTTTTTTTTTTTTTCGTATGAAACTAGCTGTACAGTAAGACAAATAACTAAAACTACTACTGTGCATTGTTTGGATGCTAAATGTCAGATTTATCAGAAAAGTCTAATACATTTTGGTGTTTATTGTGTAGGTTATGGCGTACCGAGGCCTCAGCAAGGAGGTGAACCTGGACGCCTTGCCAGAGCCTGGTACACGATTCAACCTCCAAGAGCTGATAGGTGAAGGCACCTATGGTGAGGTATACAGCGCCCGAGATACCACTACAGGTGAGTCTCAACCTCAACCACTAGACAACCTAATGTAGTGAACAGAGGTTATTTTGAGAAATATTGTAGGGCCTAACAACATTTTTTTATAGAGTAAACTACGAAAATAAACTTAACGAATGTTTAAAATGTAATTAATCTATATTTCAAAATCAGACTTCCTTATGCTTATGTATACAAAACTGGAAAAGTAGTAAACGGATCAACTTGTATGTAACTTTGCATTTATATACAAGAGTGTTTTTATATATTTCGTTCCTAACATTGTGAACAAGATCAGGACATTTAAGCATTACCCGCCCTATTTATATTTCACAAATGAAAGTAAAATTTTATTGCTGATAAGGTTGGAGTAACCGGAGGGAGTAGTTTTAGCAAGAGGTTGGAGTAACCGGAGGGAGTAGTTTTAGCAAGAGGTCGGACTAATCGGAGGAAGTAGTTTTAGCAAAAGGTCGGAGTGACCGGAGGGAGTAGTTTTAGCAAGAGGTCGGAGTAACCGGAGGGAGTAGTTCTAGCAAGAGGTTGGAGTAACCGGAGGGAGTAGTTTTAGCAAGAGGTCTGAGGGAGTAGTTTTAGCAAGAGGTCGGAGTAACCGGAGAGAGTAGTTTTAGCAAGAGGTTGGAGTAACCGGAGGGAGTAGTTTTAGCAAGAGGTTGGAGTAACCGGAGGGAGTAGTTTTAGCAAGAGGTCGGAGTAACTGGAGGGAGTAGTTTTATCAAGAGGTCGGAGTAACCGGAGGGAGTAGTTTTAGCAAGAGGTCGGAGTAACCGGAGGAAGTAGTTTTAGTAAGATATTGGAGTAACCGGAGGGAGTAGTTTTAGCAAGAGGTCGGAGTAACCGAAGGGAGTAGTTTTAGCTAGAAGTTGGACTAAACGCAGGGAGTAGTTTAAGCAGGAGGTCGGAGTAACCGGAGGTAGTAGTTTTAGCAAGAGGTCGGAGTAACCGGAGGGAGTAGTTTTAGCAAGAGGTCGGAGTAACCGAAGGGAGTAGTTTTAGCAAGAGGTTGGAGGAACCGGAAGGAGTAGTTTTAGCAAGAGGTTGGAGTAACCGGAGGGAGTAGTTTTAGCAAGAGGTCGGAGTAACCGGAGGGAGGAGTTTTAGCAAGAGGTCGGAGTAACCGGAGGGAGTAGTTTTAGCAAGAGGTCGGAGTAACCGGAGGGAGTATTTTTAGCAAGAGGTCGGAGTAACCGGAGGGAGTAGTTTTAGCAAGAGTTCGGAGTAACCGGAGGGAGTAGTTTTAGCAAGAGGTCGGAGTAACCGGAGGGAGTAGTTTTAGCAAGAGGTCGGAGTAACCGGAGGGTGTAGTTTTAGCAAGAGGTCGGAGTAACCGGAGGGTGTAGTTTTCGCATGAATTAGGAGTAACCGAAAAGATTAGTTTTAGCAGTAAGTTAGAGAAACCTAAGTGAAATAGTGACGTTGTTTAAAATTTACGTGTAAGGGTTTAACATTCGTTACATTTGTAACTAATCAAAAGGAACTGATTGAATCATGTATTGCATGAGAACTCACGCTACGTTGAGTGTCAGGTAAGATAAAAACGATGATGTAATCCTCTTGCGATTAATGAGTTGCCTACGTCATCCAAACACGAAGTATCTGCTAAGTCAATGGAATGGCATTACGTCATCTTTAAATAGCTTTCAGGCGAGACCATTTGTGTCTGTGTGCTTGTGATGTGGCATCTTTGATGTTAATCATTTTGGTTATGATAGTAATTAATTGACTGCCAATACCCAAACTGCCGAGCCACCGCTGGGTAGTCGTCAGTCCTATAGTAGACTGACATGTACTAACCGGACAGTACGAATTGTACAGTTCCTGTTTATTATTATAATGATAATTTTTAATAGTGAACGCAGTTGTATTATGAAAGGTTTCATCTAGTGGACTATAAGTTGATTTTATGAGTTTTTTCCTTTAAGATCGTCAATAATTACATTCAAAGTTACACATATTCAACTGTAATATAATCATAAAATACTCAATTAAAAAAAAAATTAACTTATGGTCCACTTATAGGTTTACTTATATGGTCCACTTAAAAGGTTACTTATATGGTCATCACCTGTCAAATGACACTTCAATTGTTACGATACGATCATTATTACGGACTGAATCCTTGAAATATAAACCCATGTTTTTGGCTTTATTCGTGAAGCGAAACGGCCCCCTTTAAAACAAATTGGGAAACCGAAAGTTAAGAAGATTTCTGTTATTTTGTGTTAAAAAATATATAATATATACATTTTTAATTTTTATCGTAAATTATTCATAACATAAAATTCTTCTTTTTATTTTTTTTTTTTTTAATACTGTATCTTAAAATTAGCTACAAGCTAAGTAGAATAATTTTTAAGGTACTCGTATTTTAGGTGGATTGTATTTGAACTAGAAGTGGTATTTAAAAATAAATTATTATTATTGCTATAAATAATAATTCTTTTACACAGTAAGTTATTACTGTATTTTCAAGATACACTTATTTTTATTAAAACCAAAGTCAATCTTTCAACATGTCCACTCCTTTTCTTTATTTATTAAACTAGTTGAATAACGTTAATTAATTACTTCTACAGTCATATATTGGGTAAGATTTAACGCATCAACTTGTGAGCCTTTTTTTATTGAATTATATTCATTCCATATTTAACTTTAAATTTGTATTGTTTTATTTATATATTTAATTTTGACTTTTGAAATTAACTCTATTTGAAAATTTTCAATAAATAAATAAAATATAATCAATTTGTAGAAGAGTTATTATAAAATTCAACTTATAAATCCTTTGAATTTATCAACTTAAAAAGCTGATAAATGTCATTTTCCTTCAAGAGATGACGTCTAAGGTTTATTAGCTGTTTTAATTTAACAACATTTAAAAACAACCTATTTTGATCTTATTCACCCACATTTGACATATGGATTAAGCCTATAAGGAGACTGTTTCAAATATAAATTTGAAAGAGGCTTTAGGTTAACAAAAATACTGTCAGAATTTTGTTAAAATTACGTTTTACAGAGTTGTGTCACGAGTCTTTCTGAGAGCTTGGTTAGTAAACCTATAAAAATTAAAATTTTTATCGACTTTAGCTTGTCTCTATATCCTTGAGGTAATTTTTTATGCCATTATTAGTAATGAATCTATCTCTTTTTACTACAACTCGACAAGTCTTAATAGATGTATCAAGACAATCGTTCGCTCTAACAACTAACATATATTTCCTCAATAGCGTATCTCATTTCATAATACAATCGCAATGAATCAGAAGTTAAAAATACACTAAAGTGCAATAATTGAGTTTATAATCCAAACAGGCGTCGCCCCTTATCACCACTTGCAAACAAACTCAACTGATAGTCGAATGACACTTTGATTGAGTCATAGAGTATGTTTGAAGAGTCATTATATGTGTTTGAAGCACACACAGAGTAAGTAGGAAATGAAGAAATATAATCTATACTGTTTATGCTATTTTAAACCAGATTATGTAAATATTGCAGAAGTTCTTGGAAATAGTTAAAGGGATGAATGAATAATATGACACATCAATCATCTAATTTAGAAAAAACTTTAAAACATTCGATCGATTCTAATCGATTCACTCGTTATATACGATGTAATTACCGATGCCGCTCCCCAAAGTGCCAAGCCACCGCTAGAGAGTCGACTCCACAGCCCTATAGAATATATACAACTTTACCGTCAGCCACCTAAAACATGTTGTTCTATTTCAAATGTACGGTTCGTATTTATTATTATTATAATGAGTTATAGAGAACACTTTATGGTTATTAAAGATCCAAACTAGTGGACCACAAGTTGATAAAGGTTTTTTTTTATCGTCAAGTAGTTTGTTGGTTTAATTGTGTTACGTTTGAAATTCACAGATTAAACTGTAAAATATATGAATGGTATAGATTAAACTGTACAAAAATAAACTTATGGTCCACTAGAACTGTTCTTATAACCTATCAAATAACCCTTCAAGTGTTATGATACGACCACTGTTACGTTGCAATATGATATGGACTGAATCCTTTAAATAGAAAACCATTTTTACTTTCTCCCATATACGTTAGCATAGGGAAAATATTAAGATCGTCCAGAAACATTTTTACAAGTTGGTCTAAAAATCCATGTTAGGCTTTCCTGAACCCAAAAAAGTTGGATGTCTATCCGTATGTGCGTCTGTCCGTGTGTATGTGGACTTCGCTGGAGACCAAATGGATGAATCAATTTTTATGAAATTTGGTATGAAGGTGTAATTAGCCAATATCTATAGACCGGTTTTTCACTTTTTTGAAACTTTCGTTTTTTTAATTTTTATGGACAAAAACTGCTTAAATTAAATTTATTGTCTCAAAAACTGCTTTGACGATTTTTATTAAATTTTCAGGAATAATGTGATTTACAATTCAAAATATTTTAGTAAAAATCGCATGTCTTTAACTTGACTAGTTCTTGAGATATGGCAAAAAACATATTTGGGAATTAAACCGGTAATTTAAAAATTTTGTTATTTTTAGTGTTTAATATGGAGAAAAGTTTGTGCCAATTATTTGGTCCCATTTATTTATTTTTTTAACAAAACAGCCCCTTAAAATGGGTACATACCTGTTATGTAACATTTTTGGCGAGTGTAACATGTTGTGTAATATCAAAGTGTAGGTCGACTATTGTGAGCGGTAAGTCCAAGTGATTGGCGCTCCCCACGACATTGCCCTTACACGACTCACGTATGAATAGTTACCATGTTAAGACGACAGGTTTAGGGCACCTTGACATTATTTATTTACATAAGTTATTGCTGTATAATTTGTATATATTCATGATTTGTGAACCATATAATCAGAAACGAGCCTCATCTTAATTTCTGTAAGCTTTTCACGTGAAAACGAGAGCACCGCTCTCGATAAATATTTAGTAGGGAGTGAATCATGCCCACAGATTAAACAGATAGGCCTATAGTATTAATTATTCTATACTCCTTGACCTTGCCTTTATATGAGAAGACTACATGGATTAGTGGTCTACTTACGCTTAAGTGGACTTCGACGATTGATTTTATAATTTTGGAGGTAAAGAATAAAATCGGAAGATGGCAGTAAACTAAATCTTTGCTAAATGATAGGTATTAATTATAAGAAATATATGATATTATTTGTGTTTACTTATTTTTTACAATAAATCAATGGGTTGCTTAGTTTGTAATATAATTAAGTTTACTCTGCGAACAGTTTCACAAATGTATTCAACGATCTGTGAATGACAGTATAATAAAACTTAATTCTATGTTTTATTCGTTGTTATTTGGTAGATTGTTCTTATTATATTTTAAAAGTTAAAAAAAAGTTAAAAGGACTTTTAACTTTTTATATTTCATGCTCTTCTAGTTAACATAATTCATTGTTAGCCTCTTCATAAGATGATATAATACCTGCGCCAATGAATGTACGGTATAATATAAATAATTTTATTTGTTTATTCTTTACCCACCGATCGTCAAGATGTGGGCGAATATGGATTTTTAATGAGTGTGATGAGCGTATGTTTTTTTTTTACAAACTAAGGTCGACTATTCTTTAGAAAGTTTTATTAATTAATAACCCAATAACAAATGAACAGCCGTGATTATCAGACCCCTTACAAAATTTGTTATGACTCTACTTGGGATCGAACTGAGGACAGAAAGTTAATTAAACTGGGCTTTAAGAGTCTGCAGAGGCTGTGGCCATGTTGGTTTTAATCCCATAAGAACAATGTAAATTGCGAATCCATATTTTTCCATTATTTATTGGCCAAAAGATGTGTATGAGGTGTTATTTTAAACGTTATTATATTGCGCATTGGGTTTGCTTTTGATATTTTGAAAACATACGCCCAGTTTTGAAAAATAAGTGAAAATAACAACTTCAAACTAAAATTTTCTTGTATTTTTTCTATAAAACTAATTAAAAATTCGCAAAGCAATTCCAACGGACAGTTTCATTCTTGATCAATGATGCATTCTTGAACAAAAATGCAATTTGTTTGAAAAAAAGTTTAAAAATAATTCTTAAATTGGGATACGCGTGATCGTATGTCCGGTTCAAAAATAATATTGTTCTAATGGGATTAAAACCAACATGGCCGACAGCCTCCGACAGAATCTGCAGACTCTTAATCACCAACCGATAATTACTTTGATTTCAATCAGAGCAAATAACACCTTGGCCATTTTAATAGTGAGTTTTGTACAGACGAAAACACTAAATTTGAACTTTCGACTTTGAAAGTGGTCGAATGTCAGTGGGAGGTTCAGTGGCCGACCGAGAACCAGTTCAAGTTCACTTTCCTCGGCGTCGGCCTTGAGCGCGACAATTTATAATTTCGTCCACGGGTGACAAGGCTCTCAACGAAACGTGCGATCGATCGGTTTGCGGGAAAGTGGCTTTCTCTGTGCCAGAAGACAGTTATCAGCGGGCCCAGTGCGGGTAGCCGACCGTGGAAAGCGGCTTTCCCTACTGTAGGGGACGGAAACAGTATCATTGTCGTAGAAACTATATGGCGATAGTCGTTGACTCAACCAGTCGTGTCTCGACAAATATATGTATGGGAGAAGATAATTGTAGTGATTTCATCTGCGAGGATAGCCATCAAACTATCACGCTTGTAAAAAGCATACAATTATTAGGTACGGTAACAGAGAAACCACATTACCGGCGTTGTGGCTCAGTGGTTTAGGCTTCGGACTGTGGAGGGCAAGGTCCAAGGTTCGAATGCCCCACTGTGCAAACGGTACTTCACTCTTTGAATAAAATTCACGCAAGGGCTTGCCAGACCATGTGAACTGGCATAGTTTTAAAATTAAAAAAATAAGAAAAAAATAGACACAGAGATCGCTTTCTTATGACCGCAGCGAACGCTTCAGTGGCAGTCACCACTAAATCCTTTTAAATTTGAAGTAATAATTCCTATGTTTATCCTTTAGGATTTGGAGGGGAATAAGGACTTAGTCCTGGCATCCTCACAGAGAATTGGATAACCCGACATCCCAAGTTTCTTCATCTCGACATCTCAAGTTTCTACAACTTGACACCCATTCAGCACGTTGTTGGATGCGGCCTCTGTTTTTTCTCCTGTGTGGTATATATGATTCCCAAGATTGTCTTGAAGTGCGTCCAATTGGCCTATTTGTCATTGTCAATTAGTTATGGTCCTTGTATTGCATTTCTAATGACCATTTTATCTTAGCATTCAACGACCGACCTTGTATCAAGTACATGAGCTCTGGCAAGGCCGCACTAGATTCCCTTGTGGATATAGTGGGAAATCTAGGGCGCCTTGGCTGTGGGCTATGACGCTTCTTTTACTGTCAAAGACAGCTAGCTAGCTTGTAGCTTTGCGATATCCAACTCTTTCACCTCCAAATGGTATAAAACAGTTTTCAAAATCACTCCGCTATGGACCACCATTATAAACATACTTCAGATTCCAACAATCACATTCCATAAACTTGATGATAAAATACAGCTAAAGCTGCCGCCCCGCTCATTCCACTTAATATAAGCACAGGTACACATTGTGAATCAATATGAATACGACCAGTTTCATCCTCGCTAACAGCTTTGAGCTTTACAGATAGTTTTCAAACCGTAGATTACCGTACATGTTTTATAGAGCTGTTCTACTAGATCTTCCACATTAGTATGTAGAATCTATCCAAGGTACGTTGGCTGGCTCGCTAGGATGAATATGTAAACAACCATAAATACATGTCAATATATTTTTCGGCTTTTTTTCAACAGTGAAGTTAGACTCACTGTTTGAAAAGCCTTACACATTTTAATAATTGTATCTATTTGTCATAATGTTGTGAATACGGGAGGAGAATTGGAGTACTTAGTATTTATTCTACACCCATTCTGCGCACCTCTGTTTCTTTATTCTCTGTTGTAGTTTCTGCCACTCAGTAATTTGGTTCGTTATATCCCTTCACTACTGGGTTCTTAAGTACTTTACCATTCCTAACAAACTCAGTAAACGTTCCTGGCAGATTTACTAAAGATAAACCAAAACGGGTGAGTTTTGGAATCGCCAAGCTAAACTCTATGCTGGAATCGCAGAGGCTATAAATAGTTTGGGATTCTATTCAATGAAGCGTGAGTAGTGCTGCCTACTAAAAATAAAAGATGAATTCTCTTTTCTTCCTTTTCTTCTCTGGTTCTGTCTTCCACTTTTTAATCCTTTTCCTGTATGTGTTCCTGTCTTTTATGTATGTTTCTTTTATTCGTGCGTTGTTCATGTCTCTTTAACTTGTATTAGCCATGGTGCTCTTGTTTTCTTCTCTTGTATGAAGGTGTATATGTTTCGTTTGTCTATGCTCTGATAGTCTGACTGCTACTGTGTCCATAGAATTGTAATCTTCTCTTGTATGAAGGTGTATATGTTTCGTTAGTCTATGCTCTGATAGTCTGATTGCTACTGTGTCCATAGAATTGTAATCTTCTCTTGTATGAAGGTGAATATGTTTCGTTAGTCTATGCTCTGATAGTCTGATTGCTACTGTGTCCATAGAATTGTAATCTTCTCTTGTATGAAGGTGTATATGTTTCGTTAGTCTATGCTCTGATAGTCTGACTGCTACTGTGTCCATAGAATTGTAATCTTCTCTTGTATGAAGGTGTATATGTTTCGTTAGTCTATGCTCTGATAGTCTGACTGCTACTGTGTCCATAGAATTGTAATCTTCTCTTGTATGAAGGTGTATATGTTTCGTTAGTCTATGCTCTGATAGTCTGACTGCTACTGTGTCCATAGAATTGTAATCTTCTCTTGTATGAAGGTGAGTATTTGTTTCGTTAGTCTATGCTCTGATAGTCTGACTGCTACTGTGTCCATAGAATTGTAATCTTCTCTTGTATGAAGGTGTATATGTTTCGTTAGTCTATGCTCTGATAGTCTGACTGCTACTGTGTCCATAGAATTGTAATCTTCTCTTGTATGAAGGTGTATATGTTTCGTTAGTCTATGCTCTGATAGTCTGACTGCTACTGTGTCCATAGAATTGTAATCTTCTCTTGTATGAAGGTGTATATGTTTCGTTAGTCTATGCTCTGATAGTCTGATTGCTACTGTGTCCATAGAATTGTAATCTTCTCTTGTATGAAGGTGAGTATCTGTTTCGTTAGTCTATGCTCTGATAGTCTGACTGCTACTGTGTCCATAGAATTGTAATCTTCCTTTTCTCATGTATTCTGCTATGTTTCGTTAGTCTATGCTCTGATAGTCTGACTGCTACTGTGTCCATAGAATTGTAATCTTCCTTTTCTCATGTATTCTGCTATGTTTCGTTAGTCTATGCTCTGATAGTCTGATTGCTACTGTGTCCATAGAATTGTAATCTTCTCTTGTATGAAGGTGAGTATCTGTTTCGTTAGTCTATGCTCTGATAGTCTGACTGCTACTGTGTCCATAGAATTGTAATCTTCTCTTGTATGAAGGTGTATATGTTTCGTTAGTCTATGCTCTGATAGTCTGACTGCTACTGTGTCCATAGAATTGTAATCTTCTCTTGTATGAAGGTGAGTATCTGTTTCGTTAGTCTATGCTCTGATAGTCTGACTGCTACTGTGTCCATAGAATTGTAATCTTCTCTTGTATGAAGGTGAGTATCTGTTTCGTTAGTCTATGCTCTGATAGTCTGACTGCTACTGTGTCCATAGAATTGTAATCTTCCTTTTCTCATGTATTCTGCTATGTTTCGTTAGTCTATGCTCTGATAGTCTGACTGCTACTGTGTCCATAGAATTGTAATCTTCTCTTGTATGAAGGTGAATATGTTTCGTTAGTCTATGCTCTGATAGTCTGACTGCTACTGTGTCCATAGAATTGTAATCTTCTCTTGTATGAAGGTGAGTATCTGTTTCGTTAGTCTATGCTCTGATAGTCTGATTGCTACTGTGTCCATATAATTGTAATCTTCCTTTTCTCATGTATTCTGCTATGTTTTCTTCTCTTGTATGAAGGTGAGTATCTGTTTCGTTTGTCTATGCTCTGATAGTCTGATTGCTACTGTGTCCATATAATTGTAATCTTCCTTTTCTCATGTATTCTGCTATGTTTTCTTCTCTTGTATGAAGGTGACTATATGTTTCGTTAGTCTATGCTCTGATAGTCTGACTGCTACTGTGTCCATATAATTGTAATCTTCCTTTTCTCATGTATTCTGCTATGTTTTCTTCTCTTGTATGAAGGTGTATATGTTTCGTTAGTCTATGCTCTGATAGTCTGATTGCTACTGTGTCCATATAATTGTAATCTTCCTTTCTCATGTATTCTGCTATGTTTTCTTCTCTTGTATGAAGGTGACTATATGTTTCGTTAGTCTATGCTCTGATAGTCTGACTGCTACTGTGTCCATATAATTGTAATCTTCCTTTTCTCATGTATTCTGCTATGTTTTCTTGTATGAAGGTGTATATGTTTCGTTAGTCTATGCTCTGATAGTCTGACTGCTACTGTGTCCATAGAATTGTAATCTTCTCTTGTATGAAGGTGTTATATGTTTCGTTAGTCTATGCTCTGATAGTCTGACTGCTACTGTGTCCATAGAATTGTAATCTTCTCTTGTATGAAGGTGCGTATCTGTTTCGTTAGTCTATGCTCTGATAGTCTGACTGCTAATGTGTCCATAGATATTGTAATCTTCTCTTGTATGAAGGTGTATACTGTTTCGTTAGTCTATGCTCTGATAGTCTGATTGCTACTGTGTCCATAGAATTGTAATCTTCCTTTTCTCATGTATTTGCTATGTTTCGTTAGTCTATGCTCTGATAGTTGCTGCTACTGTGTCCATAGAATTGTAATCCTTCTCTTGTATGAAGGTGAATATGTTTCGTTAGTCTATGCTCTGATAGTCTGAACTGCTACTGTGTCCATAGAATTGTAATCTTCTCTTGTATGAAGGTGAGTATCTGTTTCGTTAGTCTATGCTCTGATAGTCTGACTGCTACTGTGTCCATAGAATTGTAATCTTCTCTTGTATGAAGGTGTATATGTTTCGTTAGTCTATGCTCTGATAGTCTGATTGCTACTGTGTCCATAGAATTGTAATCTTCTCTTGTATGAAGGTGAGTATCTGTTTCGTTAGTCTATGCTCTGATAGTCTGACTGCTACTGTGTCCATAGAATTGTAATCTTCCTTTTCTCATGTATTCTGCTATGTTTCGTTAGTCTATGCTCTGATAGTCTGATTGCTACTGTGTCCATAGAATTGTAATCTTCCCTTGTATGAAGGTGAGTATCTGTTTCGTTAGTCTATGCTCTGATAGTCTGACTGCTACTGTGTCCATAGAATTGTAATCTTCTCTTGTATGAAGGTGTATATGTTTCGTTAGTCTATGCTCTGATAGTCTGATTGCTACTGTGTCCATAGAATTGTAATCTTCTCTTGTATGAAGGTGAGTATCTGTTTCGTTAGTCTATGCTCTGATAGTCTGACTGCTACTGTGTCCATAGAATTGTAATCTTCTCTTGTATGAAGGTGTATATGTTTCGTTAGTCTATGCTCTGATAGTCTGATTGCTACTGTGTCCATAGAATTGTAATCTTCTCTTGTATGAAGGTGAGTATCTGTTTCGTTAGTCTATGCTCTGATAGTCTGATTGCTACTGTGTCCATAGAATTGTAATCTTCTCTTGTATGAAGGTGGTATATGTTTCGTTAGTCTATGCTCTGATAGTCTGATTGCTACTGTGTCCATAGAATTGTAATCTTCTCTTGTATGAAGGTGAGTATCTGTTTCGTTAGTCTATGCTCTGATAGTCTGACTGCTACTGTGTCCATAGAATTGTAATCTTCTCTTGTATGAAGGTGTATATGTTTCGTTAGTCTATGCTCTGATAGTCTGATTGCTACTGTGTCCATAGAATTGTAATCTTCTCTTGTATGAAGGTGAGTATCTGTTTCGTTAGTCTATGCTCTGATAGTCTGACTGCTACTGTGTCCATAGAATTGTAATCTTCCTTTTCTCATGTATTCTGCTATGTTTCGTTAGTCTATGCTCTGATAGTCTGATTGCTACTGTGTCCATATAATTGTAATCTTCCTTTTCTCATGTATTCTGCTATGTTTTCTTCTCTTGTATGAAGGTGTATATGTTTCGTTAGTCTATGCTGTGATAGTCTGACTGCTACTGTGTCCATATAATTGTAATCTTCCTTTTCTCATGTATTCTGCTATGTTTTCTTCTCTTGTATGAAGGTGTATATGTTTCGTTAGTCTATGCTCTGATAGTCTGACTGCTACTGTGTCCATATAATTGTAATCTTCCTTTTCTCATGTATTCTGCTATGTTTCGTTAGTCTATGCTCTGATAGTCTGACTGCTACTGTGTCCATATAATTGTAATCTTCCTTTTCTCATGTATTCTGCTATGTTTCGTTAGTCTATGCTCTGATAGTCTGATTGCTACTGTGTCCATAGAATTGTAATCTTCCTTTTCTCATGTATTCTGCTATGTTTCGTTAGTCTATGCTCTGATAGTCTGACTGCTACTGTGTCCATATAATTGTAATCTTCCTTTTCTCATGTATTCTGCTATGTTTCGTTAGTCTATGCTCTGATAGTCTGATTGCTACTGTGTCCATAGAATTGTAATCTTCCTTTTCTCATGTATTCTGCTATGTTTCGTTAGTCTATGCTCTGATAGTCTGACTGCTACTGTGTCCATATAATTGTAATCTTCCTTTTCTCATGTATTCTGCTATGTTTCGTTAGTCTATGCTCTGATAGTCTGACTGCTACTGTGTCCATAGAATTGTAATCTTCCTTTTCTCATGTATTCTGCTATGTTTCGTTAGTCTATGCTCTGATAGTCTGACTGCTACTGTGTCCATATAATTGTAATCTTCCTTTTCTCATGTATTCTGCTATGTTTTCTTCTCTTGTATGAAGGTGTATATGTTTCGTTTGTCTATGCTCTGATAGTCTGACTGCTACTGTGTCCATATAATTGTAATCTTCCTTTTCTCATGTATTCTGCTATGTTTCGTTAGTCTATGCTCTGATAGTCTGACTGCTACTGTGTCCATATAATTGTAATCTTCCTTTTCTCATGTATTCTGCTATGTTTCGTTAGTCTATGCTCTGATAGTCTGACTGCTACTGTGTCCATATAATTGTAATCTTCCTTTTCTCATGTATTCTGCTATGTTTCGTTAGTCTATGCTCTGATAGTCTGATTGCTACTGTGTCCATATAATTGTAATCTTCCTTTTCTCATGTATTCTGCTATGTTTCGTTAGTCTATGCTCTGATAGTCTGACTGCTACTGTGTCCATATAATTGTAATCTTCCTTTTCTCATGTATTCTGCTATGTTTCGTTAGTCTATGCTCTGATAGTCTGACTGCTACTGTGTCCATATAATTGTAATCTTCCTTTTCTCATGTATTCTGCTATGTTTTCTTCTCTTGTATGAAGGTGTATATGTTTCGTTAGTCTATGCTCTGATAGTCTGACTGCTACTGTGTCCATATAATTGTAA
Source organism: Stictocephala bisonia (assembly GCA_035578905.1). Taxonomy (NCBI): domain Eukaryota; kingdom Metazoa; phylum Arthropoda; class Insecta; order Hemiptera; family Membracidae; genus Stictocephala; species Stictocephala bisonia. The sequence goes on from JAQJVL010000894.1 coordinate 142,300, forward strand.
TCTTCCTTTTCTCATGTATTCTGCTATGTTTTCTTCTCTTGTATGAAGGTGACTATATGTTTCGTTAGTCTATGCTCTGATAGTCTGACTGCTACTGTGTCCATATAATTGTAATCTTCCTTTTCTCATGTATTCTGCTATGTTTTCTTCTCTTGTATGAAGGTGACTATATGTTTCGTTAGTCTATGCTCTGATAGTCTGACTGCTACTGTGTTTATATAATTGTAATCTTCCTTTTCTCATGTATTCTGCTATGTTTTCTTCTCTTGTATGAAGGTGACTATATGTTTCGTTAGTCTATGCTCTGATAGTCTGATTGCTACTTTGTCCATAGAATTGTAATCTTCCTTTCCTCATGTATTCTGCTATGTTTTAAACTTAATTGAAGTATGCACCCTTCGTCCGTGTGTTTTGGTTCTAGAATTTTTCTCATTATATCCCGTTCTTTTTTTTAGTATTTCTTCGAGGTATGCTTATTTTATTGTTTGATATTTAAATTTTATATTTTGTATGCTTATTTTTTATTTTATATTCCCGTTTTTTCCTTTTATTAACCTTAAAATACACATATCTTATGTTACTAAGCTGTTATGATTAAATTTGGAGAAATTCGATCTAAAGGACATATTTAAGAATTTTAACTTAACTTAAGCTCCAAATTCAGAAAGTTATTTCTTTGGAAATAAAATCAAACGAAAAATCAAATCAGGTCAGATTTATTGAATGGAAAAATCTTGTGCTTTAACAAAATGTCCATAAACGATTTAATAACCATAAACAGAAACGTGTCTTTCAATAGGTAAACACAGCTCTGTGTTACCTGCCCTACGTGCACAGAGGGTGTTTATCGAGTGGTTGTTGTGCTTTTATAGTAGCACTGAGTATTGTACAGTCGTGGATGAAGAGTGATTGCGGCATGTGGCTGTGATCCTTGTGAATAACGGTTGCTCAACGCTGTGATCCAAGGATATGGAGAAAGGATTGCCTCAAACAATGAAGGTGGCATTCTTGGGCCCACAAAGAACCTTTCTCATCTCACAGAACGACTACTGCCTTCTGTATTTCGACTATTCCCTGTCTCTACTTTATAGAGAGTCATACTTTACCATCGAAGTCATATCTAAAGTAACCAAGTTCCGTTAATTTTGTTAAACTTGCCCTTATGTTTTTGTTGAGCTTGCAAATAGTTTAGAAATATTTATATGTTCGGTCGTAAATACTCGTATCAGTTTCTGTTGTAATTAAATAATACTGTACTTAAAATTAACCTAGGTTCTTCTTCTTTAAGTTTTTACCATAATTTTAACCAATAAAAAGACAAGGTAATTTGAATATTGTTATAGTACTGCATCGTAAATCTTATCAGTTTATACTGAGTATATTGTAAATATTTTTAATTCTTCAAATGTTAAACGTGTTAACACTATATAAAAAAATTCAAATCGAAGAAAGAATTCGTTAAAGTACTTCAGGATAGTATAATATGTAATACAGTATAAATATCAAGCGCCTAAACTAAGTTTTCAACGTGATAGAGTCTAAATTACTTTTAAAATGCTTAGTTTCGATACAACTTATTAGGTCAGTACGAAATAAATTTACCACGTTGTTTTTCACATTTAGCAACATCTTGCATTTGTTTCTGCAATAGTGTTAAATGTCTAATACTTTCTTAAATTCTGTCAAAAAATGTCATTGTTCCATAAAACTGTTCAAAATAACCTTAATTACATTACAACAGCAATGTATAATTGTATAACAGCAACTTATATTGTTAGTCATTATTTCGATATGAATATGATATTTTTGTCATTTGATTGGCTTACTGCAGGTTAATGATGTATTGTTATCCTATAGCAATTTGTGTTTAAAATGTAATTTACCAAGAAAATACATGTTTCAATTGTAACGCAATCTTGTAAGGTGACAAGGTCGTAACAATAAAGGTAGATGTTTTAATCACATCACGTGAGAGCAGTTACGTGCACCTTGTATCACAGAGTATATGGATTATATAGTTTATCTCTATACACCGTGCTTGTGCAATAACTTTGACACTTATGGCCTGACCTCACTTAGATAAAACCGCTTTACTTCGTGAAAAAAGCCAAAACACGGCTTTCTATTTCAAGGATTCGGTTCGTAATAATGATCGTACCGCAACACTCGTGTGTCATTTGACAGGCGAAGAACGTTAGTGGGCCATCATTTGATTTTTATAACACATTTATAATTGTTATAACTAAATTTTAGTTAAATGTGTGAAATTTTAGATGCCATTCTTGACAATCTTAAATTTAAAAAAACTCTTAAACTTATAGTCCACTATGGGACACCCCTGCACGCTTCGCGTGCCAACCCCGACTTTCGCTACGCACGATACACCTCGGCCTTGGCATTTGATTTTGACTACAAATAATAGTAGATTATCTGTATGACGTAAAATCACAACATTAAATTTATTTACAGTATTTCACACACACTACTTGAAATACTACATACTTATAGGTATAGAGTATTACTTAGCATATTCCAACGTGTTCATTTCATTTGTTTTTGTTTGACAGCTGAAGATTAAACTCTTAATGTATCAATAGGATACTGTCAAATATACAAAATAAACATGTTTATTTATTTACAAATTAGCAGTTATTAATTTACTACAATCAACCCAATGTTATTCTCATGGCAAAAAAGGATATTTTGAGGGGCTGTTTGTACCCCTTAGGAATGGAAGTTTGAAAAATCGTACCTTAGTAGGTCCCTTCGATACTAATGATAATAATCTATTATAATGATAAACATAACTGTACAATTAAAATATTAACATGTTTTATCTCGTTTTACGGCAAAGCTATAAAATTTCCAGTGGTTGTCTCATAGTTTGGGAAACGGCATCGTAGGATTTTTTTTGAAAAGGATCGAACATTTGTTAGTCAGGGCTTCTATTAAGGAGTGTTATTAAATTATTCGGTCTTAAATTACAACTGTTCTATGATATTATCATTATTTTCTCCTCAAAATTATCATCCTTTATTAAACACAACTAAATCGTCCATTTAGTTTAGCATTTTTTTGTAACAGCATTATAAATTTACAACCATTCTAAACATATCAGTGTTACATGCCTCAACCTCAGGAATGGTACCAATTACGTTGTTCCCTCCCTTAGTAATCCCTTGAGGTGCATTGTCCCAGGAGCTACAGTAGCTCGGCCGTAGTAGCTCACGTCATTGCCCCTGAAGCGGTTGGTCTAGAGCGTTTCTAGTTCATTCGTATACTGACTTGCAAGTGAAGTGGTAGTTGTCAATTAGAGGCAGAAGTTGTTATTGAAATACCTTTTGGTACAGGATATTGAGGACGAAGAAATGATAAATATAATATTTGCACCACGAGTTGGTATGTATGACATATTTGCAACTAGACAAGTAGAAGGCTACTTTAGAATATTAATAACTAACCATTTCCAAATTGACGTTACACTTTTCTATGAGCTTTTCAGACTTTCAAAAGAACGTTTTTAATTTGTGGACAGTTTAATTCGGCGGGACCTTACGAAACTGACTACGAACAGAATACCCTATCCGATCACAGCACAAGAGAAGCTTGCTCTAACGATAAGGTATAACAAAATATTAATAAAATATACATTCTTCCAGACTTGTTTTCAAATATTCTTGAAGACATTCTTTGAAAACAACTTAAAACAACCAAAAATATAATAATATATGTATACACTGGAAACACCAGACCAGGCTCGCTACAGTCGAAAACTTCAGCCACCAGCCGCGTCAGTCGCGGTTGCGTCGAAGACAATGGTCCCATTTAAAACAACTCTTACCAGTACTGAGCTACTGTAGCTCCGCTACTATCGATCAGCTACTATCGCAAGAGTCGCTCTTGGGACAATGCCTCTTTAGTCCCATGAAAGCTGTTTTCGAAAACTAGTTCTGCAACGATCTATAGAACCTGTTGTACTCGCAGACTCCTTGGCTCCGGAAGATATATCTATCAGACTCTCTCCAGGTGTGATAAAGACTGGCTCAAGCTAGTTTTTCAATAGCAAGAATTAATTGTCCATCTCTACTTACTCCGACGGTACGTTTTCATTTATGGCTGTGTTAAAGCCGTTCTATTTGTGAATAAGATACAATGGAGATTCCATCCTCTCAGATGGACATGTATAACTTAGGCCGGTGTCATAACTAGAATCTATATTTTCCGGTGACAGCCGCGTCAAGGTGGGTAGCTACATTATTTACAAGATAACCATATCATAATTACAATATTTGGCTTTCATGTAAATAATGTAGATACCACCTTGACGTGGTTATCACCGAAAAATATAGATTATAGTTATGAATTTTTAAACATGCTTTAGTCTTGCTAATGGGGTCTTAGATGAGGGTTACTCTGTCAGGACGAGACACCGCAGAAGGTCTTCTGCATTTACGTCTACTAGTAACCCTTGCCATAGCATATCTAACAGCTAAAAACGACTTCCTAGTGAAAACGTATTTTATGAGTTTCCTGAATTTTCTTCAGTAAAAACTGTTTTTGGATACTGCGTATTCAACGATGCCTACAAGCATTTCGTTTAATTTTTACCTTCATTCACCACATGGCCGTCCTCTTGGTCTGATTTAGCAACATGATCCACCCGCCCACCCATACACGTACAGTGGCTTTGCGGGTGGGTTTAAAACTGTATAAACAACAGAAACAGATAGCTAACAATGAATACACGTACATTGGTATTGGAATTGGAATGTTTGTAAATTTTGCTTATACAGTAGATAACTAGACAACTAAAAAAATAATCTGGTATTGTTCAAAATAAAAAGCATTGTCGCTCATGACAGCCTTTAGGAAGGTAATGGATGTCTTTTTTTATCAGGCGAAGTTGTAAGTCAGTGGGCCTTTCTAACATGAAACCTGGAAAACTTTAGGATTGATGATTTTATATGTATCTAATCATCAAGGTGATCGTGCTTCGCCAATTAGTACAATTTTGGCTCTTTTGTCTAAGGCAGAGATGGCCATCATTATGAGATAAGAAGCAGTCACAACGGACAATTTCGTTGAGACTTCTTTACAACAAAATCAAGTCCTCTTCTAAATTCTTCTGTCTTAGTCTTGAGACTACATTAGTCTTGAGAAAAGACTATAGTATATTGTCTGGGATCGTTTCTCTCTCTTGTTGTTTCATTGTTAGTATTGAAACATGTTTTCTGTCATTATTTTTATATGACCTCGTGAAAATGATATTGTTTACCTGTTATTCTAAGTAATCTCTTCAGAAATGTTTAGTCTTTACTTTTTCATACATAATTCTGTGTTTCATTATATAAATAAAATTTGTTTGTATTAGATTCGAACCAAAAGGTTTTTTTGTGGTTGGTTACCACACTAGACTTTATTTTGATTGACAATATTATTTATATCACTGATTGAATGAAAACGATTAGCAATAGAAATATCTAACATGTGACGTTTGCATTGTACATAGACTATTACTATCACTATCTATTATTACTATTGTTATTACTATTACTATCTACTGTATGAGTATATGATAATGAATTATTAACGAAATTATGTGATGACAACAATATCAGTTCGGAATGAACAATACAATGGTTTTTACTCAATACATGTGTCATACTCTCGGTGAAGGAAATCTAATTGTCACTCTAAAGGTACGTTTACACTTGGATACAAGTATTTGTATGATATACAAGTTTAATTGACAAATCGCGATACATTTCCTCATACAAAAGTTCATACAGCCTGTATACACATACAAATCACCTCAAACATTTTGTCAGAGCAAAGATTTGCCCATACTTGACATGTATGACTTGATTTTTGTGATTTAAAACAGCTTTTTGTAACATTTTATGTTATGTAGCATGGTTTTTGTCTGTTTATTTAATTGCACAAATTAGGCCAGCACTTTATTTTCGTTTACTTTTATATTTTTTATAAGTAGTATTGAATTTATGAAAAAATGTCTAATTGTAACTAAGAACAAATATTAATAATAATTGAACAAATAAGAGTATCTAAAGTTTGGGATGTGAACTCCCAACAGTACAGAGATTGTAAAATGAAAAAAGATATTTTCTCATTACAAATTATTTTCTCACATTATTTTGTCATTCCAGAAATTAATTTTCTGGAATCGCCTTTTATTTTAACTGCTCTGTTGGTGAGATTTAAAATAAATGGCATATCATCAAAAGCCAATTTAGCTATCAAAAACTTAATACGATTAAAAGTATAAAAACCTATCTTCATCAGATATGTATTTTATACTTTTATATATATGTATTATCATTATATATGTTTAATTTTATAAATAAATAAAAGTTATAAAAGAGGTTAAGTCGGCTGTAAACAAACAATGTAAACACATGAATATTTTTACCAACTTTTTGACATGTATTCCCGATTTTTGCATCTCATACAAATCTCGATATCACAACGTAAACGCACCTTAACAACGAGAGGATTTACTCCCATTAAACAGCTGATCACAACAATATCTCGCTATAATGACATGGATCGGGAATAAACAAGCTCTCCAGTCGAGTTTGCGATTGCTATAAGGATCAAAGGAGTGAGAGATAGCTCGATGAAGTTCTCTTAACCCGTATTAACATACATATCAAATCTTTATGTATTATTTTATTTTTATGATTTTATACTTTATTTGACATGTCCTAGTTCTACTTATAATTTTTTGAATTTTTATTTTTTAATTAGGCCAGTTATTATTTGCCTTAGTAAACAGTTCGATTGATATAAAAAAACGTGTTCTGCTCCTCATAATATAAAATGAAAACTTCTGTAGTATAAAGTTTATTACTACTTTGAGAGTTCTGACCTGCCTTCACTGCTTGTTGTTTTGAATTATTTATTGATAGTCAAATTCATGGATAGCCTTGGGGCCAATCGATTTCAATCCTAGCTTCAATTCGGTGGAAATTCGGACATATATTATAACTTCATAGTTTGTGCAACAGAGACGATATTTGAGTACTTGACTACATTTTATCATATTTCAAAATGTCTTGCGATTATTGACTTATCACATCCTTCAATCAATCGATCAATTTTATCATTAAGGATTGTTAATAAAACTCACAAGTTACACTCATAATTAACCTTGTACATTGTAGTTATAATTAGTACACATGAAGCATAGTTCTCTGTTGCAAAAAGAAGAAAAAAAGTGCTGTTCCCTCATTTGCACCGTCGGTCTTGGTCCGCCGCCGATGTATGGAGAGCGGATTCATTATGTTCATTTGCCTACTCGGTCTGATGCTTGGCAAGTCATATTGCTCGCCTTTTTAGTAAGTCAAATTCACTCACTCATTTTCCTTCTAATGTAAATATTTCACAACTTTTGCTTGTAAATATTTACACACATTGTTAGTGTAGTAATGTGAAATGGCCGCTATCGGTTTGTATTTAGTCAGCCACTGTTCAAAATTAGTGTTTTTTATTTTTATTTATTCATAAGACGCCGATCGTCAAGATATGGGCGAATATGAATTTCGAATGAGTGTGATGAGTGTAGATGAGCGAATGTAGTCATTGTTACAAACTAAGGCCGACTATTCCTTAGAAAGTGTCATTAATTAATAGCCCAATGACAAATGAACAGCCGGTAGTTATCAGCTGATCCTTCTCAAAATGTGTTATGACTCTGATTGGGATCGAACTGAGAACCTTTAGCTTATGAAGCTGGGATTGAACCAACTACGCTACAGACCAATTTAAATTACACAAGTTAAATGTTTGTATCTACATCACAAGTTAACCTGTAATCATACAATTAATTCCAAGGTTAATGTTAATTTTTAAAAGAGTACAAACTCTTAAGTTTTTATAAAAATATTGAGAGTAACTATTCCTTATTGTATGACTGTACTGACAATATTTAAATGTATTACTCATTGCAATCGGTAGGCTTGCATTCATTACTCAGTCAGGTCATTTTTACAGATATTATCAATAATGGTGGGAGTTAAAACTCAAATTATTAAATAACTAGTTAATAATATGTAATTAGCGTAATTTTATACAAAAGGTTGACCCTTGGATTGGACATGGTTCTTTAAATTGGTTACATAAACTAATAATCATAACTGATACAGTTGAACAGTAATGAACACGTTTTACTTCAGCAATAAAACAAAATGTAAATAAAAATAAATAGAAATGAATCATTATTGTAATGAACGTATGTTACAACTGACATTCTAGTTCACATGATTAACTAGACTTGTTCATTTTGGAAAATTAGTTAGTCTTAGAAAGTTAGTTCTTACCGTTAAAAAATCATTAATTGATTTGACGTCACGAAAAATGTAATAAGTCAGACTTATTATAAGTTTGAATTTGTTTACGTTTTGTATTCTGTATACAAAAGCTGATCGTAAAAAGAAATCTAAATTCCAATTTGGATTTGAGTCAAGTATGGCATGAATAAGTGTGGTGTAGTGGGCGAATGTGTCGAACGAACGCCGAGTCTCCTTCATGGGTCATAACGCACATAGCATAGAATAATTTAGTTGATTAATAGCTTAATATTGTGCCAACTAACCGGGATCTCAAACTGATACATTACATGTTTTTTTTTCATAGGTACCGTGAGTTATGAGGTTGTAGGATGTATCGACTCAAAACAATTTTAAAAGTTTATTACTTATAATTTGATAAATGTGTATTATATTCGTCCACGTATATTGCGTTTCTAACAACACGTATGTGATTGATAAGAAATACATTCAATTATAAATTTCAGATATACTATAAATTTAAATAAAATAAAGTTCATAAAATTGATGTTAACATTACCCAAAGGACTGTTTCCCAAACTGGCAAACCACCGCTGGAAAGGCAACAAGTAGTTCCCACTAGTCAACCAGTAGTTCCCATTAGTCAACCAGTAGTTCCCACTAGTCAACCAGTAGTTCCCACCAGTCAACCAGTAGTTCCCACCAGTCAACCAGTAGTTCCCACTAGTCAACCAGTAGTTCCCACCAGTCAACCAGTAGTTCCCACTAGTCAACCAGTAGTTCCCACTAGTCAACCAGTAGTTCCCACCAGTCAACCAGTAGTTCCCATTAGTCAACCAGTAGTTCCCACTAGTCAACCAGTAGTTCCCACTAGTCAACCAGTAGTTCCCACCAGTCAACCAGTAGTTCCCACTAGTCAACCAGTAGTTCCCACCAGTCAACCAGTAGTTCCCACTAGTCAACCAGTAGTTCCCACTAGTCAACCAGTAGTTCCCACCAGTCAACCAGTAGTTCCCACCAGTCAACCAGTAGTTCCCATTAGTCAACAAGTAGTTCCCACTAGTCAACCAGTAGTTCCCACTAGTCAACCAGTAGTTCCCACTAGTCAACCAGTAGTTCCCACCAGTCAACCAGTAGTTCCCACTAGTCAACCAGTAGTTCCCATTAGTCAACCAGTAGTTCCCACCAGTCAACCAGTAGTTCCCACTAGTCAACCAGTAGTTCCCACCAGTCAACCAGTAGTTCCCACTAGTCAACCAGTAGTTCCCACCAGTCAACCAGTAGTTCCCACCAGTCAACCAGTAGTTCCCATTAGTCAACCAGTAGTTCCCACTAGTCAACCAGTAGTTCCCACTAGTCAACCAGTAGTTCCCACCAGTCAACCAGTAGTTCCCACCAGTCAACCAGTAGTTCCCACCAGTCAACCAGTAGTTCCCACCAGTCAACCAGTAGTTCCCATTAGTCAACAAGTAGTTCCCACTAGTCAACCAGTAGTTCCCACCAGTCAACCAGTAGTTCCCACCAGTCAACCAGTAGTTCCCATTAGTCAACCAGTAGTTCCCACTAGTCAACCAGTAGTTCCCACTAGTCAACCAGTAGTTCCCACCAGTCAACCAGTAGTTCCCACCAGTCAACCAGTAGTTCCCACCAGTCAACCAGTAGTTCCCATTAGTCAACAAGTAGTTCCCACTAGTCAACCAGTAGTTCCCACCAGTCAACCAGTAGTTCCCACCAGTCAACCAGTAGTTCCCATTAGTCAACCAGTAGTTCCCACTAGTCAACCAGTAGTTCCCACTAGTCAACCAGTAGTTCCCACTAGTCAACCAGTAGTTCCCACCAGTCAACCAGTAGTTCCCACTAGTCAACCAGTAGTTCCCACTAGTCAACCAGTAGTTCCCACTAGTCAACCAGTAGTTCCCACTAGTCAACCAGTAGTTCCCACTAGTCAACCAGTAGTTCCCACTAGTCAACCAGTAGTTCCCACTAGTCAACCAGTAGTTCCCACTAGTCAACCAGTAGTTCCCACTAGTCAACCAGTAGTTCCCACTAGTCAACCAGTAGTTCCCACTAGTCAACCAGTAGTTCCCACTAGTCAACCAGTAGTTCCCACTAGTCAACCAGTAGTTCCCACTAGTCAACCAGTAGTTCCCACTAGTCAACCAGTAGTTCCCACTAGTCAACCAGTAGTTCCCACTAGTCAACCAGTAGTTCCCACTAGTCAACCAGTAGTTCCCACTAGTCAACCAGTAGTTCCCACTAGTCAACCAGTAGTTCCCACTAGTCAACCAGTAGTTACCACTAGGCAACCAGTAGTTCCCACTAGTCAACCAGTAGTTCCCACTAGTCAACCAGTAGTTCCCACCAGTCAACCAGTAGTTCCCACCAGTCAACCAGTAGTTCCCACCAGTCAACCAGTAGTTCCCATTAGTCAACAAGTAGTTCCCACTAGTCAACCAGTAGTTCCCACCAGTCAACCAGTAGTTCCCACCAGTCAACCAGTAGTTCCCACCAGTCAACCAGTAGTTCCCACCAGTCAACCAGTAGTTCCCACCAGTCAACCAGTAGTTCCCATTAGTCAACAAGTAGTTCCCACTAGTCAACCAGTAGTTCCCACCAGTCAACCAGTAGTTCCCACCAGTCAACCAGTAGTTCCCATTAGTCAACCAGTAGTTCCCACTAGTCAACCAGTAGTTCCCACTAGTCAACCAGTAGTTCCCACTAGTCAACCAGTAGTTCCCACCAGTCAACCAGTAGTTCCCACTAGTCAACCAGTAGTTCCCACTAGTCAACCAGTAGTTCCCACTAGTCAACCAGTAGTTCCCACTAGTCAACCAGTAGTTCCCACTAGTCAACCAGTAGTTCCCACTAGTCAACCAGTAGTTCCCACTAGTCAACCAGTAGTTCCCACTAGTCAACCAGTAGTTACCACTAGGCAACCAGTAGTTCCCACTAGTCAACCAGTAGTTCCCACTAGTCAACCAGTAGTTCCCACCAGTCAACCAGTAGTTCCCACCAGTCAACCAGTAGTTCCCACCAGTCAACCAGTAGTTCCCATTAGTCAACAAGTAGTTCCCACTAGTCAACCAGTAGTTCCCACCAGTCAACCAGTAGTTCCCACCAGTCAACCAGTAGTTCCCACCAGTCAACCAGTAGTTCCCACCAGTCAACCAGTAGTTCCCACCAGTCAACCAGTAGTTCCCATTAGTCAACAAGTAGTTCCCACTAGTCAACCAGTAGTTCCCACCAGTCAACCAGTAGTTCCCACCAGTCAACCAGTAGTTCCCATTAGTCAACCAGTAGTTCCCACTAGTCAACCAGTAGTTCCCACTAGTCAACCAGTAGTTCCCACTAGTCAACCAGTAGTTCCCACCAGTCAACCAGTAGTTCCCACTAGTCAACCAGTAGTTCCCACTAGTCAACCAGTAGTTCCCACTAGTCAACCAGTAGTTCCCACTAGTCAACCAGTAGTTCCCACTAGTCAACCAGTAGTTCCCACTAGTCAACCAGTAGTTCCCACTAGTCAACCAGTAGTTCCCACTAGTCAACCAGTAGTTCCCACTAGTCAACCAGTAGTTCCCACTAGTCAACCAGTAGTTCCCACTAGTCAACCAGTAGTTCCCACTAGTCAACCAGTAGTTCCCACTAGTCAACCAGTAGTTCCCACTAGTCAACCAGTAGTTACCACTAGGCAACCAGTAGTTCCCACTAGTCAACCAGTAGTTCCCACTAGTCAACCAGTAGTTCCCACCAGTCAACCAGTAGTTCCCACCAGTCAACCAGTAGTTCCCACCAGTCAACCAGTAGTTCCCATTAGTCAACAAGTAGTTCCCACTAGTCAACCAGTAGTTCCCACCAGTCAACCAGTAGTTCCCACCAGTCAACCAGTAGTTCCCACCAGTCAACCAGTAGTTCCCACCAGTCAACCAGTAGTTCCCACCAGTCAACCAGTAGTTCCCATTAGTCAACAAGTAGTTCCCACTAGTCAACCAGTAGTTCCCACCAGTCAACCAGTAGTTCCCACCAGTCAACCAGTAGTTCCCATTAGTCAACCAGTAGTTCCCACTAGTCAACCAGTAGTTCCCACTAGTCAACCAGTAGTTCCCACTAGTCAACCAGTAGTTCCCACCAGTCAACCAGTAGTTCCCACTAGTCAACCAGTAGTTCCCACTAGTCAACCAGTAGTTCCCACTAGTCAACCAGTAGTTCCCACTAGTCAACCAGTAGTTCCCACTAGTCAACCAGTAGTTCCCACTAGGCAACCAGTAGTTCCCACTAGGCAACCAGTAGTTCCCACTAGGCAACCAGTAGTTCCCACTAGTCAACCAGTAGTTCCCACTAGTCAACCAGTAGTTCCCACTAGTCAACCAGTAGTTACCACTAGGCAACCAGTAGTTCCCACTAGTCAACCAGTAGTTCCCACTAGTCAACCAGTAGTTCCCACTAGTCAACCAGTAGTTCCCACCAGGCAACCAGTAGTTCCCACTAGGCAACCAGTAGTTCCCACTAGGCAACAAGTAGTTCCACTAGGCAACAAGTAGTTCCACTAGGCAACAAGTAGTTCCCACTAGGCAACCAGTAGTTCCCACCAGGCAACCAGTAGTTCCCACCAGTCAACCAGTAGTTCCCACCAGTCAACCAGTAGTTCCCATTAGTCAACAAGTAGTTCCCACCAGTCAACCAGTAGTTCCCACCAGTCAACCAGTAGTTCCCATTAGTCAACAAGTAGTTCCCACTAGTCAACCAGTAGTTCCCACCAGTCAACCAGTAGTTCCCACCAGTCAACCAGTAGTTCCCATTAGTCAACCAGTAGTTCCCACTAGTCAACCAGTAGTTCCCACTAGTCAACCAGTAGTTCCCACTAGTCAACCAGTAGTTCCCACTAGTCAACCAGTAGTTCCCACCAGTCAACCAGTAGTTCCCACTAGGCAACCAGTAGTTCCCACTAGTCAACCAGTAGTTCCCACCAGTCAACCAGTAGTTCCCACCAGTCAACCAGTAGTTCCCACTAGGCAACCAGTAGTTCCCACTAGTCAACATCCCACCAGTGATGCAACGACATCTCTATCAGAGTCCGTTATCAACAAACCAAGGCTAACCGCTCGTCGACCTTGACTACAACACGCAAATCTCTTATCTCAACTAAGGATGTTACAGCCTCTATCTACATAGTGTCAACAGTCAAGATACTGCGGATATAACCTCCTCATTTGTGTGAATATAAAATCGATCTACATCATTTCTGATTTTGCAATTTGAATCATCTTCTGCTGAGACCGAAACCTGTAAAAAGGCAACGATAGCTCTAAAACATAGACGGGATAGACTGGCACAACTACAACGAATGGGAAATATTAAATTAGCAACGTTAATACAACGACAAACTACGTAAGTCAAAGCGAGATTTACTTACTTTGAGCGATTAATTAGAATTATTTTACGTGGAATGCGTCAATGTGTCCAGCCTTCGCATACCCATGTTTCGTAGGCCGTAGAACGATTGGCACACATTTTTGGCCGATTTGGAATGGCACTTTTGGCACAGTCATTAGAGGGGATTAAGAAGGGTCAACCTGTAAGTTTCAGAAAGGCACGATTGGCACACACCGCCCGGCCAGGTAGTAGCAGCCAGGTGGCCAGAATGCGGGAAAATGGGAACTTTTTTGCCCCCGCAAATTCCCTACTGTGGTGCTTATTGAAGTAAGCAACTAACCTAACCTAACCTAACCTAACCTAACGTGAGGTTTAAATTTAAAAATTTGTTATATCACGGGCAAATGACTGCCACGCAGAGTTGACGGGAATAATAAAATTCCCGTTTTCCCTCGTTCGATGGCGTCTACCTGGTCGAGCGACTGTGCCAATCCTGCCTTTTCCAAGCAGGCGAGTTGACCCTACTTATTCCGCTCTAATGATTGTGCCAATACTGCCATGGGCAGAAGGTCCAAAAATGTGTGCCAATCGTCCCGTCCCCGTTTCGTAACATTTCATTGTTGTAACAGGTTTCTTCTTGTGAGAACTGTTTGAACAAACCAAGAAATATTGGCAATCATTGTTCTGTTCACACTAACGAAGGTAAACTGCCCGATAAATTAACAAACCTAAAAAATCTTCCATTGTCAGCAACAGCAATATGAGTTTCCTGTATAGAATAATATTTAAATTTTGATAAATTGGGGAATTTGAAAAAAATCTCATGGGAATAGTCGGGAGAACCATCCCTGAAAGAGTTTGTTTGGTCACTGTTAGATTTCTTTATGAATAAATATAGCTACTATTTAATAACATAAACCTCCAAGCAAGTTCTATCGAGTTCTCTGGTTCGACTCCTTTGATTATGTAAATGTAGAGGAAATTTGTGGTCTACAGTGGTGATTTTATTTCAACGACAAAGATTTATTGTGAGGGAAAAACGTGTCTTTACTATGGGTATGTGTAATAACCCAGACACTTGTTTTACATGTTTAATGTGAATGTACATGAATTACTTGTAAACTAACACGTTTTCTCACTATGCGTCATTCAAAATCCTCAAAATAAATATTTTGTAACCTCATGTAGACTTACGAATTATTACCTCTCTAAAGTTTGGTTACTGTGGATACACAGGGACCGTCTTATTTTTGGTCTTTAAACAGCCATAATAATAATAATACTTTATTCTTCAAAAGCCAAAAAACTTTACAAAAGGAACATACCCTTATAAGTCAATTACAATATTAACAATTATAAAATATATATTAATTTCTCTCATGCTGACCTTAGTACTTATTCTTACAATCTAATATACAAGTTAAAATATACAAAAGGGACGATAATCAATAAAGAAAAAAGTACACCTTTACAACTTTACATAATCAATCCAATTAGGCTAATGGAAAAAAACGCCCCAAAGCAGAGCCTGATTGGAGAAAAGCTGGATTTTTATATGTTTAGTTAATGATATGTTCAGGATTATGTTAACCTTGAAAAATATATTCTTAAATCCTGTTTATTGTGAGTTTAGTGACAGCCACTTGGTAAATATGTACCTCTGAAATGACATGACACAGGATATTACAACAGGATCGCTACAGATCCAACCATACTACTAAACAGTAGCCCACAGCTTAACAAAACTAATGGACTAACTCTTGGGGTCTTGAATAGTTGTCTATTCAACATGAGCTAGGGATGGCAATGGTATATCGATATATCAGAAATATCGATATATATGTTTCGATATATCAATATATAAGTATCGATATTTTCTTTCGATAAAATCCCTATATAGATATTTTGGTCCGATACATCATATCACTAAATATTGACGCTATTCTCTTTACTCAAAATAATCACGATTCTAAAAAAACACATTTAGATTGCCTCATATCCCTACAAAGCATGCATCGAAATAAAAGTAACTTTATTTAGTTTTTTTTACGTGAGGTTATACGTAAAAATTACAATACGATTCTGGTTACCCGATACATCGATATTTTTCTTTTGATATTATCGTTAGATCGATATTTGTTTTGCGATATATCGGTATGTTGAAAATATTTGCCATCCCTAGCTGACTTAGTTCCTACACGGCCAAGTAACTGAAGAGGCCCACTATTAGACCGGTAAGTAGTGAACAATGCTGTAAACTAGACGTTTTATAGACGCGCTATCAGATCTGGAAGTTCATAAATTGTAATTCGTCCGTCAGGCGGAGCGATCGTACTGCGGCCGTCTCGCCTGTTGGCGAGCCTGTTAGCACCTACTAGAATTGCCACAATAACGAACAAATTGCACAAAAGCACGCCAGTCTTGTTGCACTGATAGTTGACGTGGGCATACAACTAACTACCCACTAAAAGTATATTATTATAACTGTTTTAATGGGTGGTTTAACTATATGATTCACAATAGGCACACAGGAATTTAATTCAGTGGTTTTAATTAATTAATATTTCTAACAACCCCTAAACTGGCTATGACACTCATTAGGAACTTAAACCAACTTCAATATTACGATTAAGTACTCTTGTGTTTGAACTCGGCTATTTACAGGTTTTCTTGAAGCTATTTACAATCCATTTAACGAATTTTTCGACGTGGATCCTCAGAGAAAATTTCTTCTAAGAAGAAAATGTTATCTATTTATTTATTAAGGACAGCTCAATAAAGCCATTTTATAACCAACCGTTGGCAATAAAAACAAACAGAGATACCAAAGCAATGCAATTGCTGTAGACGTGTGCTGATATCTAACGGTGAATGATTTAGATATGTTCTAGTGCGACTATTTTTGTAAATATTAGCTCAGCTGTAAGTTTCTCACTTCAGCGGGTGCTGGAGAGAGATAAAGGGATGGGGGAATGAAGAGAGGCAGAGAAAGGGGGACCGCTGGCGCTACCTGTGATGATAGTGTAAGAACTAATGTCATTGGACAGGTAAACCGGCTTCAGTGAACTAATGAGCGGACATTCTTCTTGTTTCTATAGTCAAAGCTGTAACATATAAAGGTTGTCCTCTTTACAAACTCATCATAGAGAACAAGTTTCGTAGATCATGTCTCAATACGAATCAGGTACCAATATATCCATAGTAAATCATAGAATCAACTAATATATGCAGTGGTAACCTTCTTCATACAACGAAACTATACTTAAAACATCAGTGATTAGTTGTTCATTATTATAGTTTTAAGTACATTCCATATAATATTCATTTAAAATCATTCATAATTGCTGAATAAAAGTTCCATTGTAGTACGCAAGCTAATTAATTTTAAAAATGTGTGACTTAATAAATACAGTACATAAATTATGCAGAGATCTTACGCATTTAGAAACCTACTTTCCAACAGTTATTATATTCCTTCTGTGATATTACCGCCAACCAGTTCTCTACAACATGACAGTAGATAGTTGCCTGTACAACTGGTGTATGTTACAGTACTCTAATTGGTCTGATAATGCGATGCTAGAGCGCTGTACATATATAAGAACGTGTTATCCATGATGAAATGCAATATAGCTAGCTTTTTAATTGGTAGGCCTTCTCTCGCAGTGTTTTAGTTCCACACTTGGAAACAAACAAAGAACTTATCGATATCCCAGCGTCGTTCTAAGGATACCCAGTTCAATCCTAATCAGTGTCAAAGGTTGGAGCCATCGGCTGGTAGGCCTTCTCTCGCAATGTTTTAGTTCCACACTTGGAAACGAACGAAGAACTGATCGATATCCCAGCGTCGTTCTAAGGACACCCAGTTCAATCCTAATCAGTGTCAAAGGTTGGAGCCATCGGCTGGTAGGGATGGCAAATATATTCAACGGATCGATATTTTGCTAAACAATTATCGATCTAAGGATAATATGGATATATGGTATAGACGATGTATCGAATTGTTTTATCTGTATAAATGTTGCACTAACTCTTATGTTATGACCGAAAGACTATACATATAAAAGGCCACCACTGACTCACTCTCTCATCGCTGTAACTAAGAAAACTATTAAGCCTACGAGGCTGAAATTTTGTAGAGTCAAACAAAGGTCTTATGTTGTAGATGTGCAATAAGAAGGGATTTTGACAAATTCTTATTAAATCGAAGATGGCATCCTTTTTAGTGCAAACAATTTTAAATACAAAAAACAGCGTTTCTCTAATTGGACTGTAGCGGCTAAATGAACAGTTCTACAGCAAAGGTTTCTACACCATTTTCTGTACCTGATTTGAGACGATCTACAACTTTGGTCCTATGACTTTTAGCTCTATCTCACCTCCTTCATCCTAAGGGTAGAGCTAGATTTACAATTTGTGCGTGTAAATCAAATTAGTTACTTTACGACCTCTAAGAGTACACTTACATATTTTTCTAGACTGTAAAACGTTATTATCTAGGAGAACATACTGTATTCAATGGGAAAATATACAATTTAATATGAACACATGTATAGCCAGGTTATAGGACATGGCTAAATATGGCTAGAAACACGATATTTCACTGATTCAGAGTCAATTACCATACTTCGCGCCCTCTAAAAGTAGACTTACAGATTTGAACCCAACCAAAATCTGATCGCTGTAAGTCTTTACTAAACATTGTAGCTTTCAAAATGTAGTACAGTGATTGTTATTATATTACTCAAAATTGATTCTAAATTTTTAAAATAAAACCTATAATTCCGTGTATGTCAAAATATATTTATGATCAAGAAAATAAAGAGATTTATAGAAAATAAAGAAGTCTTGAAGTATACATTTTGATTAATATTAATGACGATCTGCCATTGTGCCTTGAAACAGACATTTCGGCTTTGACAATTACAGTTAAATAAAAATACCATTGTATTCTCCTTTCACTTTATTTTTCTGAGATAATTGTACGACAATAATATTAAGATTAATGAAGGTTAATAAATAGTAACTCAGAACAAACAAATATTGCAAATATCCTTTGAGCTATTGTATTAAATATTTTGAACGCAAAAATAAAGTAGTGAAAACATTAACATCAATGTTTTAACCATATACAAACAAAATTGTTTTCTTGGTACACGAAATCATTCCATCCGTGCACCAGTATTTTCAGATTATTTTAGCACTATAGTTTTTATTTTATACAAACAAAATAATCCAGTGCCACCGAACTATCAAATAACATTCTGTTAAAAGGACAACCACAGACTGCAGTGTACAATGGGGCTACATAAGTAAAATTTTAAAGCCCATTAAAAATAGAAAAACACGTAGATGTTGATGATCTCGATCGGTAGGGGAAGTCTTATTTGAGGTAGCACAGAGAAAAAGAATTAGAGGTCGCTCTCTTAATGGCCACAGCGAACGCCTCAGTGACAGTTATAAATTACAACTCATATACATCTTTATACACCTGTATTAATAATTACTACGTTTATCCTTCAGGATTTATGAGAATAAGGAAGATACTGACAAGGTACTGGCTCTGTTATCCGCATTGCAAACTTTAAACATAACTATTCGACACAGATTCAGCGCACTATTGGATGTGACATCTATTTTTTTCTTCTCTGTGGAGGTAGCTCGTTTCCAGAAGTGATACTTTCTGGAATTAACTAAAGAAATAAAACTGTGGTAAACATTTTATTACTCATTCCAATTTTCTGGTTTTCCACGTCGTTTCCTGAATCGTACCGTCAAGGAGGAAAACTCGTATTAAAAGCTGACAAAACGGTCTTAAACGTGTAGAAAACTATCATCCACGCCTTGTGAATACAAATCTACCACTGACGTGACCGGAGCTTCACACCTGATGGTCACTTGATGTTATTATGGAAGTACTCATCACTGGCCGAAGGGTATTGTGTCATGTGGGGGCCAGGCCTGGATCGCTTGGCTCTAGATGGGAGAGTTTCATAGTTGAATCTGTGATTGAAACTCGAGGAAGTTCACTGCGTTGTGTTCTTTGGCTAAAAATAGTACTTCATTTAAGTTGGTACTAGGTAAATATTAATATTTTTGTATAAATTACGAAAACGATGTACACACTCATCACGAAATCTCTGCAACCACTAAACACATTTTGATGAAATGTTATGTCTAGAACACAGTTAGCTTTTGTAGAAAAAATATTTTAAACGAAAACACCAACAAATTTGAAAACCAATAAGTAATTAATATTAAGCATTTATTAATGAATTTGTCAAATTTTAAATGGTTAAAATCGGTTAAAATAAAAACGCTTTAAAATGCACCTTTTGCCGGCTTGTTTATAATTTAACAATTGTTTTATGGAAAATGCTGGCCGGAAGTCACCAGAATACCTGATTACTCCAGCCCAAGAGCCTAGAACACAAGTAGGTAGGTCTATCCCCTCAAACAATTAATGTGTTTACTAACACAGCCATTGTTTTAAGTCCCAACTCGTCACCTCCGGATGTCCATTTAGATACTGCCTTTCTCTAGGAAATGCTATGCTGTTGAGCTATTCGTCAACGCTCAGAAATTACTAGTTTTGAGGCTTGGTAAAATTAGTGTTCAAAAACCCATTTTATATAAAACTAATGGACAAATAATTTGGACAAGGACTATACTTTGGACTAGTAGTCGTAGGACTGCTTCCTTGACTATGCTCAGCGAGATAAGAACAATTTTGTATAGAGAGAGGTACTTTTTAAAATACATTATTTGTTATATGGCTCAGAATTTTCCAGAAGAAATGTACGAACTTCAGTTGGGACAGTTACTACCTGTGTACTATAACAGGATACTCTAGTTGGGACAGTTACAATCTAGATTCTATATATGGATGCTCAAGACTCGACAATCTACTGGAAGCCATACCATGTGTGTCGAATTATAGAAACTTTGGATGTCAAGTTAGTCCTCCAAATCTGAGCGTATGGCAGCTTCGTTGTCTGTCCTCCCCTTATTCCTTACCAAATTCTAAAAAATAACGTAGTAATAATGATTACAAATTTATTAACTAAAATTCCAATTCGGAGACTCTTTGGAACGTCGGGGCCAAAGCAAGCGTTACCTAACTGCTCCCAAAAACTATGAGGCTTATTGTAATTATTCTATGTCTGTTCGATCTCTGATAATTACATGTCAGTTATTACTGTGATTATCTGAATGGGTTTCATATTTTTGTTTTTACAGCAATAATCCGCTAATAGGCCTACAAGATCATGCGTGCTGGTGATGTTATATCGGAATTTGTGGTTAGGTTAGCAAATCAGGTCCTGACGCCGTTAGTTCCAGCAAGCGTTATAGAACTAAAGATACAGTTCTATACTCTTTGGTTCCAGCGTTCTTACCTAGAATCGTAGTCTAGATGTTGAAGGCGTCATTCCTTACGATGCCTAGTCTACACTAAGGGATTGACATGCAATTTTACCATCCGCCACCCCGGTGTTGACGTCAAACTCCGAAGGCGGTTTGCCTACTACTCAACCACCGGGTCCCAGTATTTTTTTGTTTATTTCGACTGAAAAATGCGTGTTTACGAAAGCAAAAACTAAAAAAACATTTGAGGTGAATTTTTATAAACAAGGGTGGCCTTAATTAATATACAAATATGAAGCTCTTCTAACTGTTTTGTGGTATTGGAAGTGTTTTTGTGGATTAGCGGATCTGAATGATGTAAACTTGCTTACAAAATATTCGATCTAGTTCAAAGTTTTATGTAAATAAACTAGAAGAGCTTGATATTTGGACGACATTTCCCAGAGTAAATGCCAGAGTAAGTCTTCGTCTTATTTGACATATGGTAAAAAGAAAATATAAAAAATATGTATACTGAGCTTATTAGTTTGTTGAAGACTCGTTAAAAGTCTCTTGAAGCATTAAGTCAGAGAGCGCTTGATCACTGGATGTTGAAGTGTAATTTAAGAAAGCAATGTATTGATGAACGTAAACGAATATTATTTGAAATTAATATTGTCTTACATCTTATGCAGGGCAATTTAAAGTGTTTAGTTAAAAAAGGTCAGGATTAGAATTGGGAACATTTCAAAAGAATTTTGTGATACGATGAATTTTGTCAAAAAAAAAAAGTCGTGGTTTTCAAAATTCTTAAAAGGAGTTTGTGTAGCTCTTCTGTCATGGATCGAATAATAAATACAATTTAAAGCTCTTTAACACTCGTTGTTTAATGCACTAGTGGTATTAAAATAAATCCTCGAAATCACGACCGTTAATTGACAAGTCCTGTACTATATTCATTCAACGTGTCGGCACTTTCTGTGCTTCAAACAGTCTGCAAACAGCTGTGTACTCCGGTTAAGACCATTAAGTAATCTTCGGCTGTGAAAGTGAGTAGAGTTTTGACTAAACTTAGTAAGGAATTTCTAAATTTAGTAAGGAATTTCTGTCTGGGAAAGGTTAACAGGTTCGGGAAATCAAATTATCCCATTGCCCGAGAAAGGACCTCTCCAGATGCCGCAGTTTGTTGTGGCCGTGAGTCAGGAAGCCGACAGATGACTTTGACCTAGAGCCAGGGCCAGGTGTCGAGTGGAGATAAGATATATGGATGAAAGTGAATGAGTGCGACGAGAGGGGAGAAGAGAGTGTATGTTGCTCTGACAAGGACGGTAAGGAAGACTGCAATTTTTCAGCTGACACTCTTCATTATCAATGTGCAGTCTGCTACGAAGCTTGGAAAGTTGACCTTGATATTTCTTAACAAGATTAGAAAGTGCTATGCTGAACATATGCTGCGTTATTTTGCATATTTACAGCCGGGCGGTATTTCATGCACTTTACCCTTCAGTAACATATTCATGAAGCTAATTTCGCATTTCGTAGACCAGATGTTAACTCACAAGATCCAAGTGATGTGTTTTCCTGTAGAAACGTGTTTGTTGCTGGAAGTAAGTAACACGTTTTAGAAAAAAATTCTCTTATCGTTGTAGAATTTCAAACTAATAAATCTGATAATGTTTCAAACGCAGTTCCAGACACAATTAGCTAATAGTGTTAACCACTCACAATCCTTTACACACACGGCTCAGCTTTATATATGTATTAAAGATATTGTGTAAAAAATGGCAGTTTCGTGTATGTGTGTGGAAGTGATACGAAATTTATGTGTCCGAAATTTAGGATGGTGGTTGCTTTTACACATGTGAGTGAAGATGTGAAAAGTGGGAAGATACTGTCGTTTTTATTCGAGTATCTGAGATAGGCTACACTTACTAGTTCACACGGGCCGCCGTAAATCTGTGAGGGAACCTTGACTCCGCACTCTAACTGCACCGCCGGAGAAAATGTGTGTGTAAGGCATTGTGAGTGGTTAACACAATTAGTTAGGACCGGCTAACTACGGTCTCCGCTGATTGGATGGTTCCTAATACATGAACAGGTTACCCATGAGTTAATTAACATAAACTGATTTTGAAAACTTTATCAGAGTTATCCAGTTTTAAACTAGAAAAAGATTGGACAAAAACCATCCTATATCCCTCACACACGCACGCACGCACAAACATTCATGTAAAAGCCACCATCATTCGACACCTCTAGCGCTTACATATAAAAGAAACCATCATTTTTCATATCTAACGCTCAAAGAAGCCACCACCAATCGACATCCCAGCACTTACATATAGAAGAAACCATCAGTCTACATATTTCACAATCCTATAACAAAAACCCTACTCTTTCTGCACGTAGCTATTTTGCGCTATTTCATTTTAATATGATATTATGACGAACCGACAAGGATCACCGTTAGTGAGCATGGTGAGTTACCAGAGTTATCTCGTAAATCAATGTATTCATTGCATTATCAATTCTAGAGGCTCAGTGGTCTATTCAGTTGGATTACGAATTTACAATTGTGATTTATATGCGTCCCACTTAAAAATTGTTGGACTTTAACTTATTTGACAATGATCCTATCAACTTCCACCTCCCCCTCCCCTCCTATGCCGGACACAGTTTATCCCTACACAACAACAACATCACAAACCAGTACTTTTGCGCGGAAAAAAGTCCAAGCACGAGTTGGAATTCGAACAAACTACACTCTGCGTTGCATCTTGCCACAGCTCGACGCCAGACTACTCGTCCGTTTCCACTCTGTTGGTACGGTGCATTCATTAATTGTTTTACATTAATATTCATGAAAATGTGTTACATATTTGTAACACTGGAATTTTAACGAATACAATTCAAATGAAAATTATAGAGATAAAGCTTTGTAAAATTGGACCCTAATGGGATCAATTTTAGAAATTTATCCTTATTCATTAGAAAGGTCAGGGTCGTTCATTGTTAAGAACCAAGGATTTATTATCCCACATTTGCTAAATAAAGGACATTTTGGGATAACCTAGAAATACGCATATTATGCAATCCATAACAAATTTGCTTAGTGTTTACGGAGTGATCCGGGTATCAGACTCACCACGGAACTGGCTAGAGACAGTGTTAGATCTAGACCACTATCACCTTTCCCCAATCGTTTTTGCACCTGAAACGTACAATTTTCCTAACGGCTTTGTACATAATTACCAATGGCGCAGCAAGTGACTGCACTTCCTGCCGGTACGGACGGCTAACTACGGTCTCCGCTGATTGGATAATTCCTAATACATGAGCAGGTTACCCATGAGTTTGAAAGTTGTCTTGTTGGTATTACGTTGCGTCGTCTAGTGTATGTAATAACCTTTTGTACAGCATAACAATTATTTCAGTTTTAAATTAGTTTCCAGACAGCTACTAATCTGTAAAAATAAATAAATAAAAAATAACAATTTTGTAAACATATTGTGGCTGTATTTACTATTAATGTGACCGGTTTTTAAAGAATTAATTATAAAAATAAAAAGGAAAAATCATTAAGAGCCCAGAGTAACCTGGATTTGCAAGATCAAGAAATGTGAATGATTTCTCACATTTGAAAATGAATTTAGAATATAATTTACATTAAGGGGGTTTATACCATTGATTTTATACACAAATAGATTTCCCATCAAATGTTAAATTTTGAGTCTCAAAATATCAGCTGTTTTTGTGGTCCGTTGTGGAGCGCTAGTGTAGTCCCATGTAAATGTAATGCAGTTTAACCCAGCTGTGGTTGTAGGCCTCACTAACTAACAAAATTACTGGCACAAATATTCATATTAGATGGTTTATCTATTGTAGGTTTATATAATCAATGGTTATTCAAACAAGTCATTCTTGTGACTTCTGGTTTCCGGCCAGGATTTATTTATTCTCCAGAACAACAATGTTAAATTTTCTAAAATAAAACAAACTTTAAACCAAATGGTAGTCCTTTAAAGCGTTTGTTATTAGGAGAACGTAACGATTGAAATGTTGGAAAATTAAGTCTCAAAATATCAGCTGTTTTTGTGGTCCTTTGTGGAGCGCTAGTGTAGTCCCATGTAAATGTAATGCAGTTTTAAAACAGCTGTGGTTAACCATGCTTAATTTTGATTGTTTACTGTTTTCCCGGTGTTTCGATTTCAACTAATTTGTGAAAGCTTTAAAATTTTTAAGCTGGTGTATCAGAAAATTAAAATAAAATTACGCTACCAGTCAAAATCATTATGCATCATTGACATAATGTCACATTGACAAAATGACACGTAAAATATCATTTTATTGGAAAAAATACGTAACATATAGTCTTAACCGTTTTGAATCAGCCTAATCAACAGAGATAAAAACACAGATCACTTTATTCTTCTTCTTTCCTGACGCTCTAAAGATTTCAAGGATCTGTCCAATATTTCAGAAAGGTCCAAGAGACAAGGTGGAAAGTTATCGACCAGTGGCTATAATTCCGGTTCTGTCCAAATTGTTAGAAATTTTAGTTTTCGATCAGATTTACAATTTTTTTGAAATTAATAATTTTATCAGCATATCCCAATTTGGTTTTATAAGAAACAAATCAACATCAAATGCCATTGATAAACTTACTAGAATAATTCTTCAAACATTTGAAGATAAAGGTTTAGCCCAGGCTACCTTTTGCGACCTAAGCAAAGCGTTCGATTGCGTGGAACATAATGATCTTTTAAATAAATTATCTTATTTATTATGGTGTGAAAGGTGCCCCCCTTAACTTCTTTAAATCGTATCTAAACAATCGGAAACAAAAGGTTTTTATAATTGGCGAGTGGTCCCATGAAATTACCATGCAATATGGCGTTCCACAGGGGTCCGTTTTTGGACCTTTCTTATTCCTAGTCTGCATTAACGACTTACCTTCAAGTATATCAACCACAACCATATTATATGCAGACGACTCTACCTTTGTTAATACAGGTAAACATCTTGCTGACATTACATTATTAGCACAAAATACCATCCTAGATGCGTCTGAGTGGTTTCAAGCGAATGGGTTTCTTTTAAATAATGACAAAACCAAAAATGTATTGTTTAGCTTAAGGTCCAATTCCGTTGATACATGTATCAATAATAACGATTTTTTTCTTGTGTAAAATTTCTGGGTGTTTTCATTGATGAAAACCTTAACTGGAATCAACACATTGATTATATTGCATGCCGACTATCTAGAGTAATATTTCTTTTGAAACGTTTGACACATTGCGTTAAAATTAGTTATGTAAAAACAGCATACTACGCATATTTTCAGTCCATCTTTAGATATGGCCTAATTTTCTTTGGGAACTCTAAACGAATCCGAGACATTTTAATCTTACAAAAGAAAGCGGTTAGAGTAGTTTCTGAATCTAGCTTAACAGAACACTGTAAACCACTCTTCAGATCCTTAAAAATACCAACCGTTATTAATTTATATTTGTTTGATTTAGTAAATTATGTTTTTAAAAACCCTCACCTACTTAACTTCACATCTTACACACATAGCCACAATGCTAGACAGAAAAATAATGCAAAAATAGAATTTTACAGACTTACAAAAACACTTGATAGCCATGTCGTTCAAAGCTTGAAAACTTACAACTTTCTCTTGCCTTTAATCAATAAATACGACCAGAAACTATTTTTAAACAAATTTTATTGTTGGAGTTTAGAAAATCCATTTTACATTTTAGAGGAATTTTTTATGCTTGACAATATTAACTTTTAGCCATATTTTATTGTAATTGATTTATGTATTTGTTTTTGGGTAACATGTTAGCGATATACAACCTGAAGCTTATTTTTTTTTAATTTTGATTCACTGTTAATATAACTTTTTAATGACTTGGCCTGTTGCTGTATATTTGACATTGTCTATGATTGTATTTATCCATTGGCAAATAAAGATGTATTATTATTATTATGGCAGTAGCGAACACCTAAGATGCGGTTATTAATAGATTACAAATAATCTAGGTATGTATTGATAATTACTACATTTATTCAAGAGTATTTGGGTGAGGGACTGACAAGGTGCTAACCCTGTCATCGCACGACAAACTGCAGAAATAACTACTCGATACACATTTAGCGCTCTATTTGATGCTACCTCTGTAAATTTCTCCTCTGTGCCTCATGGAAAAGTTACTCCTGCCCCCCCCCCCCTGGATCATGTTCAGTCACACAAACTCTTGCCGTATAAAACAGATCTAGGACTCGTTGTCATTTTCGACTGTGTATATAGCAGTAGGCCTAGAGTAAGCTCTAATATAACTTCTATCCGCTTCTCTTCAAAACTATCACCGAAGTGAAAATACAGTACGAAATTCGTGCTTAGAGAAAAAGTTGTCTACTTTCGTACGTATTGTGTTGAGGCAGTCGACTGTGGCATATTGCACGGCGACTGCACTTTCCTCGTCTGCGACGTATAATTAAGTGGTTCGACTCAAAATCACTTGAAATAATTGCTCTTTAGACAAATCAACAAAAAGGAACACGGTCTACAAACAATTACTTCTTTCTGACAAAAACTATCGAGATCATTACTATTTGACTTTTATATCGAATGAATCATTTCACTATTTTCTGATACAGAACCTCTTTAATCCGAACTAATTAAAACCAGAAGATGTTCAGATTATCAAATCGTTTTGATTACAGAACATATTGTTAATTTCACATAAAAATTCAAATGTGGCTAAAACAGATCATACTTAAGGATTAAAGAAAAGAGAGAAATGCTTTACAGTGTAAAAGATTGTATTGTTTATTCAACAATATACATACAATATAAATATTAACTACAGTAAATAAAAATTATACTGCTAATAATATATATTTGATAATGTTGTTTTTATAATAAAACTGAGAAATTGAACCTAGCAAATATTTATATAAAAACTGGAAAATAATCAATACATACTACAGTAATTACACAAATTATTGAAAAAAGGCAGACATTTTCTTCTGCATGAATGAAGATATGTACATTCAATTTTTTCTCTTTCTCGTGGTTCGGATTAGTGGACGTTCGGATTACAGAAGTTCGGATTAAAGAAGTTATACAATTTAACAACGTTTTACGTTTTGACCTCACACTTATTGTGCTAATATTTTTGTTTTTCCGTCTTTATGGAAAGCTGAAATGTGATCAAATATAAGTAGTCAAACTCATAACCACGTTCAGTACTTTACTTGTCTCAAGTAGTAGGTAACGTTCCTACAATGTGCAAGCTAAGGATGGTTTCACTTAATTGATTTTACACGCGGTTTGTAAATGAGTTTAGACGGTTTACGAATAATTGACACAAAACTTACAATTGATTGTAGTTGGTTATGGTCATTAAGGAAACAGCTTAATTGATTGAGTTTAAGATTCAGCTGCTGAATCGAAGGGCCGGATTGTAAATCAAGAACAAAAACATAAATAGTATAATAAGAGGACACCCTGGGCGTGCTCAGTGACAGAACTCACTTTCTGCAGCGAAAGTCCTTCTGGGGACTCCCATCTGTCTTAGTGTCCTCTCATTGTCCCGACCGATCGGCTGGCTAGGACCGTTACAACGGCACGACCGAACACTTCCGCCTCACTACACTTCACTTTCTACACCACTGGACATCGCCGCAGAGTCTGTCATTCTGACCGTTAACAGGTCTCACATGAGCGGTCAGTAAAGAATTATGTACTAGAAAGATTAGGTCGACAAATAGTAAAATTAAAAGTATTGTCAATACTAAAAAATAGTAATGCATTTTAATTAAACGAGTGCATGTAGCGGTGTCCAGACAGTTGGTTACATGGTCATCTTATTTACACCTGTGTTTGTCACATTCTGCAAATGACACCCTCCCTTTTGATGACATGCTTTTATGGACCCTTACATTCATTCTACAGACACACTTAAAATGTTTCGTGAACCACGACAGAAGACAGGGTGACAAGTGTCATCATAAATGACGGACGCTATTTCTGTTGACGCTGTCATCATAAACGAAGTCCGTCTACAGTTTGTACAATGATTAAAGGCGACCCTTCGCTCACGCCTGCATGCTAGCACCTCCACCTGTTACAATCAGCGATGCCGCACGCTTCATAAAGTTCACTGAAATTGATGGACATTACTTGCAAATATAGTCTTTTAATTTTAGTTCTCATGTGTTTTAACATGAAATATTGATGTAAAGTAAAAATATGTCATAATTACTTCGTATTTGTACTTATTTTAATTAAAATCGTAAGTAGATTATAATGCAAAAATTACGATTTTAAATTTTGTTTCAATGAAGTATACCGCATTTTTGTAACTGTAGTGAATCGGCCCCATCTAAAGTCTGACAGTATGTGTCTGTGTGAGAAGGATCTCTTAATCTTTCAGCCATTTTCCGTGCTTGGACAAAATATATTTCACACAAGTCGCTAAAATAATATATACGGTTCTAATTAATTGCAAATGCAATCCTTTAATTTGACTCTCGTTGTGAATTATAATCGATTTTTTTAACAAGCCCAATTATGATATTGTTAAAATTTAAAAATATGATATAGATAAAAAGATACGATAAGTAAAATACAAAAAATCACATTACTATGTGTTTGGACATTTTCATTTATATATGAAGTATAATTCAATGTAATAGACAAAAATAAAATTATATTTTAAATGTTGTTTTAATGTAGAAGGCTACCGAGTCTGTGATTCAGCGCTTTCAGTATCTGGACGGAGTATGGTAGGTAGATCGGAGGAGATATAATTTAAATGTCATGTAGGCTATAGACTTATGTACGAGAGGCCGTCTAGTTAGTATCGTGTCGCCTAGACAGAAAGAGTAACCTTTTAAGAACTGTCTCGCTAAGTGTCAAGAAATTGGGCAGTAGAGTCCATTTTCATTTTGAATTGGGAGGACAGAGTTAGAAACACAGTTAATTAAGTCTTACAAGTTTATTAACTTAAGGTGGTCGTTTCCCAAACTGCCAAGCTATCGCTGGAAGATCGACAGCCCCAGACTGCCAAGCCACCGCTGGAAGATCGACAGCGCCAGACTGCCAAGCCACCGCTGGAAGATCGACAGCCCCAGACTGCCAAGCCACCGCTGGAAGATCGTCAGCCCCAGACTGCCAAGCCACCGCTGGAAGATCGACAGCCCCAGACTGCCAAGCCACCGCTGGAAGATCGTCAGCCCCAGACTGCCAGGCCACCGCTGGAAGATCGTCACCCCCAGACTGCCAAGCCACCGCTGGAAGATCGACAGCCCCAGACTGCCAAGCCACCGCTGGAAGATCGACAGCCCCAGACTGCCAAGCCACCGCTGGAAGATCGTCAGCCCCAGACTGCCAAGCCACCGCTGGAAGATCGACAGCCCCAGACTTCCAAGCCACCGCTGGAAGATCGTCAGCCCCAGACTGCCAAGCCACCGCCGGAAGATCGACAGCCCCAGACTGCCAAGCCACCGCTGGAAGATCGTCAGCCCCAGACTGCCAAGCCACCGCTGGAAGATAGACAGCCCCAGACTGCCAAGCCACCGCTGGAAGATCGTCAGCCCCAGACTGCCAAGCCACCGCTGGAAGATCGTCAGCCCCAGACTGCCAAGCCACTGCTGGAAGATCGACAGCCCCAGACTACGAAGCCACCGCTGGAAGATCGACAGCCCCAGACTGCTAAGTCACCGCTGGAAGATCGACAGCCCCAGACTACGAAGCCACCGCTGGAAGATCGACAGCCCCAGACTGCCAAGTCACCGCTGGAAGATCGACAGTCCCATAGTAGCAATGAGGACGCGGAAGAGTTCACCCCCAGAATTGAACACCCTATTGTTAAAAGCCCTATCCTCTAAACACTACACTTGGCTACATTACGCGCGCTGAAGGTCCGGCCTCCTGGCTGGCCTACTAGTCATATAAAAACATCGACTATGAGGGAGGCAGTCACAGACAGATCGTAAAGGGCGATTGTCTACGTTTATGGAGTATTTGTATTTTGGTATCTCTTATAATTAGAACCGTATTTAAAATAAATCATATCAAACATGTTAAGTGTTGGAAAGTTAAACTATTAAAACGTATATTAATATCAACAATAATAAATGTCGTAACAAATTATAAGTCCGTTTATAACTTTAATTGAAATAAAGTAACTATGAACTGTACACTTCTTATAACGGTATCTGAAAAAGATACCATGCTTCTTATTGTGACTTAGAAAAATATTTCTGTGATTTCCAGTTCCGTTAAAATACATATAACTTTTATTTAAATTATCTTTAAATTTTTTTGGAATAAATCATTTCTGTTTGACATTTTTATTTAAAGAAAATGGAAGAGACAACTATTCACTGAATTATTAGTAGGTAATGCTTATACATTAATAACTTCAACTGTAATTATTTATATAGTTTCTAATAATGATTAGAAACTGTATAACGGACACAGGCTAATTTAAATGGGTTCCATATATTTATTACACTACAGTAGTTAAATAAAAACAACCATATAAACCACTAAATAATATTTTTTCGCACTCTTAAGTACTGTAAACATTCTAAACACCCCTAAACCATAAGTAAACATATCGCACACAGTCTGGAAACGTACTTAAGGTGGATCTGTAGGTAAAAATTAACTCATCTTATTTTATAAGCAAGAATGGGAAAGACTCATTGCCGGGGAAAGTCTGGCAGTAGCAAATGTTTCAGGACTGCAGGTATATCGCGCACTCCACCCGTCCCCTGCCTATCACCGCTCGGCGAGTTTGAGGCCGGACCATCGCCGCGCGGTCTGTACGTTCCTACGTAGCAATGCAATTTTACCGTCAGAGGACCAAAGCATGATCTCCTATTTCAACTGTACGGTTCGTGTTTATTATTATAATGAGTTATGGTGAACACTTCATGATTATTAAAGGTCCATTTTACTGGATCATAAGTTAATATTATAACTTTTTTAATCTCAAATCGTCAAGAATGACATGTAAATTTTCACATATTTAACCATGAAAAAGTATTAAAAAACTCAATATTTTACAAAAACCAACTGACGTTCCATTCGAGTAGGTCTTCACCTTTTAAATAACACCGAGTGTTACGATACGATTATTGTTATTACGAAGCGAATCGTTGAAACAGAAACCATTGTTTTAGGTGTTTTCGCGGAGGGAAACAGCTTGGAAAACTGAAACGACAAGAAAGCAACAATGTATATGTAATAAAATGAATTACCTAAACTGCTTTAATTAATGGGACCTACTGCGATTGCCTGATTGATTGATAAGTTAAAACTATTAATTGGATTTAGAAAGTGAACTCACCGTGTTTAAGTAATTGTGATTTCCTCTACTGTTAGTCAAGAAAGATATATTGGAGACAATTACCTCGAATATTATGAGGAAGATCCAGAATACCATTTCTCAAATAGTTGTAAATGGTGTTAGGTAATGAATTGTAACGATTCGTAATTAGAGAAAGAATGTCAGTCTACTGCAGCGTTTTCATTTACTCATTTCCAGTATTGGTTACATAATCGTAAAAGTTAGTTCTGCAATATATAAAGTTAGGTAACTTCATGGTAATGTAGAGTAGGTACGTGGCTGTGGAAATATTAGATACAGTACACTGACAGTTGTTGTAAAAAGAAAATGTACGTATATCAATTAGTGTTTTAACAACTGTGAACTACGAAAGTTCAGCTTAAATGTTTTATTTCTTATTACAAGTTTGTTTATGTCAATGTAGAAATATATTTCACTAAAGTATTTTTAATATACTTGCAACAAAAAAGCGGATACATAAATCATACTATTTGAAAATTGCTCTAAAGACACTCACACGTACATGTACCGCCATTTACAGCCATCATGTTGGTCTCCTCATAAAGAAAATTACCTGCAACTGTCATTTAACTCTCTCCTCTCCCACTTCCCACGGTGGCTTGCCTCTTTGCACATCAGGTGAACGTAGATCCTAGCACGCTATCCGTCTGTGGGAGTGAGTAACCGATACAGTTCTAACTAGCTATCCCTGGCTTGCCTCTTTGCCCATCAGGTGAACGTAGATCCTAGCACGCTATCCGTCTGTGGGAGTGAGTAACCGATACAGTTCTAACTAGCTATCCCTGGCTTGCCTCTTTGCCCATCAGGTGAACGTAGATCCTAGCACGCTATCCGTCTGTGGGAGTGAGTAACCGATACAGTTCTAACTAGCTATCCCTGGCTTGCCTCTTTGCCCATCAGGTGAACGTAGATCCTAGCACGCTATCCGTCTGTGAGAGTGCGTAACCGATACAGTTCTAACTAGCTATCCCTGGCTTGCCTCTTTGCCCATCAGGTGAACGTAGATCCTAGCACGCTATCCATCTGTGGGAGTGAGTAACCGATACAGTTCTAACTAGCTATCCCTGGCTTGCCTCTTTGCCCATCAGGTGAACGTAGATCCTAGCACGCTATCCGTCTGTGAGAGTGAGTAAACGATACAGTTTTAACTAGCTATCCCTGGCTTGCCTCTTTGACCATCAGGTGAACGTAGATCCCAGCACGCTATCCGTCTGTGGGAGTGAGTAACCGATACAGTTTTAACTAGCTGGCTTGCCTCTTTGACCATCAGGGATTCTTTGACTCCATCACGCTCTCCGTCTGTTGGAACGTGTAACCCACACAGTCCTCACTAGTTGGCTTGCCTCTTTGCCTATCAGGTGACCTTTGACCTCAGCACACTCTCCTTCTGTACGCTTTACCCGTCTCTGCTGGAACTGATTGTTCCTTTGTGTACAAGTGTTCACCGTCGTTCTGCCTCTTAAATACAAGGAATTACAATTGTTCATATGTTTGTCATAGAAGGAATTTCTCAGTGAAACATTCGGTGTTATGGAATGTTGATTTGTTAGATTTAATTTAGGAGGTCATGTAGATTTTAGCACGTCCTAATGTTAGGTTTTTGGACATGTGAGAGCCATGTCAATAGGAACCTCCTTCACCAATGGCTTATAAAAAGGATTAAGTGGAATATTGGATATAGGATTAAGTGGAATCTGAATCTTGTGGTTTTCCGTCTACTTTAATAAAGATCAATATTTAATTTTTGTAATTTACCAACTTTCCTATGATAAAAGCGTATCGTATGTATGCTTAATGATCCTGGAGAAGTTAAAGATATTTTCTGTCTGGTAAGGTGCAGGGAAAGACTTACTTTGTACACAGATTCGTACCTTAGATCTGTTGAAAATAGCACATGGCTGTTGGAATTTTAATTTAATGGAAAATAGAGTTTGTATATGTACACTGAAAAACATAAAAGCTACAAGAATCTTGTAGTATTTGGTCATTTCGTATTTACGACATCTGTGAGGGTACTCCTTGAGGTTAGGTCTACTACGCTAAATAATTCATAGAAATTTGTATTATCAAGGAACGTACCAAATTGAAAGTCCCTGTTTGTGTTAACCATTGGCTGTTAAAATACCGCAAACCTTTCTCGACACAAAAATTTAGAATTTCTGCTGAATAACAAAATTTTTAGTTCACATGATCCCACAGACCTTTGTGGGTAAAGTACCGACCATCAATTTAGTTGGTGTTTCCGAATGTTAGACCTTTCACACTCCAGTTCGAATAGTTGAAAACTTCATTTATATAAAGGATCTCTTTACGAGTGCTTTAATGTTATTTTTGTTCTTTTACTAAACACAATGAAAGAAAGCTGTAAATAAGAACATTATACACACTACTGAACTATTTTATCGTTGGTCTATGCTTTTCTGTGTATGTGTTCAGGAAGATGATATTCAGCTCGCATCATTGACATTGAGTCTCATATTCCAAGGTACAGCTATGATAGTCTCCACTGACCGCCACGTGACCGCATGCCATTACGAACCGTTCACAGTTGTCGTGTTGCGTTTTCTGACGGCATAAGCGTATGCTATTCTTTTTCGCTAATCCTGAGATGTTTTCTGAACACTTATTATTACTTTTGATTGTGGTAAATCCCACTAATACGTTTAAAATTTTCATTAATGACTTTTCCACATTGCTGTTCTAATGGAAAATATTAAAAATTTCACTCTTCGATATCTCATTCATTTATTTTACATGTTATTGTTTTACGTTATTCTTACAGTGACAAGACGCTATAAATGTTGTTATTTGTTAAGAATGTAACGTACAAAGTACAATGTCCTGACTGGTTTCACTGAATTACCAATGAAAAATTGAAGGATAAGTATAGTGTTTGTTACGTAACGCACAACCCACCATTAAAGTATAGTGCTTGTTACCGCAACGCACAACCCACCATTAAAGTATAGTGCTTGTTACGTAACGCACAACCCACCATTAAAGTATAGTGTTTGTTACGTAAAGCACAACCCACCATTAAAGTATAGTGCTTGTGACGTAACGCACAACCCACCATTAAAGTATAGTGTTTGTTACGTAACGCACGACCCACCATTAAAGTATAGTGCTTGTTACCGTAACGCACAACCCACCATTAAAGCATATAAACCTTCTTAAAGATAGTTTTAAAATATCTCCTCAATTTAAGATTTTCTTCTTTAAGCTCACAATTTTTCTAATATTTCTTTGATTGTTTCTAGACTGAGTTTGTGCCACAAATAAATAGTATAGACATCAATTAGTTATGTATTTTGTAAGTACAGTAGTAACATATTGTAGGTTAATTAATGGAGTTTACTCTGAAACATATAATTTTGCGAAGCTATTTGCTCTGGAAATGATAAAAATAAAGAACCTAATGCAATTTATAAGTACAGGAGTTTACGAGTTTTCTCTTAGACTCGTTAGAGATTAAAACCTTCAAATATCCTTGA
Source organism: Stictocephala bisonia (assembly GCA_035578905.1). NCBI lineage: Eukaryota > Metazoa > Arthropoda > Insecta > Hemiptera > Membracidae > Stictocephala > Stictocephala bisonia. The sequence goes on from JAQJVL010000894.1 coordinate 178,210, forward strand.
GAAATATTAGAAGAAATTACGTTTTGAATGAGAATCTTCCCTTTTTAGATAGGTCTATATATATCTGAGATACTGGCTACTATAAGGAAAAATGTAATATTACAAATAATCACTAAAACCAGATTCTCATGGTGTCCATCATGTGGACGCGAACAATGTGTGGACTCCGTAGCTAATGGCAGTCAGTCTTGGCTGTGGACAGGAGGGAATGCACTGGTGTGCTGCACCGGGCAGGCCAGATGCGAGGTGCCAGATGTTCGAGGGCTGCCTGCTGTGGTGGCAGACCACCTTTTGTTAAGGCCCCTCCTCAAATCATCACACCTCTATCTCCTACCCCACTTTATCACCCTCCATTCATTATATTGTCACGAGTGGCCTTGGGATAACACACGAACTTTGGTTCCCGGGTTAAGGATTTAAATAAATATAAAATATCTTAAAACGTAGATTACAACAATAATGGCATCATCAGAGTGTTTGTCAAAGAAAATAATTAGGTAATGGTCAGAAAACGCGAACAGTTGATTGATTCATGTTTAAAATATCAATAACCATTTTTTTCTGTAGGATTACTGTTTATAACTAGTTGAAGAATGTTTACTATACGTGTACTCTTGTTTCTTAGATGTTTTCCATAGAATGTACATTTATTACTTTCTACTTGTCAACTAAAATTATTTTACAATATTCATTTGCCATTGGGCGTCTAATGGCACTTCCTGCTAATTAAAAATGGTTTTAAGGCTCTAACAAAGACTATATTTGCCAATTACTGTCAATGTTAAAAAATAGTAATTCTTTTTTATTATAGGCATATTCTTATCATATTTTCAAAATTAAATATTAGCATGATATGGTACTGTTGTTTGAAAATTATTTGTTAGAGTAAAAGTAAATTAAAATAAGACAAACTTTACTTTACTTTTACTCTAACAAATAATTTTCAAACAACAGTACCATATCATGCTAATATTTAATTTTGAAAATATGATAAGAATATGCTTATAATAAAAAAGAATTACTATTTTTTAACATTGACAGTAATTGGGATTGAATTATTTATGATTGGTAAATAATATTAGGAGATTTCCAATGTTCAAATATTTAGAGAAACAAACACAACGTTTCGACAGGTGTATAACAAACTCCTGTCGTCTTCAGGTATACTTACCAACTTCTACATCTAAAACTAGTTTTATTTTTTCTCCTTTTCCTTAACCCACTCTAATTTAATAAAACACTAAAAAACTACATTCTTAAAGACTACGTTTGACTGTTAAGAACGCGTAACACAATCATACAAAATATGAAAATGTTCAACAAAACAACATATGAAAACAGATCAGCTTATTAAATAGACAAAGCTTTCAACTTATCCAACCACTTTTCCAACTCCACCTGGGTTCTTTTCACCACTATACTCACAAGATGAACTCACCACGAAAATCAAAGACGTACTTAAGACGAAAACAGTTTCGTTCATGAAAAATGTTTGAACATTATTTACGAAATCCATTACAACAATCAACATATAACATTCTTATTCATTTCATGATGCCCTAGACACATTGATATTGCTTTCAGTATCTCTGAAACATTTCACTCTACGTACGTGATTTAAGATAAAGCCAACAACATCATCATCATGTTGTAAAAAACATTATGTTTGAGGTTATAGGCTACAAGTGTATAAAACAAACGTACACAATTTGAACGAATTGAAGAAAACATGTACATACAGGATATGTGTGTGTGTTTTTTAAAATATAAACTTATAAATGTTAAAATTATTACCGTTAACTGCAATTCATCAACCACAACGAGCTAATACATATAGGAAAACTAATCGTATAGTATTTAGAGGGAGCTCGTAAACCTTCAGCTATGTTATACAAAACAGCTGTTTTATATTATCAGCTGACATAGATATTTTAAATTATCAGCTGGCCTAGGCGTTTTAAATGATTTGCTGACCTAGGTTTTCATGATATTAGTATTTAAGAACATATATCAGCTCACAAATTATATGTATATTCTTTATGTGTATAAATTCTTTGCGGGCACGTTGTGTTAGATGTATTGCAATTAACAGTAATCATTTTGAACATTTTAACATTTGTATGACAAAACAATATTAAAAGTTTTATTCAAATAAATCCGTTCAAAATTTCTATAACTTTTTTAGACGCCCTGTAACAAAATGCTGATAAAATATTTTTTATGTGTTACATCTATCTTTCTTATTTAAAGACTGAAACATAAAAAAGAACATGCTGTACAACATATTTTACAATACTAAACTGTTGTACTTAATGTATTGTACTACATTCACGTCAGATATAATTTAATTACGAGACTTAATGAAAAAAAATCACGGGTTAATCGTAATGTTAAAAGATACAAATTCCTATCTTTACCGACTTTTTGGACTAAAAGAGACGGAGTGAATTAGTTTGTACTATGAATTAGCATTCTCTGTGTGGTATTTGCTGATCAAAAGACCAGACAAGCATACTTGGCATGCTTTGAAACTTGCCTTTGTAACGGGGCAAAACACTGGCGTCTGTAATTCTCCCTCAACTTTACCAACACTGTTGCATTATAACATATTTCACGCTGTATTTAAAATACATGTTGTATATATATATATATATATAAATTAAAGCCCGTTTTGCATTAAATTTAATTTTTACTTCATACAAAATACGCAAATAAATTATGCCTACCATTGCATTTCAGTTAGTGCTTTATTCATATTTACAATTATTAGCCTACTAATTATTAAAAACAAAACATAAATTCCGACTTGTTAGCAAGTATTACAAATATACGTTTCAAAACTCTCGTTACAAAATTTGGGATATTGTTCCATAAACCTAAAGGAGCCAAAAACGAAACGTAAGTAATGGTCTATCTCTTTTCGTTTACTGACTGTCAGTATGTACGCGTTTTTTACTTAAATAACTATATTTTTGTAAAAACTCAACTAAATTTAACCAAAGTTTAGAAACGTATTTAATATAATTATATCTAATAATAAAACAAATTTGGTTAAATTTGCCTTTTAAGATTCAAAATGGCGGCCATTTAAAATATTTTAATTGAAATAACTAAAAAAGTATTAATTTTATTAAAATAGTATTCAAATAACGTTTTTAGAATACTTTAATAAAAATTAATGAATATTGTTTTTTATATGAATGAAGTTATGTAATGAAAGTTGTTTTTATACGAAACTATAGTAAGAGGCCTATGAAAACTCCAATCATACCATTGTTTTCCTTGTTTGGTTGCGCGTTATGACATACGAGTTTCAAACTTTTATTATAAGTTCTAATAAATTTTATCTTAGTTGGAACAAAAAAAGTACCGGCATTTTAACTAGTTTTCACTGAACGTCAAATGTACACCGTTATTACTCAAAACCCCGTTCATGCAGCGTATATTTAATACTTTAATACGTGGTTGATGGGAATGTTTCCTATCAGTTTTATAAATTTTAGAATGTTATGTCTTCAAGAAAAATAGTCGATTACATGAAACATTGTTTTCTTGGCTTCTAGAGGTCGTAAAATTAATTATTTGGTCTTGCTGTATTATATAGTTATTAACATAATTTTCAGAACTGTAAATAAATGCAACGATTTATATTGATTTAAATCAATTTAAATGTATCAATATAAAATAATTTTTAATTGATTTAAATCTATTTAAAATCACTGCATTTACTTACACAAATTGAAATTATGTGTCGTAACTGTATATTATGTAATAATGATTACAACAAGGCCAAATAGTTAATTTTACGATCTCTAGAAGGAAATAATATTTCATGTAATTGATAAGAACTGTTTTTGAAAAGATAAAATTCTGAAATTTATAAATTAGTTGTTGAGTAATGACGGTGTAAATTTGGTGTACAGTGAAAACTATTTAAAATTCCGGTACTTTTTTGTTCCAACTAAGTACTTATCCAACTAAATTATTAGAACTTGTAACCAATGGTATGATTGGAGTTTTCATAGGCATCTTAGTTTCTTAGAAAATAACCTTCAAACTCAGGTGCACATAATTTCTGCGCCGACAGTACGTACGAGTATGTCAACTTTTCAGCGGCGGTTTGAAAATTTGGGAAACGCCCACCATAATCATACTCCTTACGGAAAATATATCGATAGCGGTTCAATGCATTGTATTAGAACATACATATGTCTAGTAGTGTTTATTTAACTCTATGTTTCTTTAACTTACAATATACTCTAGACATTTGGACTTTCAGTCTAGAGACATTTGGACTTCGCCTTCGTCGCAGAGACTAGCAATACTGATACACCATTTGTTGTGCAAACTGCGTTGTCAACCAGAAGGCGCTGTACCTGTACATTTACGACTTGATTTTGTAAATGAAGTTCAAAGGCGTCTCGAGTAATTTACAACCCCCACACACATTTTAATATGCAATGACCTTGAAACTGTACAACCCATAATTCTCTCAAAACTAGTAATGAAGGGTAATCAGGAACATTCTTGGGAGTACGATACGAAATCATAAAATCGGTCTGTTTTCCTCTAATTAGTGATATCTAAAACAACTTATATAAGTGATAACGGCACAGCTCATTAGCTTAAAATAGACATGGCTACATTAACAGTTGTAGGTGTTCGGCGGACGTGTATGTGTGTGCAGAGAGAAGAAAGTAACAGAGGTTGCATCCAATAGAGTGTGTGTTGAGTAGTTATTTCTTCAGTTTGCCATGCGGATGGCAAGGCCAGCGCTTCGTCAGTTCCCCTTTATCTCCCCCCAAAATTCTTAAGGAGAAATGTAGTAATTATTACTGGGACTTATAAAGATGTACATCAATTGTAATCTATTTATAACTGCCAATTAAGCATTCGCTGTGACCATAAGACATTGACCTCTGTAAGAAACAGATTTCTCTGTGGCATGTGTAAGTTTAGTATGTACACTCTACACATAGCGTCTATTGGCGTATTTAGTACATACTCCCAATATATCCAAGAAAGATTTGTATGCCTACTACACACTATACCATTGGTTATATAATCAATGACTTGACCCTTGACCTTCAACTTAAGTCACTTGGGCCCTTATTAACACAGAAAGCTGGTTTTGCTCTGCTCATTCTTGATTAATTTATTTATAACTAAGTTGTTAAGAAAGCTACAAAGCGAGCGTTTTTCATAAATTTGAAATAAATCTATCATACAACGCATAACAAATTATGCTTCTATTTGTTTTTATAAAAGTGCTTTAAACCCACTACATGCGCACATGCATTATTATATATTTTAGAATTTCACGATCTCTAGTCAAATAATGTAATTGTTATTTTACTAAGTTATACAACAATTAATTCACCTAATGGCAGTTTAAAACTACAAATTATCTTAAATTTCATTAAATAGATCATTATTTTATATTGTAGCTTCAATAATAAAAGAAACAAAAAAGATATTTCTTGTACCTGATGAGTTTATTTAATAAAAAACCAAATTTATTTACAGATAATATTAGGTTATAAATTTAACTGCCTAGTGAAATAGGCATTCAACTATTGAAGTCATATAAAACTGATTCTTTGAAAGCACAAAAAATAAAAACTCGCAAAATGAGAAAACATTATACAAAAAGACAATAATTTTAAAAAAATCAATAAACCATAATGTACAAACATTTTAAAAATGTAAATTTTATTAACATGTTGAAATTGAAAATAAAATAGCTTTTCAATAATAAAAATTTTAAACAAGTTACTTCAATTAGGAACTTCTCTCAACAAGTTGTTAATATAAAAATTAAATAAACAAACTGTGCTAATCATAAAATACTTTTGAACTAAAATGAGAATATTACTGTAACATCATTTACAGTGGAATAAACAAAAATTGTTATTTGTGTAACTTATAACTAAAGAAAATACAAGAAATAAAGAATCACTAAATAAATAAAACAATAATAACAACAAAATAATAAATAGAATATTCCGAGTCGTTTCTATAACTTTGATAAATAATTATGATATTAATAGTTTTTATTTAACTTATTATACCTTGTATAGTTGTCTATTGAATAGTCAGAAACAACTGTACACAACAACCTAAGTTAACAGAAGAGAAGTTGACAACATAGCAGTAAGCATGGTCTTGTTTCTAGAGTCCAACAATACTTCAAAGAGACTTCTCTCTCGACTAGACAATACGACTCAAGTGCAGGACCCCTCTTGTAAAGAAGCTTTCAGCACACTCAAGCTGTTGTGTTGCATTTTCCAACTGTCTCTGTTTTGAATAATTAGTTTTGGCCGGAAGGAAGTTGGTCTGGGAATGAACAACAAAATAAATATAGGATGTGTAATAACCTCTTGACATTCATTGGAAGTTTAGATTTGATAAAAACACATTTGAATGAGTGCATTAGTTATTATTGTAATTTATAATGGGCTTTATAGAAACTAAAAAGTAACACATTAACAATTGAGGAAACATAATACTGTATACTTAAAAAATATAATTTTACTGATGGATAAAGATTGACATTTTAAGGCCTCATTTAAAATAAATATCATTCAAATCAGTCGAATAGATTTTCCAGCAATTATAACAAGGCATTTTATTTAAAATACTAAGAAAAAATTTTAACATTAATGTTATAGGAGTCAATTTTAACGATCTAAAGTCAATTTTAAATTAGAAAATCGTATTTAAGTAGAATGAAGTATTGATGATAGAACTAGGTTCAAGATTTACAATGGATACTATTTAAGTCAGTGTTTCCCAACCAGTGGCAAGTGTACCACTGGTGGTATTCGAGAGCATTTCTGATTGAATGCAGATTTATCAAACCAAGAATAAAATAAAGAGATATTTTGTCAAAGTAGGAAATATTTTCTCTTAAGGGGGGAATTTTAATTTTTTGACTGGTAACACTGCTCCAGCAGAACATTATGCAGTCAATTATAGTGTATAAAGTGGCCAAAATTTAAATGGTATCAAATTTTTTACAAATTTAATTTTGTACCACAGTTTAGCGTAACCTTAATGAGAATTCAGATACAACTGGTGGTACGCCAAAGTCAAGAAAAAAGACTCAGATGGTACTCTAGTACTGAAAGGTTGGGAACCGTTGATTTAAATCATCATACAGATTTTTTTAATTTAACAAAACAAGTTTATTGATTTTTAAAATTGGCCTGTTTTGGGAGCTAAAAATTCCAAGTCATTTTTAATAATTGATTATAGGATAAATCCACATTATTAGTTAAGTTATTAGTACCCCGCCTAGTGCCACCATGTATTAGTATTATCTTGTTTACTATTACAACTTTTGTTTCTTTTTGTTAGAACACTTATATAAATTTAAAATAATATTAATTTATATGTTACAGTGAATATTGCTGATAAGAATTTCTTAGCAAGGCCAGCATTTGTAATATTTCATGTATAAATAAATAAAATAATTCATAAATGGCATAACATTTTACAAGAAAAGAGTACTGATAATATTCCTACAGCTAACAAAATTTAATATAAATACAACAATAAATACACATTCATAAAACAAAAACTAGGAGAATGGGTTTATTATTGGCTAGTAGTATTTTAACTTGTGGATTGTCCAAAGTAAAACTTGCGTAATTTTAACGTGGGCTCTTATTTTACTATCGTTTGTATATTTTCAAGATAAATTTAATGTGTTTACTATATAAGAGTTTTTTTTTACTGCTTTGTATGAATATGAATGATTGCGCAGGTGTAAGGGCTCTGTGGCTAGTGTGATTAGGGGTTTTGCTAAAGCAGGAGTTAAAAAGACATTTTATATTTTAGCTGAATTAACTGTTACATTTGCAATTTTCTGCTTATGTAACAGTTAATTAATTAATTAACTGTTAATTAATTAATTAAATAAGTTAATTAATTAATATTCTTCTCAAAATACATTTTGAGAAGAATCAGCTGATAATCACCGGCTGTTCATTTGTCATTGGGCTATTAATTAATGGCACTTTCTAAGGAATAAGTCGGCCTTAGTTTGTAACAATGACTACATTCGCTCATCTACACTCATCACACTCATTCGAAATCCATATTCGCCCATATCTTGACGATCGGCGTCTTATGAATAAATAGAAAAATAGAAGGAGTGTAAGTAGCACTTGATAATTTACATAGCTTGAGAGTTTTCAGATATATTGATGAAATGTAACCCACCTACTTGGGGACAAAGTTTTGAGGAGATTGTAGGCGATAGGTTCTATGCTCAGTCCTCTTTATACCAACACGGCGACTGCTTAATGCCACAGACGTGGACACTACTAGAGAAGTCTGGGGTGTCCATGTTGGATGGTAGCCAAGATTTAGATGTTGTGTAGGGAAGATAACTGAGTGTCAGACTTGTCAGTTAGCTGAAAATCAGACTAACACTACGTGATTCGGATTCCACATAAAACTGTAGGTCCCTTATTTGCCCTGGTTATTGGGCTATTATTAAATAGCTCTTTCTGAGGAACAGTTGACCTTAGTCATTAACAATGACTACACTCCTTCATCTACACTCATCACACTCATTCGGCGCTCATATTCGCTCATATCTTGACGATCAGCATCATAATAATGAATAAATACCAAACTTATAAGGTTAATTTCCTATTGAATTTCCAAAATTCTACCTTAAGAGGCTACATATTTGAAATCTCATATTTCTCTTGTTTTGAATCCTAAACCTGCAAAATTTCACATGTCTTAGAGTAAAACTGTATATTTTCTTTTGGTAGAAAAGTAATTACAAATGAGTATATTCAAATAGATTTTCATTTTTAAATAATAAGCCTATATCCCACATTTTCATGTTTAAATAATGGCATCCAATTATTAACATGGGTTTTGTTTTCAGAAACAAAAAAAGTGTGTTTTTTTTTTAATTCTGGAGAAATTATCAAAGTTGTGATGGACCCCCAGCTAGAAGCACCTCACTTATTTATTATTCTCTCTGTGTTTTGGTACTTGACATTCTAAAACATATTTTTAATACTAACTTATTTAGAGGTCATTTTATAATCCTATGATATAAGCATGTCTTTTGCTGTTTTTATTTCCAACAGAATTACAAATAAAACAATAATACCCAGATCCATCTTTACCTGTTGTCTTTTCTCTACAGGTCTGGATTTTATAGAGGTCATTAAGAAAGTTACTGAATACTGGTGTTGAATGAATTACTCCTGCATCTTAATAGCCCATCTTATCTGCCAAATGGCTGAGAATATCTACTTTTACCGACAATAAACATTAAACTTCTTCCAGGAGAGCGGTGTGCCATAAAGATCCTGGAGAATGTTGCGGAGAACATTGAGGAAATTGAAGAAGAGTACCTGGTGCTGCGAGACCTCAGCCTGCACCCCAACATCCCCTCTTTCCATGGCTTGTACCTACACCGCGGCTCACTTCCTGAAGAGGATCAACTGTGGTTCGTCATGGAGGTAATTAGATAACTGTATTCATCATTTACAACTAGAAATGATTTGTATAAACTCGATCAATGAATATTATGAATAAATCAAATTCATTTATATCCCATCATGTATATGAGAATCATATGAATATCATATAAATTCATGTATATGTGCATCATTCTGCCTAACCCCTAGAATTACAGATTTATTTATAATAATAGATGAACTGATAAAATCAGAAAGTCACACATGATGAGTCCAAATTTAGTTGGCTTTAATTGAAAAAGACCTTTATATACAGATAAATAAAAACTATGGTTTCAAAACATCAATACTTCAGTAGAATGTATAAATGAGTGGAGAAACCATGAGTAGTTGGATTATATATATAAAAGGGTGTAAGGGCATTTAGTCAGGTACAAGTGAATGGGAAGGTTAATTGTTTAGTTATACTTGAAATTGGATTCTTTTAAAGCGCTATTTTAGCTTTTTAAAAGATAATAATTAAAACAAACTTCTATAAACTCCTATACAAGAAATACCTTTATTAAAAATAGGCACAATTTATTTAGTTTTAGTATCTGATTGTTATGTATATAAATAAACCTATTATAACATTTACAAGTAGCCGACATATGTTATGTATTGAATAAGAGAGCTTGAATCTTTTAAATTACTCATGTTTTTCAGTTATGTACTGGAGGGTCGGTGACAGACCTGGTCCAAGGACTAAAGAAGAGAGGGGAGAACCTGACCGAGAGCCAGATAGCCTACGTTCTACGGGAGACAGTTGAGGTGAATTTGACTATATCAGCATTGTATTAGTTTTACTTAACATTCACATTCTATATAGACATAAAGATAAATATGTCTTAAAATCCCACAGAATAAAACGTTTAAGAAAATAAACAATAAAACTTGTATATCCAGGCTCTGGTTTACCTGCATGACAATCACTGCATGCACCGAGACGTTAAGGGCCACAACATTCTGCTGACGGAAGAGGCACAGGTCAAGCTGGTGGACTTTGGTGTGTCATCTCATCTGGCGGCAACCTTGGGTCGCAGGAACACCTCAGTTGGAACTCCCTACTGGATGGCTCCTGAGGTACTCTCATTATTTACTAAATTTATTTAGTAGTTAATTTACTGAAGTTGTCAAAGAAATTGTGTATAAATGATTTTATGGAATGAGAAATACTAATTAAGATGGCTTTAATCCGCATCTTCCCACTGCCGACATTTGTCGATAAGCAAATTAATCCATATTAGCCTAGCAGTTCAATAGTGTATAAACACACCAAAATATTTGTATCAAATGGACAAGTTGTCCAAGGTCTTGTACTGTGGATATTCGTTAGTTCAAATCCAGCTCGGACTGGTACTTCGTTCTGTGCAACTGCGTAGAGGCACTAGACTCTAGTATAGAGGTTTAGGGACCACTTTAAATAAACGGTGTCCAGCATGGGGATGGAAGTCTATGGGATCAGCGTGTCTATTAAGGTTGCACGGAACAACATATTGTTCTGCTACATATTAACTATGATAAAGGAAGAGGAGGAGGACAAGTATTTTTGTTTAATTGAGTATATGTTTTATTAAATAAAAAAAGGACAAATATAATTAACTTAAAAGCATAAATCAGCCATTCCATAAAAATATAAACCAACATGACATTTTAAAAAGATTTTTTTTTCCAAAATTTATATTGCCCAATAGATTGTCAATAAACCATATTTTGAAAAGCTGGTATTTTTAAAATTATATTTTGTTTTAATCTTATGGAAAATTAGTGTTGAAATCAAACCAAATTCCACGTTTCAAGTTACCAAAAAAGGGCATTTCTGAATATTTTATTTTTCAACATGTGTAATCAGCTGATCACTGTTTAAAGTGATACCACTGTACGTATAGATGTGTGTGAGTGAGTACAAATAAATATAATAATAAATAATACTTACATTCTGCAGTAAGGATTAATATAGTCCAGTTGTGATTCTCAATGTTATAAAAGGTAAGTTTCCTTTCATTATTTTTTATTTTGTAATGATGGATGACCAGCGTAACATCCGTTACCAAAAAGAAGGAAAAGTTTGTGTAGCTATTTATAATATATTTATAAGTTCACAATATTTATAGTCCTATTAGGAAATGTCTTTGAGGTTGTGTTACTATTTACAACGGTTTTTTTAACTATTGTGAAATTAATATAATATGTTAACAGAGGTTACACAATAATATGACTAGTGTGGTTGCAAGTACATATGTAAGCCATTGATCACAATAAGATGATATATTATTATAAATGCAGAAATAATGAACTATCAAAATATACATCTTCTAATTTAAAAGGAATTGAAACACATTTGATATAAACTTAAATATATTTTTGTAGTTTTTGTGCAGGCTATATATAATTATTATTGTGATGCTAATAAAAATGCTTTATTATATAAAACTCACTTATATTAATTATTATGCTTATTATATTAAGCCTAATAATTATTTGACATGTCAGTGCTTTATTTGTTACATGTTTTTGGTTGTTTTGATGGTTGTAAATTGAATGTATGAACCATTTTTCAAAGCTCAGAAATTTTAATATCTGAGTAGTAACAACTGGCAGCATTCTAAAGAACACCAACAATTATATTAGGCCAGGCCTAAAAAGCCTAATAACATTTAATAAATTAGTCTGTTAGTATTTAGACCTAATTAAAGGTTTATTTCAGAAATGGCTCAATTTCTAAAAAGCAACTAATGGCAAGGATGAGGAAGAAGAAGAAGGAAGCAGATGACCCTAAATTGAACGAAAATTTGAAGAAAGATTAGGGAAAGAAAGAAGTGGCCTATTATATTCAAAAGCAACATGTAACTGACATTGACAAGCAAAATAACCGTGAAAAGACCAGACTGAAAGTACAAAAACATAAATTGAAGAAAAACGTGAAAAAGAGCTCCTATTGAACAAGTTGGCTGATTTGGAATTATCTTCTCTAAATATTCACCCTGATACTTACATGGTAGTTCAAATTAAGTGAAGTTACCAACAATGTATAATTATGTGGGTGTTTGTCATAGTAATGTGTGTGAAGAAGGAGACGAGTTGGTGATGTATATGACCATGTACGGTTCAGACAAGAAAGTATTCATAATTAATGAAAAAGACATTAAATATATTAAGTTTTCACAGATTAAACAAACTCTAAAACCTCCAAAAATTTCAATTACATGAAGCAGAATCTTCTGCTTATTTGAAAAAAAATTAATATAGTATCCAATATTTGTAGTCAAGACACAATCTGAAATGCAATTCTCCCTAGCCATATATTGTAAATATTTAAAAAAAATTAATACCATATCTATTTTAGTATTGTTTATTTAATACATTATGTTAAATACAAGCTATAATCTTAATATATAGAAATTTTCATCCACTATGTCCTAAATAATAGGTTTTTATGCTAGATTGTTAAATTACAACGGTTTAAATATAAAACTAAGTATTAAGAAATTGTTTTTCAGTCAATAAATAGTTTATAGTTGGTTCTTTTAAACAGTGTATTTATTTTCTACTAAAGTTCCATAAATTGGTTATAGGTAATCCCCGAAGTGGACAAATAATTTCCGTTACTTTATTCAAGTCAAAAATAAAATATTTATATATGGTAAATATTTGAGCTGACAACTTAGGAGTCATATTTATTATCTCAAATACTTGATAACAAATTTTCAAACTTGTAACTTATCAGAATTTACAAATTTAAATTAATGAAATGACTAAGACGTGAATGAATGATTTGTTTGAGTAACCTCCGTTACCACATTTTATTAGCCATATCTCAGCAGATAAAGTAGTAAGTGATCTGAAAATAAATTTAAAGTAATGTACAATCAATTCTTAACCCTTATAGTGCCGGGCCATTTTTGCATTTCCTATGCGAAAAGTGCCAGGCCAATTTTGGCAAAAATGTAAGGTTCCAGGTAAAAATTTATAGAATCCATGTTTTTAGTCATATTTATATAAATTCTTTTTTAAATCAAAGAGCAATAAGTGGTCTATAGAGCTATGTATATATATTTAACCTTTCTTTGTAATAAATTTTATTTTTTTCTAAAAACCTTGAGAAAAAAAGTTTTTTAATTTTTTTTCAAGTTTGAAGGTCCGTATGTTAGTTATAATTTTATTTTAGAATATTGTCCTAAACGGCATTTTATAGAGCATTTAAAACTGAACTAATACATATAATTTCATTTACTATACTTCTAAAATTATCTCTTTACAAAATTATAACTAAAACATTACAAATTGGTTGCTAAGCGACATACAGGCGAATTGTTGAAAACTGCCAAGGCTAGACACACGTAAAACGTCATCTAGACACAGAAGGGAAGAAACATAAATATTATAGCATAGATACATTTTTTCACTTTAAAGCTGTCCACTTGTAACCTCCGTTACTATAGAATGGCTGAAATGGACTAGTCAATAAGGCATATAATAGCTAACTAATTACCAACATGTAAAAATATGAAAAAGTAAGAAACGGTATGTAAAAGTTATAAAATTCAAAAATGATTCAGGATAGTAAGGGTTAACAATTTGAGTCAGTTTACCATGAACAACAAACCATCAGCTACTCGCTTTTAATCTAATTTGTATTACTTTGTTTTAGGTAATAGCATGTGAGCAGCAGCTGGACTCCTGGTATGACGCTCGCTGTGATATCTGGTCCTTGGGTATCACAGCCATTGAGCTGGCTCAGGGAGACCCTCCCCTCTCGGACCTGCACCCCATGCGGGCCTTGTTCCAGATACCTCGCAATCCTCCCCCAACCCTTGATAGGTCTGACTGCCCCTTGCTAGCGGATTTTGTTTCCGAGTTGCTTGTCAAAGATTTGGAGCAGAGACCTTTTGCCAAGGAGCTTCTTAGGCATCCACTGATGAAGAAAGGTGCTGTTGCAGCTACCAAGGTTAGTCAACTGGCTTCTAGATCAAATAAAACTTGAATTCAGTGTAATAATTTTACTGATATTTAGCTCACAAAGATAAACTTCCTTTGAAACATTATGATTGAATTGAGCACTATTAATTTGTGAAGTACATAAATGAAGCTGATGTTTATGATCATTTAATGGCTCTTCATGGATTAAGGATATGATAAAAAGTAAAAGATGTAGGGTATGGAAGGTATAGAGTTCCCTGATACAATATGGTGGCTGGGGGTTTAGTATAAGTAAAAGTATGTCTAAAATGTTCCTCACTTTCAATAAGAATGAATCACCACGGTTTTGTTACCATCGTAAAAACATAAATGAATGTAAACAAATCTATTCATTGTTTATTTTTGTAAAATTAACTTATATTTAAGACCAAACTCATTTAATACAATTAACATTTTAATGAAAAAATTATATTAACTATCCAAGCTAACTATGCTATTTTTATATTTTTAAAAACACTCATTTAATTAATGATCCTTTAAAAATAAGTGAGACAGAACGAGTAAGTTTTGACCTAGAATTAAATCATCAAAAATATATCGTTTAACAAATTTACTAGTTAACTACTGCATGAATTGAATAATTTATAAAATTGTCTAAAGGTACGAGGAGAGCTCCAAGCGGAAATCAAGCGGCAGAGGGTTAGTGGGAGGTGTCATCGACAACCAGAAGTTACAACTAAACACGGTAAACTGAAGACTGACCGCAAACAGTTGCCTCGTAAGATGTACGTTGATGATTTGGCAGCTCTTGACATTTTAACTGAAGTGAGTTTGGTACTGTATTTTGCCTGTATATCTTTTCTAACTTATTTATTCGGTTCTAATTTCTAAAGTTATTTTGAGCATTCAGATGATTTAATGCCAATCGTTGTTTCAATATCGCAACTGAAACATTTAAAGCAAGTAAGCTAACTTTTTACTGGAACTTCTTATTAGAAAGAAGTTCACAGTAGTATGATCTTCACAGCTCCAATAAATAAAATGTTGAATTGACAAAACCTTTCGTTATCACGGATAACGAATGTTTGATATTATACTGATTATATCATACTTGTCTAACGATGTTATCCTTGATTATGAAAGGCCTCATCAAATAAACTTTATTTATTCGAGTGTGAAGACAATTTATTTGATTTGTATTACAATTTATACCTCCTTGTTGTTTGTGAGTAAAACCACCATCTTTTGTGAATTTTCCTCATCATATTTTCTTTGTAATTGGGTAACTTATATGCTATTGTCTTTCTCTGTTAAAGTAAAAGACAGGTTTAAAACACTAAACAAAAGTTATTAACAAAAGTTTACATAACTGTTTATTCTCATAATAAATTCAACTTTGTTACAACAATTCTCCTAAAATATATTTAAATAAAAAACATCAGCTGGTTGAAAATAATAATTAAATTGAGTTGAAGTGTATAGAGTAACATTTAATAAATGATATGATATTTCATAACACTTTCCCTCATTTTGAAATGTTATCTTGAGACCTTAGGCCAATAGCATCACACAGCATTTTAAGTCTAGGTTTGGGTAAAGGTTTTGTAAAACAATCCGCTAACTGAAACTCCGTTGGAATATGTTTCACACTGACTTCGCCTTCAGAAATCAACTTTCTTATGAAGAAGTGCCTTGTCTTTATGTGCTTCGTTCTTCGGTGGTTTTTCCGGATTTTCTGCTAAATGTGTGGCTGCAATGTTGTCTATATTCAAGATTGGCTTCTTCTTGAGTGTAGTAATTTCATTCAGCAGTCTTGTTAACCATACAATTTCTCTACATGCTTCGCTAGCTGCTACAATCTCTGCTTCCGTACTTGAGATTGCGACTGAAGTTTGTTTCATGCTGAACCAGCTGATAGCACCACCACTGTACATAATAACAGTCCCTGAAGTTGAATGGCCTGTTGCGTTGTCTCCTGCGTGATCTGCATCACTGTAACATTCGAGTATTCCTGATTCATGTTTGTACTTGTACTCTAAAGCATAATTTACAGTGCCTTTTAAGTATCTCAGGATTCTTTTGACTTTTATCCAGTCTTCATTCGTAGGATTCTCCAGTGAACGTGATGCTTTCCCTACTACATATGCGATGTCTGGTCGAGTTCCTGTCATAAGGTCCATTAAACCTCCAACACATTCTCTGTAAGGAAATGTCCTCTGGTCTTCTGTGTCAGAACACTTCTCATTCTCTGTTTTGTCGTCTTTTATGATAGGAGTTGGTGCTGGCTTGCATTCATCCATTCCAAATTTCTTGAGTAGTTTCTTTGTGTACGCTTCTTGGCTAACTGTTATGGAACCGTCTTCCTTTTGCTTGATTTCAAAACCTAAAAAGTAAGTTGCTTCTTTTTCTGAAATTTTGAATTCTCTTTTCAAGCATCCCATAAAGCTGTCCAACATCTCAGAATCTGTCGATGCAACAAGGCCATCGTCCACATACAGTGCGACTAGAAGTTTCTTAGCTCCTTCCTTTTTGATAAACAAACAAGGATCTGCTTCACTCCTCACTAGGCCGAGATTAATCAGAAAACTGCCAAACCTCTTGTTCCAACAACGCGGAGCTTGCTTAAGTCCATATAAGCTTTTGTTTAAGTGGCATACTCTTCCTGATCCATCGTCATAACCTTCTGGTTGCTTCATGTAAACTGTTTCCTCTAGTTGGCCATAAAGAAAAGCTGTTGACACATCAAACTGCCTCAACTTTATTTTCTCATTCGCTGCAACGCTTAACAACGCTCTTATTGTTCCTAGCCTCGCAACGGGACTGAACGTCTCAAAGAAGTCTTCTCCTTTCTTCTGTGAGTACCCTTTTATCACAACTCTTGCTTTGAATCTATCAATCGAACCATTTGGATTTGTTTTGACTTTATAAATCCATTTGCATGGAATACATTTCTTGCCAGTTGGTAGATTTTCAAGTTTCCAAGTCTGATTTGTCTTATGTGATATTATTTCATCATCCATGGCCTTCTTCCATTCTTCTTGATAATCACAGCTTATGGCTTCTTTGAAATATTCCGGTTCTTTAATATCATTTAAACTCGACTCTGCGAGCATTACATAGTCATCCAATCTTCTGGGTTTTTTCATGTCTTCACGGTTTCTAAAGTTGTACTTTGATTCTTGTCTTTCAGTTTCTGGTTCCATGTCGGTTTCGGTTTCAGAGTCTCCCTCATCGACGATTTTTTCATTTTCATGAGGTTTGTTCGTATCTGAAAGCTTTGGTGCAAGAGAAATGAATTTTTCCTGGTGTAATGGTTTCTCTTCAAAAACAACATCTCTGGACCTGACTAAAGTATTATTTTCTTTACACCATATCCTGTAGCCATCATTGCTGTCATAGCCTATAAGTATACCTTTCACAGCCTTTTTGTCCATCTTCCTTCGTTTTGGTTTTGGGACATGTGCGTAGCAGGTACATCCTAAGATTCTCAGGTGTTTCAAGGTGGGTTTCCTACCTGTCCAAAGCTCAAACAGGGATTTATCTGGTTTACTAGATGGACCTGTTCTATTTAGAATGTATGCAGCTGAATTTATCATTTCAGCCCATAACCCTTGAGGAATATTCTCGTGAGCATGCATCATGGCACGTGCAGTCTCTACAATGGTCCGGTTGTCACGCTCACTACACCCATTTTGCTCTGGTTTGTAAGGCATGGTTAACCTTTGCTTGATCCCATATTCCTGTAAAATTGTTCTCACATAATTATTATCGAACTCTCCTCCGTTGTCGCTTAACATCTCCTTGATTACTTTCCCCGCTGTATGGCTCTCAGCTAAAAACACTTTCAACTTCTCTGCAACTTCAGATTTCTGTTTCATAAAGAAAATTTCACGGTATCTGGAAAAATCATCTTTGAACAACACAAAATATCGACATCCTGACATTGAGTACATGAATGGACCGCAGACGTCTGTATGAATCAACTCTCCAGGTTGAGTTGCTCGATCTCGTGTAGGCCTACCAAACTTCAATCTATGGCTTTTACCATAAATGCAGCCTTCACACAACTCACTGTCCAATTTCAAATCAACTCCAAGCTCTCGTTTGACCAAAGTCTTCACATGTCGCTTATTTTGGTGTCCTAGCCACTCATGATAAATCTGTAACAAGTTTTCATCAGAAGTAAGACTGTTAACATGAATGAGATTATCAGGTTGTACATTTTTCACATCAAGCTTGTAAAGTCCTCCCTTCCTTGTACGTGATCCTATTAGTTTCACTTCTCCGTTGACTTTCAAGACACATGTCTCTGCGGTTGAAACAAACTCACTCTTTGGAAGAAGATCTTGAGTGGCTAGTACAGAAAACAAGTTTTTCTTAATTTTAGGAACATACCAAACATCATTTAAAGTTATCTTTCCCTTTCTCCCGTTTACTGTAGTTTCCATCTCAATCGTACCTTTCCCTTGTGCACAAACAGCGTCTCCGTTTGCAGTAGTTACTGAGTGTTTCACCAAAAACGGTTCAAAAGTCTGAAACAAGTCATCTCTACTGGTTACATGATTGGTTGCTCCATTGTCAACATACCAAAAATCATCTACCTGATCATTATCAAATGGACTATTTACATGAGATACTGACATAAGATTCATACTCGTTCCTGAATCTTTGTTATTAGTCTTTACATTATTACTTGGTTTTGCCGGTCTACCATCCGACTTCCACTTAAAGCATTGTTTGATCTTGTGTCCTGGAAGTTTGCAATAGTGACAAACAACTGATTTGACATTGTTACTTTTGCCTGATGGCCTCTGACCTAACCCTGAATTTTTACTTACTTGATTCAATTTTGATTTAGCTGCCAAGACCTCACCTTTATTTTGTACATTTCTACTGTTTAAAGACTTTTCATATGCACAAAGTTGAGTTGAAAGACTTTCAATGGTTCTCTCAGAATTCGCCATTAACATCCAGCTACTTTTAAACGAGAAATACTCCTCAGGTAAAGTGCCTAGAATCTTACAGATCAGAAACAGTTCAGGTAAGTTAGTATTACTCTTAGCATCTTTCCTAACTTCCAACTTTAAACTATTCCACAAGTTTTTCAATTTAGACATATGGCTAGAAATATCATCATTAGGATCTTTCTCATAGCTAAAGAACTCTAAGCATAAGTTGTAGGCCTTATCTTCTGAAACTCCATCGTATAGCCTATGTAATTCCAACCAAATGTCCCTACCATTTGAGAATCTCATAACTTTTTCAAGTGTTTCTTCTGTCATATTCGTGGTAATAACTAAAAGTGCATTACTGTCAGCCTTTGTATAACTAGCTAAATCTGACTCATACTTAGCTTTGGTTTCCTTGTCTGCATCTGGACTTGGCTCACTCGGCTTCTGTAGATTTCCTTCTACCACCTCGTATGCTCCAGGTAGGCTTCTTAGTAATATGCAAACTTTGTATTTCCAAGTGGACCAGTTTTTACCATCAAAAAGTCCTATTTGTATTTTGGTCAACTCCATTGTTTACGTTTACTAATAAACAGGCTTTAGTTACCAATTAAACAATCTAGGCCTAACTTCTGATTTAATAAAAACTCTTTTTAAACATTAATTAAAACATTTAACCACTGTTCTGCTACCATGTTAAAGTAAAAGACAGGTTTAAAACACTAAACAAAACTGTTATTTGTTATACATAACAGTTTATTCTCATAATAAATTACAACTTTGTTACAACAATTCTCCTAAAATATATTTAAATAAAAAACATCAGCTGGTTGAAAATAATAATTAAATTGAGTTGAAGTGTATAGAGTAACATTTAATAAATGATATGATATTTCATATATCTTAACATTCTCTTTCACATAAATTCATATTAGGAATATAGAATATTTTGTGAAATGAATCCTACTTTAAAGGAGTATATTCATATTTTTTAAATTCAATGAAGAGTATTTTAAAACAGATTTATACCTTTTGTTATTCATATTTAAATGTTGTTCAGGATTCAATCGTAGAGCAACTTCAGCAACGTTATGAAATGAACCAAATCTACACCTACATCGGTGATATATTAGTGGCTGTGAATCCATTTATGAACCTCGGCATGTACACTTCAGCGGTAAGACAATTATCAGCTCTATTTTTTAATTAACTTTTAAAATAAAAAGTGTAACTTTTTAAGTGGATGAAATTTTGCATCTGGATCAGTGTCCACATGATAAATTTAAGCAGTAAATGTAACATGATTCCTTGACACCAGTTTAAGTGTGTTGAAGACTTTCTTACATCTGATAATACTTATTAGCTTAAGAAAAAAGCTATTCAACTTATCTCAAAACCCAGTCCAACTGAAATTTTTAAATAATTTTTTATTAGATTGAAAATGTCCAGTCGTGAATTATTTGTATAAATATAATCTTTTTATATTAGGACTCTCGGGGTTCAAAGCCCTGACATAATTATAATTTGAAAGTCAGGGACCAAGCAGTTATAGACCACTATAAATTAACAAAAGCGGCAAGAAGTCATATGGTAA
Organism: Stictocephala bisonia; assembly: GCA_035578905.1. Taxonomy (NCBI): domain Eukaryota; kingdom Metazoa; phylum Arthropoda; class Insecta; order Hemiptera; family Membracidae; genus Stictocephala; species Stictocephala bisonia. The sequence continues at coordinate 199,164 of JAQJVL010000894.1, forward strand.
TTTCTTTGAAAGTCTGTAGCTAACTGTTCCATTTACTGAGCCAGTTTTCTTTTTCTTTATAAGCAAATAAATGTTGGAATTGGTTTTTCCAAAGCCCTTTCATTCTATAAATGAGTTTTTTTAAATAAATTAGATTTTGAAATCTTTACAATACATTTTAACTCGATTTATGATAGTATAATTGCTTTTGTATATATTTTTATGTACTGTATTTAATCTTGGTAAATGTTTTTGTTGAAAATGTTGATCTTTAACGCCTTGTATATAATTTATTTCCTAATTAGATTATATATTAGTTATATTTCTATTTAATAATGCAGATTGTTCTTTTTTATAGTTATAACTTTAAAAATTTCAAAATTGTTCATCTAGTAAAGACCACTGTTAGAACTTTAAGTACATATCCGCTCCTGTCCAGTTAACACGTTCACTGCAGGACCAATATCCATAAAACTGGCTGATATTTTTAACCTTTTTGCTGATGACAGTCACCCTGAATATGAAGTTATCTTCAATCTCTTGTCCCTCATTGAATCATTCGCTTAAAAACTTGATTGCATACACATTCATCAGCAAACACTGAAATCATAAAAGAATTTGCCTCTTTCGTGAATTTCTATAAAATATTTTAGATTAGTTCTTTTAAATGTTAAGAATTTTTTTCAATGACTACAGATACATTGTCTCACAAAAACAAATAGTATTGGATAAGGGGTCAAAATGAGATCAATAAGCAGAAAGGAAGATGGAAGAAGTCTCATGATTATGTATTGTAGCATATGGAACATGGACAAGTAGTTCACGCTGCTGTCTGATTAACAAATCAGTCCGGTTATTTTTAGCCAAACTTATCACAGTCTTTTTTTTAGTAAAAACTCTTGGTATTTCAAACAATTCACTTGTGTAAAAAACCTATTTCAACCTTTATTTATTTATGCTTCCAACAGGATCAAAAACGATACTGTGGACAGTCAAGGAGTTCCAATCCTCCCCATATATTTGCTGTGGCTGATGCTGCGTATCAAGCTCTTATGCACCAAAGGCACAGCCAAAGTATCGTCATCAGCGGGGAGAGTGGAGCTGGGAAGACTGAAAGTGGAAATCTGCTGTTAAAACAGCTTGTTTATCTTGGCAAGGTCTCAGACATCTTTAACTTTTTAAATTTACATTGTTTTAGTTTAAGATACATAAGATTTATTTTAAAATGTTTTCTTAGAAATGCATTATATTTTATTAGTATATAAAATCTAATTGTTCATTCCCTACATTTGTTATAATTATTATTATTTATTTATTTTTCTATCCTCATAACCCATCATAATAATTCAAAATTAGAGTATTTTTTATTACTATGTCATTAGTTGTATGCTACACCAGGATTTGAATTAAAAAATAAATCATATGACAGTGCAGTATATAAAAAGGACATATAGTACATAATATAAAAATAATATGCATTAGACACTATTCAATTTAAAATTATAAGAATTACAAATATTAAGAGGGCTATAAAGGGAAAGAAAATATAGAAATCATGCGACACTGGCGAGAGAAGTTAGATCTACAGTACTGTGTAGTTCCTGAATAGAAGCCTGTATAGAAGTTTTCGTAATATTTACAAAACCGGAAACGCCCAATTCCCCCCTCTCCTCAACCGCTTAATTTGTTTGTTTACAGCCTACTTTGGTTGATCAGGTTGAACTGAACGAATGTTGGGCTAACTAACTCTTTTCAACAATTGGCGATTTTATAGTCAGTGCCGGCTGCACTTCATTTCCTAATACACGTTTACAATATATATTGTAATAATACTAATATTTGGTTAACGTCAGAGTTTTTGCATGTTTACTACATTTAAATCAACTATCCATTGAAAATAAGGGAGCTACTAAATTATTGAACTTCTAATCAAAACGTACTTTAAAATCACGGTTTTTGTCAAAATTTGATTCTTAACACAGTTGAAATTTAAAATTGATTGGTTTACCACACTTATTATACTTAACAATTTAGGAGTTTGATTATAAAAATGGGGCTAGGTATGCTTAAAGAACTGAGGACAAGTATAAGTCATGTATTTTAGTAAATAGCTTCACTTCGACCAAACCGTCTTCCTCAATCACAACATCAGGAGTTGCAGCGAGGAAAGGTATTTCTTTGTCGATAAAAAGGCCACAATCCCTGATATTCATACTACCAGTAGTTTGGAGCTCCTCCAAGGCCACAGCCTCATTTTGCCTACCGTAGCGAAAACCTTTGGTATCTATCTCTTCGTTGTATAGTTGTCTAGTTAAGAATTTCTGGCAGCTGATAAGAGAAAGTCTTTTGCAGACTGCACCGAAGTTTGAAGCAGTCTGTTTTTGAAGGTTTTGTAAAAATGTTAACACTTGTTTAGAAAATTAGACTTTTTACAGCGAAATTAAATTATCCACTGATAAAATTGGGGGTCTTCTAAAATATTGAATTTATAAATGAAAAGTTTAGTATAGTTAGCTATAAGCTTACCATACTTATATTCTACAATTGAAGAGTTTGATTTATAAACATAAGCATACGCTTAACTAAAAACAAAGTAAGTTACGTTACAAAGCATGATTTTTGTAAATATTCCTAAAATCTGTTAATTTGTGCACTAAATATTTGTGAACTTTGTATTGTTGTTGTTGAGTAACTCGTAATTTATATCAAAAAGAATAAAATGTAATAGGCATTTACTATTCCTTTAGATCATAATAGTTTGAACAATTAATATATAAATTAAAATGTGAGTACAGAACCTAGTTATTTTGAATGTAGAACAATGAGATGACTAAGAAATTTAATTTGTTAGAGTTTCTCACTGTTTTCATTCTTACATAAACATTTTATCATTTTAATCAGCAAGCTAAAGGGTAAGTAGACTACTGAAAATGTGTTGGTAATTAACACATCATTCCTATATAAAATAATACGGAAGTGAATATCAGTGAATAATTGTATGATATTCAGTCCATATGAAATTGTTGCCCAGATATAAAAGAATTGTTTGTTTTAATTTCAAAATGTTTGTCAAATGAGATTCTTTTTCATGAACACCATAAAAATAAATAACAATACATAACATAAAATCTAATTCACACACGCACATCTAAAACAGACTTATAGGCCTACTAATTAAAACATTAAAAACAAATGAACATTTTATTACAACTAACTTTCATTTTCATATTCAGCTAAGTGAAAAGCCTGGTACTAGGTGCTCTTCCATAAAAAAATCCTGAATCTAAATACAGTACCTCCCAACACATACACCCCAGACTTCTTCTCAGTTAGTGTCTATGTCAATGACAACCATTAAGTGAACGCTGTTTCAGTACTAATTAACCTTTCACCAACAATATTCACAATGCTTTGACGTCAAATACTTGGGTTAGATCTTTTGCAACGGAGGTGACGTTTACAAGTACCACTCGCCAACCCACACACGTACAGTTGTATGACCCACCTGCCCATCTGCACACGTTCAGTGGTATTACCAAACCGCCTACTCATACACGTATAGTATGGGTATTTTGTACTGATTAATCAAAACTTGGCAGACTGCTTAATATTTCTGTTGATTCTATTTTTAAATCAACAGAGGTGTACTGTAAAATGTTTTAAGAACGCTTTGGTTTAACTCCGCATAATTCAAAATGGTTCCTAATCCCACCACAACCCACAATATGAAGGCATATTCGTTAATTATTTGGAGAACTAATAAGTTATCATTTAATTTATTCATAAAACTATGACAAAAACGGAAGGGACATCTGTTGGAATGCCATGCAAAACAGTGCCTCGCGGTGTATTTGTCCAGTATACATCGATGGGAGTGGTACGAAGTTCCCATACACTACCTCGCCTCATGACTTCAGAATTCTCTAAAGGATTGCCGCCCCCGCCCGTCATATTTTTCCGTCCTTGTTATCGTTTGGAAAATATTTGCTTAGAAGTTACCTTCTTAGATAAGTATAAATAAATTACCTGGATTTTTCTACCACAACATTAATGAACTGTAATAAACTAATAGTTACGATTTAACATTACTGTTTTTATATTTATAAAATAAAATAAAGGTGAATGAATACATAGATTGTGACTTAGAATCATTTTTGCTTTGAACAAGCCGGAACTATTGAATTAATGAATTAAATAAGTAAGTTGGCTAACTCTCATTAAAAGAAAAGCAGTCTGTAAAGTGAAACTACTATCAGTCGTAGGCCTACATTGCATCCATCGATGTTAAATTAAATGAAGAAAGATTTGTATAAATGAAGCAGTAAAATCCATCCGCGAGTAAGAAGTTTTCGCCACTTGGATTTCACAAATCACCACATTTTTTAGCAATAAATTACCATGCAGACATTTGCGCGGTCCCATATTGCGGCTAAACCTAAAGATATCGATCTAAAATGAGAACTAAATTGAACTAAGATAAATTTCTGACTAGAATCGCTTTTTAAAATTTGTGATAACAGTTCTAGTTTTATTTAGCTCTAGTTTGAATATTGGGTAACTTCAATAACCTATAAAATCAAAATAAAGAATGAGTTTGACAATTTTAAAAAGCGATTCTGGTAAAAAAAGTCTTTATCTTTCAATAGATATTTCATTTATAATTTTACGACAGTAAATAAAGGCAGTATCTTGGACCATGCAAAGCAGTTTTTACGCTATTCAGTACATTGGTTTAGAGCCCTCTTAATAAAATCTCCTTGATGATGCACATATTGAATAAACTCTCAAAATGAAATATTGGTAACATTTCATAGAAAGTATTGCTGATAACTTGAAGTTGTGTTTTTAAAGTGCACTTATCCACACTTAAAAAACTTACACTTCAGTAAATAATTTGACAGCGCCATCATACCAGATTGCTTCACCGTAAATTGCCCAATAGCTGGATCCATGAAGACACCATGACAATCACCTATGTATGGCCGCAGTCTTGTTTAGACATATATTCTCTCCTCATATCATGAAAATTCTAAATTCCATTAAATAGTATTATGAGCTATTTATTTTATATAATTAACTTTTTTTAATAAAAACTAATTTGTCTATAATATTTAAAAGTGTAGTGTATAGATTGATTGTTTCATTTTTCCTACAACTTGGCATTTTTCTTCGTTCCTAACATCCGCAGCTGTACTACCACTGAAACCTCTAGACTCTCTGGACCAATTTCAATTTCAATTTCAATTTCAAAATTCCTATATTCATATAATATACAGTTGTACATAGAATACAAATATACAACAATACAAAATGTTGGATTACTTGACGGATCACAAAGGTAAATAACCTACTATATAGTGTTAATTCAGTAATCCGGAGGCCTAAACATGAATAAATGTCACTAATCCTTTAACAATACATATAAAATAGTATTATAATTATTTATTAACTTGGCTATCCCAAAATTCTTCAAAGGAATAAGATGCAAGTTTTATCAAGTAAGTTTTCAATTGTTTTTTTTAAATTTTGATATTTTTTTCTGTTAAGAAATTTTGTGGGAGACGATGAAGAAAAGTTTTTCCAATAAACAGAGTTTTCTTTTTATAAAACTCTAAATTGTGCTTGTCAATACTTTGAAAATGATTGCGAGTGTTATATGTATGCTTATTTTCATTAAATACGGGGTCTGCAAACTGTTTGACATAAGTAACTGTTTCAAAAATATACAAAGCATAAACTGTCAGTATTCCCAGATCACTAAATAAATGTTTAACTGAATGTTTCGTTTTTAAATTGTACATTATCCTGATTGCCCTTTTTTGTTGTAGTAAGAGTCGGTTTAAATTTTATTTGTGGTCGCTCCATATATACTAATGCCATACGCTAAATGGGAATGCACCAATGAGTAGTATATTATTAACAATGTTTCCAAACTACAAATCTGACATAATTGCCTCATGGCATACAAACCAGAAGAAATTTTATTGATAACATGATCGATATGATTACTCCAATCTACGTGTTTGTCAATTATAAGACCAAGAAATTTTGTAGATTCCACTTGTAATAATTTGTCATTGTCTAAGAATATATTTGGATTTAACTTTTTTCTACTTTGTTTAGTAGAAAATAATATAAAATTTGATTTATTTGGATTTAAAAGAAGATTCTTGCTGTTAAAAAATTGCTTTACATTGGAAAGACTAGTATATGATGAAATCTCAATACTCTCTTGTGAATTACCTGCAATAGTTATATTAGTGTCATCAGCATACAAACATTCCCTCCCATTATCCGAAACAAAGCCTGGTAATCCCCCTATATAACAGAGAAATAAGAGAGGCCCCAGGACTGATCCCTGTGGAACTCCATGTCGAACAGTCTGTAATTGGGAATTACATTTCCTGATATAGGTGTACTTGCTTAAGGATTCATTGTGCTCAATTTCAACATACTGCTGCCTAAAAGAGAGATAGGATTCAAACCATTAATACTCTCTGGGCTCTTTACCATTAATACCTAAATCCTTTAAGGAGTGTAAAAGTTTTGTATGTGACACACTATCAAAAGCTCTAGTTAAATCCAAAAAATGCCTACCACTTTTTCTCCTTTATCTATTGATTCTATTATTGACTGAATAAATTCTATTCCTGCTGTAATTGTCGATTTTCCTGATTGGAATCCATGTTGCTCTTTGTCTAATAATTTATTTTCATACAAAAAATCTTTTAATTGAATGTAAACTGCTTTTTCAAAGATTTTTGAGAAAATTGGTAGCAGTGATATGGGGCGGTAACATGAGGGATCTTGTAAATCTCCTTTTTTTAAAATCGGAATAATCTTTGCTATTTCAAGTTGATCTGGAAAAATACCTGAAATTAAGGAGGAATTTAAAATATTTCTTAAATTCTTGGGTCTATAATATATATAACTATAGTTCTTGCTTTAGTACTTCTTAATACTTATATTAGATCAAATCTTAACACGTTATTACTGTTATTTGATCTTTTAATCTGATCTTTGATAGTTATTCTTACAAATCAAATCAGAATCTGAGCAAGCAGATTTGAATATCTCCACAATTCGTTAACACAGGTTATAATATTAACTAGTTATCTAAAAACTCATAAATTGAATATAGAGTATTTTCTAGCAGTTTTTTTGTCAAGAATTTTTTTCAAAGTTTTGTTTCCATGTAAATTTGAAAAAAAAGAAGCTAGTTTGTATGTATCAACTCCGATCTTAAATCTTGTACTATAATTAATTATGAGCTATGTAGCAATCTCTATTTAGATAAAAAACTCATAGTATCTAGAATTTCACATACTGCACAGTTTTAGAATTTCTTTATGTTTAATTTTGTATATTTATTTATACTGTATATTTAATGGCCACTAGTTTGAAACACTTGTTTTGTTCTTCTTTTTGTACATTGATGTATTTAGTGAACATTGTTGGTTTGAATGTTCACAACACATTTTTTATGCATATGAGTGGTTTCAATAATTTTTTATATTTCACTAAATACAGATTATTTTTCAATATATATATATATATATATATATATACAGGCTTGGGACTAACGATTAAAAATAATTAACGATTAAGTTTAATCGTTAGTTTTTCTGTTAACTTTTCAACTTATTCGTTAGTTTTGGGGATGTTTAACTTTTAACTTTAACTAGTTAACAAATTCACTAACGATTAAACTAACTCAGTTAGTTTTACAAACGAGGTACGGTTTGTCCCGTGGAATGTAGACAATGGTGGAGAAAGCGTCCAAAACTTTGGTCAAAGACCGGGCGTTTTCCTCAATCCCAAGTATTCGCCGACAAACAAAGTCATGAGTCACACCCATCCCTTTCCGCCATCTTCCTGCCCTGCCCATAATTAATAGACACACCCAACGTGTCCCATTGTTGTTTGTCCAGGACGTAGTCATAGTGTTAGTGATAATACTGGGAGACTTGAAGGTGGATTCATTTCAGTTTTAAAGTTTGCCGAGTGAATAATAAAGTGTGTTGAATTAGTTTCCAGACGGTTTACGTTATGTATAATAATAAGAGACAACAGTTTTTTTGTAAATAATTGTATGTATTCTTTCATGCCACACAAACTAACTTTTAACTTTTAATTTCAGTTACTTTTTTAAAATTTAACTTTAATCAGTTAGTTTCATTGAACTCTAACTTTTAACTTCAATTAGTTAGTTTAATAGAGGATTAACTTTAACTTTATTCAGTTAAAAATAATTGTTAACTTTCCCAAGTCTGTATATATATATATTTGTTTATTTATAAAATAATAAAAAATATCTGTATCATAAAAATTAGTTAATTAATCAGTACTTATTTATCAATTAATTAGTCAGTTGGCACCAGTGGCGCAGTGCTGTAACCCAGCTACTTGGAGACAAAGTTTTGTGGAGATTGTAGGTGATAGGTTTTATGCTCTGGCCTAATAATACCAAAAAGGGATCCGCTCAACGCTCAACAGTTGCTATCGGCATGGACACTACTAGAGAAGTCTGGGATGTCCTAGTACCTCTGTGCGTGTATGGGTGGGTGGGTGGGTTAATACCATTGTACATGTATGGGTGGTCGGGTGGAACAATACTGCCACTGTATGTGTATTGGCCCCGCGATCCATTTATAAAGAATTTGTATGTTAGTGAAACCAAATCACTAACACTATGTGTATGTGTGGACGCGTTGGTTACTCTCTTACTGACGTATTGACTGACACTAAATTTTCAGGCACTTCCTAGCGCCCTATCCCCATCATGCGTGTGGTGTGTTCAGATGATATTTTGAGTGATTTTAATATATGGATCTATCCATATATTAAGACATGACCATATTTAGACATATGGCCATGGATCTAGTTTAAATGCTTGATTTATATGACAGTCACCATGTATCCATGAAATTTATTGCATGTTGGGTGGTAGTCAGTGCCCAGATGTTGGGTAGAGGAGAGAACTGAGGATCAATCCTACACTCATGTGATCATTCATATTTGCTTTAAAATGCACATCTAGTTATGTTGGCATCTCATATCTAAGAATAAGAGTTATAACTATTATTTCTACATCAATATTCAACGTTATAGCATCCTAGTTAGGCAAACAGTGTCTATACCAAACGTTTTTTGTGGATTATAAAATTGTGGATTATTAAATCAGTAGCTAACAATATTAATGGTTTAATTGAAAATAAACAAAAAATAAATAAATAAAACAACTGCCAAGCATTTTAATTTTCAGGCTCCAAATCGAGATCTAGAAGCAAGAATACTCCAAGTGAATCCAATCATGGAGGCTTTGGAAATGCTCAATTTGGATCTCAATGAATCATCATGTTTTGGCAATTATAGATTAAGATGCAGGTTTGGAGGTTCAGTTGCGGCTAACCTTTGAGATTATCAACCTCTAAAACGAGATCAAATTGACCAGATAATTCTGACTAGTAATCGTTTTAACATTTGTAACGTTTAGTTTTTTTTAGTACTGTTTGAATATTGGGTAACTTCAATTAACTTAATACAAATAAAAAGACTGAATTCGAATATTTTAAAACGGCAATCTAGAAATAAGAGTCATATTTTCAAATAGTATTATTATTTTAATTTAATTACTGTACATAAATAAAGACAGTATATTGGACCGCGCAAAGCAGTTTTTATGCTATTCAGTGCAGGGGTTTAGAGCCCTCGTAATAAAATCTCCTTGATGATGCACATATTGAATAAACTCTCAAAATGAAATATTGGTAGCATTTCATAGAAAGTATTACTGATAACTCGAAGTTGTGTTGTTAAAGTGCACTTATCCACATTGAGTTACACTTCAGTAAATCATTTGACAGCACCATCATACCAGATTGCTTCACCTTAAATTGCCCAATCCATGAAGGCACCATAACAATCACCTATGTATGGCCGCAATCTTGTTTAGACATATATTCTCTCCTCATATCATGAAAATTATAAATTCCATTAAATAGTACTATGAGCTATTTATTTTATATAATTAACTTTTTTTAATAAAAACTAATTTGTCTATAATATTTAAAGATTTAGTGTATAGATTGATTGTTTCATCTTTTCCTGCAACTTGGCATTTTTCTTATAATGCCATTTAACATCTACAGCTGTACTACCACTGAAACCTCTAGACTCTCTGGGCCAACTTGGGTCTATAACATATATAACTATATTTCTTACTTTAGTACTTCTTGATACTTATATTAGATCAAATCTTAACATGTTATTACTGTAGTTTGATATTTTAAACTGATCTTGATTTGATCTTTGATCTTCTTACAAGTCAAATCAGAAACTCTGAGCAAGCAGATTTGAATATCTCCACAATTTGTTAACACAGGTTATAATATTAACTAGTTACTAAAAACTCATCAATATAATATAGAGTATTTTCCAGCAGTTTTTTGTCAAGAATTTTTTTCAAAATGTTATTTGCATGTAAATTTTGAAAAAAAAAAAAGAAACTAGTTTGTATTTATCAACTCCAATCTTAAATCTTGTATTATAATTAATTATGAGCTATGTAGCAATCTCTATTTAGGTTAAAAACCCATAGTATCTAGAATTTCACGTACTGTACAGTTTTAGAATTTCTTTATGTTTAATTTTGTATATTTATTTATACTGTATATTTAATGGGCACTTGTTTTGTTCTGCTTTTTGTGCATTGATGTATTTAGCGAACATTGTTGGTTTGAATGTACACAACACATTTTTTATGCATACGAGTGGTTTCAATAATTTGTTATATTTCACTAAATACAGATTATTTTTCAATATATATAAGTATATTTATAAAATAATAAAAATATCTGTATCATAAAAATTAGTTAATTAATCAGTACTTATTTATTAATTAATTAGTCAGTTGGCACTAGTGGCGCAGTGCTGTAACCCAGCTACTTGGAGACAAAGTTTTGTGGAGATTGTAGGTGATAGGTTTTATGCTCTGGCCTATTAATACCAAAAAGAGATCCGCTCAACGCTCAACAGTTGCTATCGGCATGGACACTACAAGAGAAGTCTGGGATGTCCTAGTACCTCTGTGCGTGTATGGGTGGGTGGGTTAATACCACTGTACGTGTATGAGTGGCCGGGTGGAACAATACTACCACTGCACGTGTATTGGCCCCGCCATCCATTTATAAAGAATTTGTATGTTAGTGAAACCAAATCACTAACACTGTGTGTATGAGTGGACGCGTTGGTTACTCTCTCACTGACGTACTGACTAAATGTTCAGGCACTTCCTGGCGCCCTACCCCCATCATGCGTGTAGTTTGTTCAGATGATATTTCGAGTGATTTTAATATATGGATCTATCCATATATTAAGACATATGGTCATCATGGATCTAGGTTAAATGCCTGATTTATATGACAGTCACCATGTATCCATGAAATTTATTGCATGTTGGGTGGTAGTCAGTGCCCAGATGTTGTGTAGCGGAGAGAACTGAGGATCAGGCTTGACAATGATCTGAAAATAAGACTAATACTATTTGGTTCGGATTCCACATACACCTGTTGGTCGCTTAGTTGCCCTGGCTATTGGGTTATTAATAAATGGTCCTTTCTGAAAAATAGTCAAACTTAGTTAGTAACCAGACTACACAGGTCATCCATACTCATATATTCATGTAATCATTCACATTCGCCTTAAAATGCACATCTAGTTATATTGGCGTCTCATATCTAAGAATAAGAATTATAACTATTAGTTCTACATAAATATTCAACATTATAGCATTCTAGTTAGGCAAACTGTCTATATCAAACGTTTTTTGTGGATTATAAAATTGTGGACATTTATTAAATCAGTAGCTAACAATATTAATGGTTTAAATAAAAATAAACAAAAAATAAATAAATAAAACAACTGCCAAGCATTTTAATTTTCAGGCTCCAAATCGAGATCTAGAAGCAAGAATACTCCAAGTGAATCCAATCATGGAGGCTTTTGGAAATGCTCAAACTGGAATCAATGCTAATTCATCAAGGTTTGGCAAGTTCTTAGAGTTAAGTATGACGAGAGGAGGTCGAGTGACTGGAGCTCGTTTGTCAGTTTACCTCTTGGAACAGTCCAGGGTCGCCCAGCAGATGCAGTAAGTACAACTGTGTATATTTACTTTTTAGGATGTTTTTAACTATTGGAGATGTATGTCTGTAATACAAACTTAAAATAGCTGCAATCTAATGATTATAACAAGGAAAAATAACAATAATATGTATGTATGTTTTTAAGAATTACTGTTACATAAGTAAAATATTGAAAATAATAATGTACTGTTGGCGCAGAAATTATGTGCACCCAACTTTGAAGGTTGTTTTCTAAGAAATTAATCAGCCTACAAAAACTCCAATCATACCATTATTTTCCTAGTTTAATTATGCACTATGACATATGAAGTTTTGTCAGAACATATCAGAAAAGTTTAGTTCAGTTTTAACAAAAACGTTGCTCTTCTTTCACATTCATTTTCATTAAACAAGAAATAGCCAAAATCCATAAAACTAACCTCAAAAAACATTATTTTTGTTTCAGTGACGTTATGATTTATGTGAAACATCAGCTGTGTTACTGTTGAGTCAGGGAATACACTGCTGCATCGCTATGTGGCATTGCATTCTCATACTATATAAAAAGTCCTGGAGCCTTTTGATCACACCTTGTATATTACCTCATCTAAGTCTTAGTTATTTCTCAAAATATTACTGTCCAAAAGGTACATTTTGATATCAGTGTTGCTATTATGATTGTGATAGCTATAATGTTTGATAAATTATTGTTAAACCTCTTCAGAAAAGAAAGGAACTTCCACGTGTTTTACTACCTTTACGATGGTCTTCATCATGATGGGAGGCTAAAGGAATTTCACTTGGATCCAAAGCTGCGCCAGCGCCACAACTTCCTGACAGCTGACAGTCAAGACATTCTTAGTCGTCAGGTACCTATTACGGATTTAATTCATTCTCTCTCAAACACCAACCTGATTTTCGTAACTGTTCCGTCAAATCTATTAATAATTTTTTTTTTTTATCAATTTGATTACCAATTTTTAATTTTACAGTCAAATTTGATTTCCGCATTTTGTTCAAAATTGTAGAAATGAATAAATTAAACAAACAAATTTAAATGTTGCTGTTAAAAATAAATTAATACTTTTTAAATAAATAATTAACACTAAGTGTTTTCATAGTGTTATGAAAACACTTTTAATGTTTGTGTTAAAAATTGTGAACTGTTCTTAAATTGTTAAATACTTCAGAATAAATTTTAATATTAACTTCTTAATTGTTAATGTTAGTTTAATTTATTTACAGTGAAAGTGGAGCAAAGACTGCTACGAAAACTGATCAATAAAATAAAATAATGTTTTTCTGTTTCAAGCCGTGTGTGCCTTAATGAACATGGCACCTTGCAATTTATAATAAATATTATGAAAATAAAGATTTTCTGATTTCTTTGAGGAATGGGTAGAGTAAGGTTATGAATAAGATTGGCCTGTCCTTAAAAAAATTAAATAAATTCAAAAGGAGTTGTTATTGTACCTTATGTATTATTTGTGTTCTAGAATAATGTACAAAAATTCAAGGAGATGAAGTCTGCATTTGAGGTGGTGGGTTTCCGAGACGGAGAGGTAAACTCCATTTACAGGGTGATCTCGGGTATCTTGCATCTTGGCGATATCGAGTTTGGAGAAGTGATCTCAGATGATAACACTGATAACAAAAGTCGAGTTACTGATCTCGCACCATTACATAGAGGTATGCCTTTTTGTATGTCAAAACTATTGTATGTTAAGTACTAGTTTTTCAATCTTCATTCTTACAAAAATATTGTTAAGAAAATGATTAAAAAAACTATTACATATAAATTCTATTTCAACTAATTCAATAAATTTCATATAGAATATGACTCTTCAATCATTATATAACTAAGTTTCTTTACAACGTTGTTTTATGATAGTGACTCAAATAGATCAGACAAATGTAAATATATTTTCTTGTAATAAGAATAATTTATTTCCTCTTTCTTATATATATTACACAAAAAATAATAAAAATTTTCCAACAAATTAAAAGATAAAAAAAAATATAAACTACATTTTTTTACTAATTAAATGTTATAAAAATGTCTTTTGGAAGCCAGGCCTGACTATTTAAACTAAAAATTAAAAGGCATAAGAGAAATAAAACATTTAAATTAAATATACATGATTTGCGACTAAACTATAGTAAGAAACATGATAATTATATAAAAAGAAAGAAAATTTAAGGTCTCAAATGCAATGCATGATTTGAGGCTCCATTAATACAATCTTACCCCTTGGTAAAACGTCTTATAATTCCTGTTGTCAATTATTATAATAATTTAGGTTTTTAAGCAGTTTATACATTGTTTATAAAGAATATAATCTTTGAGAAAAAATAAAACATTCTTGGTGCAGCTGTTAATGAACAGAGGTCATGGTAGTAAAGAAGGCTGACATTCAAGGGAATGCTTCTGCCATTTATATCATTATATACGAGGCGCGTTTTTAAAGTAAGTACCGTTTTGGAATCGCACCACAGTAGCGCTGCGATCGGTGCTCAGCACATGCGTGCTGGGTACTACTATCTGTTGGCAAGCCAAAGCCGCCATTATGGATCCATTCGACTGTATTTAAGGTCACTTATGACTGTTTAAAATTCTTCCTCCGATTAAAAATGCCGCCGACTGTGAATTATGCGCTGTGCAAGTTTTCATGATACTAAGGGTGTTAAAGCAACTGACATTCATTGTGAGTCTGTCACAGTAATAATTTGGTTTTAACAATCGTAACCATCACAATTCTAATACTCTAGGAATGTGAGATAACTGGTTAAACATTTTTTTGTGATTCTTGTCAAACATTTGTTTTTGTGATTCTCCGTCAGCATTTTGGGAACCTACCGTAAGCATTTCTTTCGGTACTTCAAACGGTCTGTCACAATTAATTTCAATAATCATACTTCTTGACACTTGAAGACACACTACATAATTGTAAAGCGTCTGTTTTCTCTGAATTTTTTCAGTAATGTCATCAGTAATGAGTGAAGGTTTCCAACTTTGTTCCTCATCATGCACAATCGCACAACTTTAAAAGCTCTCACCCATTTCTATACAATCCCATCACTTATTCTGTTTTCTCAATAAACTTCAAAGATCTCTCGATGAATGTCGGTTGCTTTCATGCCTTTAGCATTACAAAAACTTATCACAACATGTACTTTACAGTTGGCGGTATTTTTAATCAGAGGAGGAATTTTAAACAGTCATAAGCAACCTTAAATACAGTCGAATGGGTCCGTAACAGCGGCTGTGGCTTGCCAAAAAATAGTAGTATCTAGCACGCATGCGCTGAAGGCCGATTGCAGCGCTACAGCGGCGGGATTCTAAAACGGATTCAATACTTTAAAAACACGCCTCAAAGAATTGATGTGCTAAATATAAAACCTTTATTACAACATTTTTCATAAGTTGAACTACTATATCATGACTATGCTGAGATTGTTTACCTCGTTATGATTTTTTCATCTCAGATTGTAAGTAATTCTAATTTTAAAACATATAAAAAAATAAATACATATTCTCAAATACTCACTTGTAGCTTCCAGTCTGTTGGGTATTGAGGCCAGTGACCTCCTGGAGTGTCTAACGGCAAACAGCGTAGTTACCAGAGGGGAGACCATTACAAGGAATAACTCAGTCGTGGAAGCTGTGGCTACGCGAGATGCCATGGCTAAAGCTCTCTACAGCAGGCTCTTTGACTGGCTAGTCAATTGTGTTAACAGTCTTCTATCTTTTAATACTAGGTAATTTATGTGTCAGCTCATTTTTTCATAAACATAAATTTAAACTTCCAATATTCTTAGGTTTCATTGGTAAACGTCCTGTTTAATTAACTGAGTTATTGATATTTTTAGATTTTACATGATAACAAATACTTAAAATATAATTTTCATTTCTTTTTTGACTTTTTAATCCTAGATTGTTGCAAGGCAAGTATCTGATTGTGCAGGTTGGTCAAAATCAGTTTTATGCCCACAAAGGGTTTTTTCTTAACAAGACTGTTATTGTTAACTTGGGGATTTCTGGGTGCTTTATAATCACAAATACAATGTGTTGAGATATAATTTTGATTTAACCTTATCTAACCTTGCAGGTTTGAACATGAATTTAATATATTTATATTAACCCAAGATCGCTACTTCAAGGTTTATATACAAGATTTAAGTGTTTGAACCTTAATTAAAATGAAATTTATATTTTCATACAGATTCATGTTCGAATACAAAATCAGACACATACAATGCAACGTAGAGCTTGTGGAAATTTTATAGAATAGAATAGAATATCTTTTATTGTCGTACAGGCTACAATAAGCATTGACAAAGTCGTTTTTCAGCAATCATGCCATGTTACCATTACATAGTTTTATAAATAAATAATAAATATACTAATACAATACAGCAATTACACTATAGACAAATAATTTAACTTATAGATAGTGTACAATTAATGCCTATAAACAATGACAAAGTGAATATGACTAACAAGAACAAATATTATCATTTTTAATATTATCCCTGCCAATATCTTACAACTCAAAATCCCTAGTTTAAAATTCAATCTTAGTGACCAAGAAAAATTCATTTATTGAATAAAAGGGATTCTTAAGTAACCAATTATTAAATCTGATTTTAAAAAACATTGATTGAATAAAGATGGACGAGGTGATTTATTTTATTATATACCTTCAAGGATATTACCAAATGACTAGAAAGTGATTTACTTAACCTATTGAACTCAATTGCTGCGTTTTCTCTGTTACGTGTTTTGTAGTTGTGTTTGTCACAGTATAAAGTTATTAGATTCTGATTTTTTTAAATAAATGAAGTTAAATCAAATATATACAAGTTGATAACTGTTTGCACTTCTAGCTGAATAAATAAAGGTCTGCAGTGATCTCTCATTTCTGATTTTGTAATTACTCTAATTGCTTTCTTTTGAAGAAGTAATATTTCATTGATTTTTGAACAGTTACCAAATAATACTAAACCATACCTAAAAACTGATTGAAAGTATGCATAATAGGCCGTTTTGAGGTAGTATAGTACTAATTGGTCAGGAGGATATTATACAATTTCTTTGACCAACTTGGTTAAATCCCAGGATGATAAGCTGAAAATTCTCAGTTCGATCCCAATCAGAGTCATAACAAATTTTGATAGGGAAGCTGATAACCATTGGCTGTTACTAATTCAAAATCTATATTTGCCCAAAACTTGACAATCAGTATTTTAAGAATGATTAGTACAAAAATAAATAAATAAAATATGAGTTAAAAATATAATGAAAATTGTATTTACAAATGATTATTATTATTCATTAGTAAGATGCCGATCAACAAGATGAACCGCTCCTCAGAAAAAGCTATTTATTAATAGCACAATAGCCAGAGCAAATGATACTATAACCCTTTAGACAGTAATTAGCAAACGTTCCTCCCTCAAAAGAGGTGCTACTGAAAATTTGTGCCTATATTTGTTTTCTTGTCTATTGTGTTATCTCTCCTATTATACTAATTTCATGCCTATAACAACCCAAACCTTCAACTTAATATATACTTTTGTGACAAAAAAAAAATTGTTAGCTATTGGAAAATAAAAGAAAGTTAAAAATATGTTGATAGTATTTCGTACCTTTCTGTAGTTTGATTTTTACAAAAGTCTGATTTTCATAAAGTATTTACTACCTCTACTAATTTACTGGTGAACTTAATAATTAAGACCAATTTCAATTTATATTTATCATACAATAAGATTTGTAGTTGAAAATTTGAATATCTGGTTATCAATTGGTATTTGTAAAAATACAAAAGGATCAGTAATGGTATGTATTTTTCAGGGGTGAACAGCTTGTGATTGGTCTGCTCGATATCTTTGGGTTTGAGAACTTTGCTCACAACTCCTTCGAACAGCTGTGTATCAATATTGCCAACGAACAGATCCAGTACTACTTTAACCAACACATCTTCACTTGGGAGCAGCAGGTTTGGAATATTTTAAAATAAATGTGAATTGTTTGTTATTATAGAGTAAGATAAAACAACTGAGAGCAAAATGTTTTTAGTAATGGTTTTTGTAATCCCTTTATTAAGCCTCCAAATTTACAGTTTTCTTCATAATTTTTTGTTTTTTCAGCAAATGTATATTTAAGTATATATTTATGTATATTTAAATATACATTATGTATATTTAAATAATGTATATTTAAGTAACATTATGATTAATTGTATTATTTTACATCACAATTAATTAAATGTTATTGATAGTTTTTAAAAGTGATTTTTAAACTAAATGTTGGTTTATATAACAGTCTTATAATAGAGTTTTGTAGAAACAGAGTATTGTATTATTTTAAAATTATTTTTACAATAATACCAGGGAGGCCAGAGGCCAGAGACTACTTGTCTCTGAGTCTTAAGTACTCAGGTTCAGTTCTTGAGTGGCAGTTGGAAATTTGCATCCCAAATCTCTTGGTGTTGATCCTACATTTTGAAGGTACGATTTCTGTTGTGAATCTGGTAATGAACGCTGAAACTAACGGCGTCAGCACCCAATGTACTAACCACACATCCCTAAACCAAATGGAGTCCAATGCACATGGTTCTTGTAAGCCCATTCACGACTTATTACTATTAACAATAGTAATTTTACTAAAAACTAATCTCTTAAGAAGAAAAACGATATACTACTCAAACAAAATATTTATTGTTTGGTATTTTATTTTGATTTTACAAAAAAGGCCTTCTGATTATAAAAAAATAAAACAGTATGCTATTTTAGGATCTGACTATTGGGAAAGATTTAGGAGTTAACATTATACATCATATTGATGTATTTACTGTAAAAACAGAATGCCGATTTTCTTTATTGGTGGCACGTTTAGTGAGTGGGTGAGTCAATTCCACAATTCGTCCATACATGGTAGGGTGGGTCTATTGAACCAATGTGTTACAGGGTGGGTGGGTCTATTAAGAAACTTACCACAGGGTGGATGGGTCGGTCTATTAAGCAATGTGCCACAGACTTGGTGATGACTACACTCCCACCAACCCCTAGCATGTACAGTGGTTATGATCCTCGCACTTACTCATACATTTACAATTGTAAAGACCCTACCACCACTTGCACATACGCCTACCCTTCTAGATTCACCCACCCTTGAAGATACATTAACCTTTGAAAAGACACCCACACTTGTAGAGAAGCAACATTGAAGGGACACCACCATTCTACAGTGATACACGTTTGGTGGTGATGACCCACCCTTCCACCCACACGTACGGTGGTGATGATCCACCCTTCCACCCAAACATACAGTGGTGAATACCTACCCTTCCACTCACACGTAGAGTGGTGATGACCCACCCACTCACACACACAGTGGTGATGACCCACCCTTCCACTCACACGTACAGTGGTGATGACCCTTGCTCACTCACACGTACAGTAGTGATGACCCACCCTTCTACCCACACGTACAGTGGTGATGACCCAACCTTCCACTCACATGTACAGTAGCAATGACCCACCCTTCCATCCACACATACAGTGGTGATGACCTACTCTTCCACCCACATGTACAGTAGTAATGACCCACCCTTCCACCCACACAAATCTGGCAATCTATAAAAATATATGAAAAAAAAAATAGAACAAAATAAACATGAAATAATGATTTAAAAATAAAAACTAGTACAGAAATTGACATATCCAAACAAGTGGGTTATCAGAAAGGTGCAGATAAAGACCTGAAATGTGTCAAACCTGCAAGGTGTTATGGTTTTGCTATGGTTAAGGCTGACTAATATCAAAAGTTCCTCTCATGAACCATCCATAAAAACTATCTATTTTGTATTGTGTGACAATATAGACACTGGTAAAGATTTTAGGTAATAAATTATAATGTGTGAGTGTAAACATGTAATTATCAAATAATATCAAGTTTTGAAAATATTCACGTATACATTTTTGTTGTTTCCTGACCATGTTGTGTAGGAATACATGGCTGAAGGCATTCCAATTGACCTTATAGAGTTTACTGACAATCGTCCAGTCCTAGACATGTTGCTGTCCCGTCCTCTCGGATTGCTGGCTTTGCTTGATGAGGAGAGCAGATTTCCCCGATCCTCCGACCGATCTCTTACAGGTGAATTCTTAATAAATATAATGTAGGTCAGAATAGACACCAGTAGCTATTAATATAGAATGTTAAGATAATCAATAAATTTACTTACGTGTTTTAATTAGTCAATCTGTCCACTACATAACTAGACGACGCCTTTCAAGTCAAAAGACTCATCATAAGGTCATTTGTTTCTATTAAGATGAACGTAAAACTTATTTTATTTAAAGTTCACACACGTAAAAACATACTATGGCACTCTCTTATATAGTTCTGTGGGCGATTGATGGACAAGAACTGGAAAACACTCTTGTAAATATTGATCGTCTGTCCGGGACTAAAATGTCTAATTTAATAATCAATAAAATTGTAAAGTGAAATAATTACTAAATGTGTTATTGATATAGTTTTCTTACAACACAATATTACTGAATAACAATTATATTCCTTTCAAAAGTAGTATATCCAACACTCATTTATAAAATATCTGTTGTAAATAAATATTTATATTATTTAAAAATACAACAATTTTATTTAAAAATGAAAAAGTATTTGAAAACAATCAAATACTTAAGAAAATATACTATGCAATGTTTTAACTATTAACACGTTGCGTGCAGGTCCCTCGGATGAAGGCGCGTGGCCCATACTCAACGTGTTAATAAATAATTTTATACAATCTAATTAAAGTGAACTGACTTAACTCTCTCCCGTCAAACCGTCTCGAAGCGCCTCGACATGTAGCCTGACGCAACTGGCGAAGCGCCTCTGATTGCCTTCAATTTATTTGTGAACGCTCGTGTCACCTGTTAGCAGCTATAGAAACTTATTTCGGTTGGGTATATCGTCAGTATTGATATCCATTTAGAGCTGCTACCTACGGGCATTAGTTTAAACGTGTTTTAGCTGTAATATCGACCGTATTATTGCATTATTACTGAGTTTTTGTAAGATCATTTGTTTCGTGCTGCTACCTTATGAAAGCCCCACGAAAATTTTCGAGCTAGGAAATAGATAAGATAGTTCGATTACATTAATTTTAAAGCTTAAAAGCGGAGGATGATGAGCACATTTTTTTCAAATGTAAAAAATTACCTGGGCTTTGCCTCACTGACCCTAACAGATCCAATCACTTCAGTTCTTTAATAATACAACAGCAGTTTATTTCTATAATGTTTATGATAGTGCAAACATTATACATGCATTTTTAGACTGGGTCTTTACACCATAAAAACAGCTTTAAAAAATAATACTAAACATTTGTTCTGTTATTTTTTATGAACTTTAACACTTTAGCTGCCGTGTCAGTCCAGTACGCCCGACGGCACTTTGTCTCAGCTAGATGCCGTCGGGCCACTACCCCCAACATTCTTGCTCAGCATGGTTTTGGTTTTTTTATTGTTACTTGACTGGTCCTGCTTTCTTAAAGAAACTGATTACGGTACATTTTATTGTACTGCAAACATCATACTATTTACAGAGCAAATTTCTGTTGTTTTTGGTTATTTACAAAGTTGTTCATAAAAATTTAAATTTTGGCAGTTTCTATGAGTAAGTTAATCAATCAATCAATAATAACGAAATAACTTAATAATAACGAATAATGGACGAAATAACTAACTGGCGACCAATAGCACTCTCCAATACTGCTGGAAAACTCCTGTGCAGTCTTCTGGCGGACCGCCTCTCCGAATGGGCCTCCACCCACCATCTTATATCTGAGGCCCAGAAGGGATTTACTCCTTCAGAGGGATGCCTGGAGCACAATTTTGGTCTACAAGAGATCCTTGATGACGCCCGACGACGCGGTAATGAGGTCTGCGTGGTATGGTTGGACCTGGCTAATGCCTTTGGCAGTGTCCCCTGAGCGGCACTCAGAGCCACTCTTAAATCCGCGGGCTTGTCTCAACACCAATTAGACTTCATCGGAGACCTCTACAGCACAGCTGAAGTGCTACGGTCGTCCGGCACGCGGCGGGGACCACGCCGCCTATCAAGTTTGCGGCTGGAGTCCAGCAGGGCTGCCCATTGTCTCCCATCCTTTTCAATCTTGTGATGGAGTTCTTGATTCGGCCACTAATAGCTCTTTGTGAGCAGCATGGAGCTACTTTGCATAATACCGGCGTCTTAGTTTATTGCACCCTCGCCACCTAGCGTACGCTGACGACCTTGCATTGGTGGCGAGGTAGAAGCTTCGCTGAGGGCCCTCTTGGACGCCGTGATACTAGCTGCTGAGTGAGTTGGGCTTCGGTTCAAGCCCACGAAGTGTGCAACCCTCCATGTTGCCAGAAGATCAACGAGAGCTACCGTGTTTCATATATATGGCGAGCGGCTTAGAGTCCTTGGCGAGGGTGAGTCTTACCAGCATCTGGGAGTACCTACTGGCCTCAAGATCGACCAGACACCCGTCGCCACCATCGCAAGATTGGAGAGGGAGGTAGACAAGATCTTTAATAGTCTCCTCGCCCCTTGGCAGAAGCTACATGCCTTGCGGACGTTCGTCATGCCACAGATTGAATTTAATCTTAACATGGCGAGGGTCCTCAAGACAGCCTTAAGGGGCCTTTACAATATTATTAAGAGGGGCTGCAAGAAGGTGCTGAACCTTCCATCTCACGCCAGTGCGGAGCTGGTCTATCTACCACCGTCGAGCGGAGGCGCTGGCCTCATTCCCATCGCGGACCTCTCTGACCTGGCAGCAGTCTCCCACGTCTATGGACTGCTTACCTCACCGGTCCCCGCAGTCACTAGCCTAGCTCTGGAGGGCCTTGCTGCCCAGCAGGCCAACGTAACGCTCGCCAAGGAAATATGGAGTTCCTCGTTGCTTACCTCAACGGGGACTTCCTGGGCAACTCTAATAATACTACCACCTTAACGGCTGCGTGAACGGCTCTGGGGCGATTGGCGAAGAGACTACCAGACCTTCGATGGGGTTTCAGTGAGGCGCCGGGGATCCAGCTTCACCTTCCAGATACCCGAGCAATATACACTATAGACAGTGGATCTCACCGGAGACTCACCACCGGTCTACGCGCCTCTGAACAGCTATATTATAAAGCCACCCTTGCTGCTAAGCCGGACCAAGGCAGGGTGGCCAGGGTTATTACCACCTGCCCGACGGTAAATCATATGCTGTACCAGGGACGCTACACCAGATTTGCTGACTGGCGGTTCGTCCATAGGGCCCGGCTGAACGACGTTCCTCTTAATGGCTGCTGACGCTGGGGAGCTGCTAATGATCGTCGCTGCAGAAGATAATGGCGCCAAGACGAAACCACGGCCCACGTCCTATGCCACTGCCATGTCCACCTGGCAACTGAAGTGACGAGGCGGCATAGCGCTATCCTTGACCAGCTTGTCGCAGCAATCCGGCCTGAGGAGGGAACAGAAGTACGGGTCAACCGGCGAGTCCCGCTGTCCGAATTAATAGGCCGAGGACGCGATTTTGATGAGGGGGTTGCCCAATGCCGGCCAGACCTAGTGATCATCGACCGTAACAATAAAATTATTAAAATCGTCTATGTCACTGTGGTCTATGAGGATGGCTGGCAGGCCATTGAAACGGCCAGGAATAATAAACATACCGCCTATGCCCCACTTGCTCAGATCCTAACGGCCGAGGGCTTTAAAGTTTCTGTCGATGCCTTCGTCGTTGAAGCCCTGGGCACTTGGGACAACCACAACTGCAAGACTTTAAGTAGTTTGAAAATATCTAGGTGGTATGGGACCACCCTCTCAAGACAATGTGTCTCTGAAGCTATTCGCTGGAGCTGTGACATTTACGTTACACATATTACCGGCGTCCAGCAATGGCCTCAGGAGTAGTCCTCATAATATAAATATATACATACATAATGCTTGACATAATTATTAACGCAATATTATTGACTATTATACATATACAGCAATAAAAAACAGTTTGACGAGGGAGGTATCCCCCTTTAATTTATATAACTAATCTTATCTAAATAACTAATTTAATGACCTGAAATATTTCCATCTATCAAAATACTTTCGTTTATTTATATTAAATAAAATATGGCAAAAAGAGATGCTTTAACATATCTGTTTCTATACTCAGAAATGGTAGTACAACAAAAATAATGCATCATTGTTTTAAAAATTTGCATAACATTGTTTGGCAATTTACAGCGAAAATACTCATATTAAGGATGGCGGCTAACTTGTTAAACGAAAAAGAAAACATACACACATTGGTGCCTGGATCTAATATATTCAGATCTAATACCAGAAGTATTTAACCTGTATTAGATACAAATTAAATTATTTGTTTCAGATAAATTCCATAGTAACATCAAGAGCAAGTTGTACATACGTCCCAAGTCAAATGCTCTGTGTTTTGCAATCCAACATTTTGCTGGTAGAGTAGTGTACCAGTCTGAAGGGTTCTTAGACAAGAACCGCCACTTCCTAGCCCCGGAGGTGATTCAGCTACTACGTACCTCGGTAATAGACACTGTTCGCTACCTTTTCCAGTGCCCAATCACAAAAACTGGGAACCTCTTTTCTGCAAGTCCTGCGGCCACTCCTGCTGGAACTAGGGTTAGTTTTAATAATTTACATTTTATTAAGCCTTTTTAGTTTATGATGAATTGTTTATGATAATGTAATGATTTGAGATATTTAGTAACTAGGGAAAGTTTTTAATTTTATAATTCAAGCAACCAAGCTAAAAAGAGATTAAATTTTAATAATATTGCAATAAAAAGAAATAAATTAAACTCCTGATTTGCTATCTAAACTGTAATGAAATGTAGTCCTAGTAGTATCTGCTTTATGGTAACAGTTAATTTTTATACTCATGCTAATTTCTAAAAATAAATCTATTAACTCTGCCGATTTCTGAGTTTATCTGTGTAATATAAAATAAAACTCAACTTATTATATCTAATGTTATGGTTCATAAAAATCAAATTTATACCAAAAGGAGTTAATAATAAAGTGTCTGACATACATAAAGTAAAATACACCTACTTTGTGAAGGGTATAATAATAATGAAGTTTTGGCTTTATACTTTTTTAGTAGCAGCTTGTAGAACAATTATATTTTATTTCTGATTAACATATTTCTTAGGAGTCAAGTCGGTGTGCAAGTGTGATGGCTCTCCAGTCGCAGTCTCGAGCTCAGCAAACCGCAGCGACTTACTTCCGTTACTCACTAATGGAACTACTACAGAAGATGGTTGCTGGGAGCCCTCAGTTTGTGAGATGTGTCAAACCAAACGACTCCAAGTCTCCAAGAATGTTCGATCCAACGAAAGTCGTTAGGCAGCTCAGATACACGGGTGTCCTTGAAACAATAAGGATACGCCAGCATGGATTCTCTCACCGGATACCATTTGCTGAGTTCTTGAAAAGGTTGATATTTCTGTAGTTTGTACAGTACAAAACATACAGGAAAGAATAGTTGTAAAGGCTGTAAAATAACAATAATAATAAACTTACAATCGTACTGGTTAAAATATATACATTTTTAGAATATTTCAAAAGTGTACATTACTCCAGTGGCAGATTAGTGACCATTTATCAGGGGAGAAAACTGCCCTGTTGTATGGATACCGGGTAGGGGGGTCTGGGGGGTGTGAAATACCTCTAATCGAAACGGAGGTCCGGGGATTCTCCCCCGGGAAAAAAATTGAAATGAGATGTCTTGAAATCACATTTTAGGTTGTTGTGACACTTGAAAGCTAGTTGAATATCAGTAAGTTTTCCTTCTGAAATACAAAATTTTGCCAACTAAATGATTTTAAAGAATATTCAATTACGTTTGATACTTACGGAGTACTCTTTTCCAGTCAGTTTTTAAAACACTAAAAATGGCTCTTATTTTACAACGATTATTGCTTAGGTTACAAACCTTGTCAAATTACTTGGTTTGGGTTGTATATATAAATGCTACATGTAAATTTAATCTTCTTTAGATCGTAAAATTTCATAAATAAAATGTTATGTTGACTATCTCAAATATAAGTTGTATACAAAAAGAATAAATAGAATAGAAGGTAACACAATATGACACCAACTTTCTCACATGACTAGTCCTAAAACACCAATATTATGTAGATGAGCTGTTACATGATTTTGTAAGCACAGTTGGCTCGAAAAAACTAAAATGTAGTAAAAATTATGATTCTACTGACATTAAGCCACTATGTAAAAAACTTGCTCGGTAATAATGTTCTGTCAATTTTCTTTCAGTATTTATAGAGTTTCTTGCCACAAAACAAAATTAGAAAATTTTGCTTGTAATGGGTCTAGCATTGGCTGTGTTTTCACGAGATATTCTTTTTTTCCCGCAGAAATCACGTAGTTTACACACAATTTTGAAAAATCCAATGTCACAAATATGTCACAATATTTTTGACATGTTTACATTAATTTAACTAATATTTTAATTATCCTTTTTCTATTTTGATGTCTTATTTGTGCTGAATACAAATTTAAAAACTAATATGGTCATTATTTCTTGAGAGATAACGACAAAGCTACATTCACAGCAAATCGCGGCCATTACACAATCATTATATTAACCGACTTTTAACCACAAAAATTGAGTTCACCAGTATTCCCGCCGGAGTGACGGCCAGTAGGTTGTCACAGAGGCTAGGCACCAGAATTTAACGCAAATTACGAATTTAAACCACATATTTTACCGAACAAATTCGAAACAAACCAATGTCACAACTCTTAGTATTTTTGACATATTTCAGTTTATTTAAATGGTATTTTATTCATCTATTTTTTATTTCAATGTTTTTTTGCACTGGATACTAATTTGAAAACTATTTTGGTCTATTACAATTATTTCTCGAGATATAACGGAAAAACTACTTTCAAGGTGAATCATGTTTAGCAGCCATTACATGATCATTATATACAACAACTATTAATCACAAAAACCAAATTCGCCTATATTCCTGCCGGAATTACAGCCCGCCGGTGTCGCGGAGGCCAGGCATCGTAAAATAATGCAAATTACAGATTTTTGTTAAGTAAATAAACAAATAGAATAAGTTAGGTTATGATTGGTCAGGTAAGTAAAAAATGCATTTTTCGGTCTGAAAAAATAATTTTACTGAAAAACCAATGATATGTCAGTGTTAAGCATAAAAAAGGTTGAATAAAAAATTATTGAAAAATAATGATTTTTCAAAAGTTGTTTTTTTTTCACTATCAGATAAAAACTAGTTTTTTCGGTAAAAAACAGGTTTTTTGCTGAAATCAACCTCCTCAAGAGATGTAAACTCATATTTCGCCACTTTTTCAACAAGAAATTGTATTTTCAGAGGTGGCAAGAAAGTGCATAATTACCTTTCTTTCCTATAGCCTACAAGTTTTATGTACACTCGTCGGAACACTGTAGAAAGTCGTCTTACAAATGAGACTACTTTTCCTGTGTATGCATAAATCCACCATTGATCTCTGCTCAGGTTATTTTTTAGACTATGTTTGAATAGGTACAGTAGCCCAAAGTCAGATTCATCCAAATTGTTGCATATAGTCTAATTTATTTTTATATTTTTATAAAAAGATCACATGAGAATTAATATACAGTATGTCAGGATATCTTAATTACAATAACCACATGCTGACTTTAGAATCAGAATTTACCAGTATAACTTAGTGCTTAAGTTTATCATCTCAAGCTGTTCTAAATTTACTATGGTAAATCTTTAAAAACGCATTTGTATTTAATTTAATCACACTTAATAAATAGATGTCAATATAGTTTAGTTTGATTGAAATTCATTGTATTGTTGGTGATATTATTATTATTTTTATACTTGGCTAAGGCTTTGGACTGTGGAGGGCAAGGTCCAAGGTTCGAATCCCCACTGAGCCAACAGTGGGTACTTCACTCGTTGAATAGAGTTCATGCACAGGCGTGTAGCCCATGTGAACTGGCGAGTGAAGTTTTTAATTAGAAAAAATAAAAAAAAGTTCTTTTAACTACACAACGTTTTGAGAGGAATGGAACTTCTCTCGTTCTCAAGTGAGTTTTCATACCTCTCGGAACATCGTGTAGTTAAAGAACACTGACTCCAACCAAATATAAAAATAATAGTTTAGCTATATCACATATATTTCAAATTAAATCTTAACTTCTTAAGCTTAAAGGGACACAAATATTCCTTAAAGCTTCTGTGGTGTCAATAGCTTAAAAGGACATATTTACAATTTGTATTTAAGTTCAGGATGTTCTGTCCATGCTCACTCAATGAAGTCAGAGATCAGACTTGATAGGGTTGACATTGGGAGTTTTGCAGAAACTTGACATTAAGAGTTTAATTTAAATGAAGAGTTCATTTATTTCTAATTCGAATCATTATATGTGAGGCAGAAAGTGAAAAGGGTTCTCTTGTCGGCAAAGTAAAATGTTGAATATTCACGAAACTACCAATTTTGGTAAAAATTATCGATATTTGGTTTTTTATCGATTATCAAACTCTGGTTTATATAGAACAGGCCTGTATCGGTTGTAAAGTCGAGTCAAAGCATTAAAACATCCAACCAAATTTGTTTAGATGTCAGTGTTTGGCCTGAGAAAAGGGACCTCTTGTCGTTATGGGAAATAACATAGGGCCGACAAGAGGTCCCTTATCAAATTTTTAGTTTTATGTTACATTACCTTATAAAAACGAGATTTTAATGAATTCTGCTGGTGTTTTAAACAACTACGGCTGTTATTCTGAAAAAGGAAGTGTTTAGCTTTGATTTGATGTTTGATGTATTTCTTAAATATGAAAAATGTGGGTTCTATGTGAGTTTCAAGTTTTAAAACCAGTTTTTCTCAAAATGCCACTTACAATTTGTGAAACTTTAAACTTTTATTACTTAAGCAGTTTTTGCAATAGTTTAGTAAAATTGCCATAGAAACGCTAAATATCATCATAAAATAGTGATTCTTGTTTTGCTTTCTTACCAAATAAATTCTCTTTAAATTAAGCTGAAAAATTATATGAATTTATTATTTATTTTTTAATAATTTTTATTTTTATTTTTTATTTTTTTATTTTTTTTATTTTTTATGACTTTGAACCCATAAAGCATGTGATAATATTGATGGAAATGTAACTTGTTATATATTTTCTGAAAGTAAATTTAGTTTTCAATATCACTTGAAAATTTGATCAAGTTTGAATAACTTTACGACTTACAAATTAAACATACATAATATTATAACAAAGAATGAAATAAAGAAGAAATTACTCACCAAAAAATAGTTTGTTTCAAAATAAAAGAGAGTTTTTCCCACAAGTTTTAATCATACAGTTTCACACACACTTATTTATATCAGAAAATTATCAAATAAAATTCTATTTACAAGTTTATATACAAATTAGGTCTATAAACCTAATTTGAAGTCCCAATTCTTTTGCAAAATCCAACAAAGTATTTTCACTGACTGGTGAAGCACTTCTCTTTTGAGCCATTTCTATAAATAAAAACTAAAACTAAATATACTAAACCAAATATAAATTCACTTATTTCAAAACACTACTACAAAACATATGACAACGAAACGCAAACAAAACAAAACAAAGCACATCAATTATGATCTAGTAGTAGCACGGTAGCAACAGCTGACACCACAGCCTTTTGAATAACAATCACATTCATCAATCTATGCACCCTGAAAAAGACGACGAAATAATACAAAATTATATATAATATTAAAGATTGTTTCATTTACTTTCAGGAAACATATAGACCATGGATATATGACTAAAATCAGTGGAGTAATAAACTAATTACGATACAACGATATATCGTTGCACGGCGTTTTTCGGTAAACATCGGCAAAACGATATATCGTTCCTTGGCGTTTTTCAGCAAAGATCGGCAAAACGATATATCGTTGCAGGGCGCCCAAAGGGTTAAAGGAAAAAAATCGTAGAGACGTTAAATTTACACCAACTTGTTCATAATTTTATACTTAATTTAAAAATACCAATAACTCAAAATCGATAATTGCCGACAAGAGGTTTCTTTTTCACTTTCCGTTTCACATATATTAACACATGTTTAAGTAGATACTGGATATTTACCATATGCAATATACATAAAATACATATTTCTTCCTTAATTCTTCAGGTATTGCTTTCTTGCATTTGGATTTGATGAGAGAGTTATGGCAACGAGGGACAATTGCCGCCTTCTGCTAGTCAGACTCAAAATGGATGGATGGGCGCTGGGCAAAACCAAAGTCTTTCTCAAATATTACCATATTGAGTACCTGTCTAAACTTTATGAAGAACAGGTAGAATGATTTTCTTCAAATTTTCATAATAATATTGAAATACAGCACAGAAATTATCTATTTAAAGTGTTCACATTTTTTTAGTATCTAGTATGGAAAACAATTTTGAATTAAATATGATAAGTTAGAATTTTACAACACCAGATTTAATTTAATTGTAGATAAAGCAACTTATTCGGGGCTAGTTGTTCCACCTGTAGTTCTCATATTACATGAGATTTTAGTTAGTATACTTGTCTGTCCAGATTGACTTTCTAATCCTCCAACTAAAGTGATTCAACTCAAATGATATCAATACATATAACATTGGACCTATATCTCTTCTTCAGACAATAACATTAGATTTAAGCATTTTATTTACAGCTAAGCGTTCATTGGACTATTTTATTCAAATTGAAACTGAACACCATCACCTTGGATTAAATGCTTAATATCTTACATACTAACCAATCATTTATTCTTAATGCATTCACTATTATGGGTCTAGATTTTAGCTATCCTAGATGTAGATAATACGACTATATTACCATTATATACAAAAAGCTACATTACAAGACATAAACTTGTTGTTGGGGTAAAGGGCTTAACAATGATTCTATGCACATTATTTAACTGTTGTCTTTTTGATAATTTGGCATTTTATTTATTTTGATTGTTCCATTAATCAATATTATTCTGATTGTTGAACCTTTTTTTATCCCTCATCCAAATCCAAATAGTCAGGATTAACAATAATTATTATGGTAATTGTTTTATTTCATTTGTCAGTTTATGAACAATTTAAATAGAAATAGTATTTTTTAGCTACTCTCATTTTAAGCTAATTTTTAAACAAAAAACTAGTAGGCCCTATATAATTTTTGCTCTAAAATATTGTATTATTATATAGATGTGTTGTTGGGGCAGTCAATGACTGTTTGCTTCCAGTGGAGAAAACTGCTCCATTTATCAATATCATAAATGTATTTGTTCCTTTCAATACATTCAGATATATTGTCTACTTAAGACAATTATGTATGTGCAGGTAAGAAAGATCATCCTAGTGCAGTGCTGTGTGCGGCGATGGCTGGCTCGAGCACGGTATCAAAAAGTAAAATGGCAGATGGCATCGAGTGTGCTAACGCTCCAACGTTATGTCAGAGGCTGGATTGCACGTAAACAAAGCGACACTTTGAAGAACAAAGAAGAAAACCGTAAAAACAATGCTTTGAATAAGGCACTGCAACTACAAAAGAGCGTGGAAAAGGACAGAGAAGTTACTACTCAACAAGAAGATAGCTCTCCAAATCACGTTTCAGAATTAGGTACTCCATGGGGGAATGTTAAAATGAGGCGAAAATTCTTCTCGGAGCTTGAAGAAAAAGATGAAGCAGCAACGATAATTCAAAGCCGTAAGATCATTCATTACATTTAAATTACCTATCATTAATATCTTCTTGTTCTATTGCAATAAAATATAGAGTACAAGTAAACGTAACACAACACAAATTTATTACAATATAATCACAAAATTCACAAATATATTACAATACAAGTACAAAATGCATAACTATTATGGTGATCGATTTTTGGTGAATCAATCTTTTGTGAATCCCTCTGGTCTGAGGAAGGTGAGCATGGTTCACCGAAATCGATCACCATAATAGTTGTGCATTTTGTATTTGTATTGTAATATATTTGTGCATGTTGTGCATATATTGTAATAAATTTGTGTTGTGTGGCGTTTACTTGTACTGTATATGTACCAACACATATTATGCTAATTGAAAAACTATTTATAAAATATGGATAATCTAATAAACAAGTAAAAACTAAGGTAATAATTTTATCCAGATGAGGTAAATTATAAATGAATGACACGATTGATAGTAAATAGTGTTTATTTCAAAATAATGTTCTATTATTTTAGTATCAAGCTTGATTAGCTGACACACTGGCTTAGTTACTCATATAAATTTTTGCCCGTTTTAGTGTCGTATCATTTTGAAATGTTTGATTCTAGGTAGATCTAAGAAAAATAGTTTTTAGATTTCAAATAGTTTTTGACATTTTAAATTGTGGAATATTGTAAAATTCTCATAGCATGGTGAAATGAACAAAAGCTTTGTTCCAGCAGCTATTTAATAAACAACATTGATTTTTAAGGCACACACATGGCATATAATTATAATTTGTACATAAATAAACCAGTATTTAAATGATTCCAAATAATATAATATTTACAATGATGAATTAATGCAGTGTATTTAAAAACATTGTAATAATAAAAAATATAGATTTAAATTTCAGAGGAGTGTAGAAATTGTTTGTTTTTCACTTATATATATGTTTAGCCACTGTAAAAAGCTTAGCAGTATACAAAGTAATTAATTTATCAGCAAGAAATATATTATAACTTTTACTTTTTGTACAATACAATTTGAAAGTGCTAGGTTTTGATTTCAACTTTTGGAGCAAAACAGTTATTTCCATTTTATTTTTTCTAATCAGCCGGCTTTTTATTCTAGTGTTGCAGTTATACTTCGGCCAAGATTCTCCTCAATTTTCATATTTAAGTTTGTTTTTCATCTCATGGATTTGTCCAAACAGTCAGCAAGGCAATCTACAACTTCAGTCTAAAAATTGGATCCATTATTTATATTTTTAAGACCCCTAAATTAAGGCCGTCATGGGAATTTGGAGTTGGAGTCTTAAGGTGCCTGTTTCCCAAACTGCCAAGCCTTCACTGGGAAGACAACAGCCTTATAATAGCAATGAAATTTTACTGTAATTAGGCCAAAACATGCTTTTCTATCTCAACTGTACACCTTGTGTTTATTATTATAGTAAGTTATAGTGAATATTTTATGATTATTAAAGATCTACTCTAGTGGGCCTTAAGTTGATTTGGGCTTTTTAATGAAAAATCGTCAAGAATGCATTTAGAGTATCGCATAATTAACGATGAAAAAAGTATAAGAATACTCATGTTTGTACAAAAACCAACTTATAGTCCACTAGATTAGGTCTTTACCTTTCAAATGACACTTCAAGTGTTATTATATGATTGTTATTACGAACCGAATCGTTGAAATAGAACCCATGTTTTCTGTGTTTTTCATGGATGGAAACAGCCTCCTTAAAGAGCAAAGCTAGTTTATTATTAACATTATAAAAATTTAAGTTAACAAATTATTTTAGACTAAACCAAATTATTTTGCATGGAAAATAATGAAAATATGTTTAATTTATTAATAACAAACTAGATGGTGATGAGAAATATTATCTTATAAATATTTAATATTATTTTATATGTTTTAGACTTTAGAGGCTACACAGTTAGAAGACATTGGGCTCCAGAAGTTCAAAGAAAGCTTCAAAATGGTTTACAGGTAAGATTAGTCTAAATAACAGTTATAATTAACAATTTGATATATTTGTTATTTTGGTGTTACTAGCGATAAAATTAAGCCGCTTTTCATTTCAAACCATCTACGATCATTATAAAAATGCAAGAATACATCGCAAAACTATTATTAGTTTTTTAAGCTGTTTCAGCTTTGCAATTTAAACATTTTCAAGGTTTAATAAATATTTAAGAAATGGTTTTTCAGTTTTAAGATAACAATGTCAATAAATATTTAAAGAAACCTCATTTCATATGTTTTCATACAAAACAAGTGATCGTCATTAAACACAATTTATGTTATACGCCATTTCACTTGTTTTGTATTCTACCAACACTTATTATTCTGACTAAGAAATTATATACAGGGTCCGGCAGAACAAACTCCCCGATCATAAAGTAACGTTAAGCAGACAAGAGATGGAGCAGAGTAGTGGGGGGCGCGTCCTTGAGTACCTGCATACTTGCTGTTTTCAATGTGTTGTTGTTCAGGAACTAAGTCAAAGAGACTGTGGTGTCTGTGTAAAATTGTGCCCAGACTTTCTTCGGAACATCTGCCCAGAAGCTGTTGTGATTTTTTCTGACGAGGCACACTTTCACCATCCCGGAGCAGTGAACAACCAAAATTGCAGATACTGGTCTGAACACAACCTCCAAGAACTCCATCAACGACCGCTGAATAGCCCCAAAGTAACAGTATGGTGTGCTGTTTTTAATTCTTGAGTGATTGGTCCGTATTTTTTCGAAGGAAATGGTGGGATAACCGTAAACAGTGAACGGTGTTGTGCGATGCTGTGCGAGTTCCTCCAGCCTAAACTAAGGGAGCTTTTTAATAACATTGAGAACGTGTGATTCTAATAAGATGGCGCTACAGCCCACACAGCGCGGCAGTTACTGGCACTGGTGAAGGAAATGTTTCCTGGACATGTCATCTCTTTGCGTGGTGACATAGGCTGACCACTCACTACGTTCACCGGACTTAATGCCCTGTGATTTTTTTCTCTGGGCCTACTTAAAATCCAAGGTTTACGAACATCGTCCTCAAACTTTAAAAACCCTAAAAGTAGTGATAACACGAGAAGTTGAAACCATTCCACCTGACATGACTCGTAAAGTAACTGAGAACTTCAGAGAACGACTCAACCAGTTTCTCAACAGTGGGGGAAACCATTTGAAAGATGTATTGTTTAAAAGGTAAAGTAATGGTACATATTCTTAAACGGCACAATCTCTACTTTAAGTTAATAAAAATAAAAACTTCCTACCTTATTTCGTTTTGTTTTCATTAGCTTCTCTAATAGAGGATGATTTTCTGCCGGACCCTGTATAATAGTTTTTAAAAAGTACTCCAAAAGAATTTACTTTATAAAATATAATTCTATTGTAGTTATGTTTTTAAGGCGCTTTAGTATTCTAATAGCTATGTTCAAACCCTATATGTATCGCTAGTGTATACGTAATTTAATACTGTATTGTTAATTCCTGTCCTAAATGAGTAAATCCTTTCATTGTTTATTATGTAACCCGTTAGTGCCAAACCTAATGGGAAGTAAACAAAAAATATCTTCAACGTTGTCAGTTAAAGAATATACAGCTATTATCACATCTCAATTCTAGGTAGAAAAATAAAAAATAAGCTTGGCAATTAAACCTAAACATTGCAAGAATTATGAAGAATTCATAAAAATAGCTAATTGATTAATTATGTTTAGGATGAAATTAACATAATCTTAAAATCAATTTACTCGATTTTGAAAAGGGATTGATTGGTAAAAATGCAAAAATTTGTCTTTTTATAATTTCAAATCGTATGGACAGTTCAGTAATAAAGCTCTGTGGTGTTTTTACATTTATTCCAGTCAGTGCTATAAATATTGCCTGTCATAAACTGATGTTATGGCTCTGATATATTTGATAAGTTTATATTACTGGCCACTATCAGATTTTATGTAGATCAATCATGTTCTAGAAGTATCATTAACCCTACTACCGGCGGCTATATTTTCCTAAACCAGCGGAATGTTTTTCCTTATTTCGTTAAAATTTTTTATAAAATTCATAAAAAATAGCAAAATATAATAAACCTGGTTGTATTATATATCCTTGCACTCACAATGAACCAGGCAATCATATTAGCATGCAAATTGTGCATATAAAATATGTATGTTTTTCTTCTGACGTTTGAAATTTACAAAAATGCATTCGTACAAATAAAAAAGGGTGGGGGTATGCCTATAAAATTATATAATACTTATAAATTTTATATTCCAAGATAGCCAATTTGTAGCAAATGTTGTCTAGTTTTAGAAAATATAAAATATATAGAGATATGTTTATGAATAAAAAAGCTGTATAATAATATCCATGACTACTACATAAACCTAAAATTTTGTTACCATGGAAATCATTGTAAATAAAAATTCATAAATAATTGACTATCACATCTACAGACTTATAAGTAGTCTTAAAATTACCATAATGGTATTTTCTAACATAATATAAATAGTTATATGAGAATATTTACAACAAATTACAACACTATTACAACAAAAACAACACAACAAATGACTGACAGCGTCTACTTTGGAGTAATGGTGACCGGTCCCAGACCATTACCAGAAAGAAGCTTCTTTCAAAGTTTCTTCTTTTTCATCACTTTGTAACATCGATGCAAAGACATCGAAACAATAATCGATGTATACCATCGGATTCGGTATCTTTCGATGATTACAATGGTGAAAGAATCATATCGATACAGCTAACGTTTATTTTGTGACAAGTGATTATGTCGCGTGCTGTCAAACTGCGGAATTTCCGCAGTCTACCGGTTTTAAGATAAGACAAACTGCGGAAATTCCACAGCGTACCGGTATTAGAGTTAAAGACAATCAAGTGGTTGAAACCCTGTTCCCATTGCAGGCTGTCGCAGTATCACCAGTTAAGGCGAAGCCCACAGACCGGCAAGCTCAATTAATCACTTTCTCCCAAGATGTAAGTTCAGAATTGTATTACTATTATAATTTAATTTCATATTCATATAACATTTCATAGTAAAGACTTGGCTTTACCACAGATAAGAAAGAACCAGAGGTCACATCCAATAATGCGCTAAATGTGTGTTGAGTAGTTATTTCTCCAGTTGCGATGACAGGGCCAACAACTTGTCAGTTCATCTCTTCATACTCCCAAACCCTCAAGGTAATCAAAGTCAGCAGACATATATGTACAACATACATGTATATGTTGTAATCAATTATTACAACATATGTATGTACAGGGCGTCCAGCTTCGACTGCCGCATATTTTAGAGGATTGTTGGTCAGGTTAATACAAGCAAATAATGCCATCTAACATATTTCCTTACGCAATTTGTTTTCAGTCTGTGTGTCTGTATGTTTTTTATAAATATTTCAATATCTCAAAAAGCATCATATCTCAGTGTCTACTGATGGGGTGGGCACGTGAAGCGTGCAGTAGTTAGTATAGAACTACTGGACGATTATTGTTAAAAAGCTAACCTTCATTGATAAAGGCTATGGTCTAGATCCAGATGAATATAAACATTGACGAAAGAGTGAATACTAATCAAGCAAAATTATCAGCTGTGTACCAATCAGCTGAGACAATAGTCTTTAAATTACTTTTTGTTCCTTGGCGTCCTGACATCATACTTTAAAAAGGCTGTATGTCTAAGATTAACGGTAAAATGGTGACTGTCTAAAAATTTCAAAGTCAAATATAATAAAAACTTTATATTTTACACAAAAACGTCAAAATACAATATTTGTACATTACGTTATGCCTCATTCAACAATACGTCAATTTAAAATATCAGGTGATAAATAAAGAGAAAACTTATTTTTTAAGACTTAAAGCATTGTCATCTGGGTATTATCCCTGAAAAAATTTGAGATTATACCTCCGATGAGATGGGAATTTGGGGGTTGGCCTTTGGAAAATTTTGAAAATTTAGCCAGAAAGTTGTATTATTTAAAGCTTTTTAAATCATATTTTTACAACAGGTTTTATTTACATTTGCTCTTATATTAGTTCAAAGTATTTATTTACAGTTTATAATAACTGCACCAATAGTTTCTATTTAAGTGTACAACAGTTATTGCAGCACCTTTAACACAGTAGCAAGCATCTGTCTGTATTATCCGAGACTCTCAGATGCACTTCTTTTAAAGACCTTCTTCCAAAATGACATCTTAAACATTTTTTTCATTAAAATATATTTTGTTATAAGGTGATTGGTCTCATTCTACTGATAATAAACATGAAACAGTAAATAAAAGCGGACAATTGTACGTTCTTTTGTTTAACTATAACATATTTTATAGTACAAACTAAAAAAAAAATAGTTTTAGTACGGTTTCAATGTAAACAAAACCATACTACATGTTGTCATAAATTGAAAAAAAAACATATTGATACATTGGTTCAGTTAAGTCAACATGTGGAATTTTCTTTTTTTATTTATTTATTCATAAGATGCCGATCGTCAAGATATGGGCGAATATGGATTTCGAATGAGTGTAGATGAGCTAATGTAGTCATTGTTACAAACTAAGGCCGACTATTCCTTAGAAAGTGTCATTAATTGATATTCCAATGACAAATGAACAGCCGGTGATTATCAGCTGATCCTTCTCAAAATGTATTGACTCTGATTGGGATCGAACTGAGAACCTTTAGCACATGAAGCTGGGATTGAACCAACTACGCTACCAACGTGGGAAAGGCTGTGTTGTGGCATAGTGGTACGGCAAAGCAATGAGGGGTTTGAGATGAGGTTGTTAGCAGCTGATCACAACTGCTTGCGGGTGTGGTTGGGATGTAGCAAGAAACACGATCAGCCAGTGAGCGATAATTAGTTTGTTTTGTAGCCACTGAATGTTGGACCACCATTGAAGTGAGGAAGGATATAAATGTCCTACATGTGTTGCCTGTTGCATACATACATTCAGCAGGCATTCACTTTATGCCTGGTCTATAACAAGTATTCCAGCAAGTTAGTTGTGAAAGGAAATAATTGTACTATACTACTTCCTAGTAGTATCTTATTTTTGTATGTAGAAGTAGAAAGTTCCTTACTTCATATATGGATGAATTGTCACTGCATTTATAGCATATATTATATCATTTGCCTCAGAGAAGAAAGAAACAGGGATCATATCCAATGGCGTGCTGAATGGGTGACGAGTCAAAGTCAAAATATCTTTATTACATTATCATCAAGATAAGTAAAGTGTCACAAATGCATCTTAGAAACTAAATTACAAATTGTCGGGTTAAGTGAAAAAATTTATTAAGAGTGTAGAAGGGTTGAACTTGTGGCCAGGTCTTCAGGCGCTGTCCAAATAGCTGTTTGTAACTTTTCTTTAGTTCTTCCGGCAAAGCATTCCACATCTTGGCTCCGATGTAGCTGGTCTTCTTCTCTGTAGACAATTTTTTAAATTTTGGATAGACTTAAGCAATTTTTAATGCTGAGGGGAAGATTCCTGAACTGAAAGACTTATTGGTGATGTCAACTAGTGGGTCTATTAGTTCATTCTCACATATCTTTAACATTTTAGAGGAAATATCATCATAACCTGCTGATGATTTAGGTTGCAATGATTTAATTGTTTTAGACATTTCTTGCCTATAGGTTGGTGTTAGTATTAAAATTGGAAAGTCTGTAGAGGGGACTGGTGAGATTAGGTCTTTTCTTGTATTTCCGTTACTTTTTATAGTCTCTTCTACTGTTATAGTAAAATAGTTATTTAAACATTTAACTGTTTCTGATGGATCTTTTATTTCCTGTCCTTCAACTTCAATTTTGGTCAGATCATTTGATTCTTCTTTTGTTTTCCTTCGAATAGTTAGTTATCCAATTGTCTGTGCAGATGACAGGGTCAGCACTGTTGTCAGTCCCTCTTCTTATCCCTCTCCATAATCCTGAAGGATGAACTTAGTAATTATTATAACAAATTAATAAACATTTACATTAGTGGTAACTGCCACTGAGGTGTTCACCGCTGCCAAAAGAAAGCAACTTCTGTTTCTTTTTTCTCTGAGCATTTGCTTATCAATGAATTGTTTCCATCAGTCCGACTAAACTTTAATTCAAATCAACTTTACTCACATAATTTGTACAATTATACATTAATACAGCTGTACAAACATTGAATGGCATCAACATAAATGGTATATAAAAACTTTGTTGTAGTTAATTTGGTGAACAAATCCTGATAATTTGTTAAAAAAACATTAAAGATACAATAAAAATGATACAAAATTATTAATCAATATAACAATACGTTGCTGCAAAATGGCGGTGAATATAGGTGAAAATGGGTGTATAGCTTACCATCAGTATTTTGCTTAAGTAACAAGTAATACAAAAAAGAGTTTTTAAATAATTTCAATGAAATCCAAGTCATCTTAAATGTCATTAAATACACATCTAAAAGAAGCAAAAAGCCAATTTAAAAAAAATCTGGCTACTTTTTTAAAATTTTGCTATCTTGGCACGACTGCCGCTAGGTCGGGCTTGTTGCACGGCAGCCGAGAGTGAGACAGAGAATGACAGAGGGCACCATGGCCGCCTAGAGAGAGAGGGAAGATTAAAAATTTCCATGATACTGATAGATAAAGGAAATGGCAGACAGAGGTTAATGGGTTGGGAATGGGGTACATGGCAAAAACTCTCAACCAATGATACATATCGGCAGCCGCGCTAAGCTCATTTCGGAAATCTGACTCTTTCCCTATCTCTTGATATGTCAGTTTGATACTTTTTACAGATATACACATTAATTTAATCCACAGTCCATTTATTTTTAGTAATTTACATATTTTAACTACTAGATTTTTATCATGCAGTTAAAAATGAATAGACTTGTTTCTTTTAGGTACATATGAAGAATCAAGAAGTTCATAAGTATCTAAGAAATAACAAACAGAGCATTCATCTAAATAAAGTTGAAGAAACTAAACGGATGTATGGGCAGGTAAATGTGATTTTCCTAATTGATTTATATTTAATTTGAGATATTAACAATATTTCAGCATTGGTGCAATGGTTTTGACAGGCCATTCAGTATTTGTCCGTAGATCCTGCTGTGTCTTGTCTTGTTAATAGTCAGGCAAGCGAATGTAGTAACAGAGAGAACATTCTCTAAACTACTCCTATTTCGTTTTTTAAGGTCATAGATATTACAGTTCTGTATTAAAAGGGTCAAATATGTATAACATTTATTATTGAACTTATTTTAGTTAAGTAGGAATTATTGGTTTACATTCAGAGGTTACATATAAATAGAATACTATTAGAGTCATGTAAAAAGAAGGAAGCATTAGTCTGAAATATGCTTTAAAAAACCCAAAGCTATTGTAGAAAGCTACATAAGGCAGGAGCCAAGTAGCGTGAATTTTTATACTATTTACATCCACATCTTTTATTCTTAAATATCAAATAACTTATGTCACTTTTTCTATTGTTATTAATCCATAATGCAATACAACGGTAATGTAGTGCAGTTGTATGCTCCTGCTATTAGAAGTGCTAGTTCCACTGCGCTGCAGTAGAAGTGTTGTCACTGATTGCTCTAAGACTGTGGTTAAACTGTTCGAGTTTTGTGTATTTTGAGTGTGATTTTTTAAATAAATGTTTTGTGTTGTCAATTTTTAGAAAGAAGCTTCAGTTGCAATGCTTTCATGGTCTGATACTTCTATAATTTCATTGTGGTATTTGAAATGATAATTCCTTTTTGTATTTTTTTCTAATAAACTTTTCAGACTTACTTTTCTTGCTATTTCTCTCTGGAATTTAATTTGTTCTTAAACAGTGGAGCTGTCTCGAGTCAAAATAACTATATCATTGACAATTGGCTTTAATATGGTCTACTTAGTTTAATGAATTCATTCAGGTTGTTTTCTATTTTTGTTTTTGCCGTTCCCGGATACTTTTACTAAAATACATTTAATTGAAATGGGAAAAATACTATCTCCAGTTTTTACTTTAAATGGCTCGGACATTACTATTCCATAAATTTTACTTTTAATGTAGTATCAATGCTTGATTTTTAAGGTAAGGCCCTGTTCTTTTACAACTTGAAAGAGAGAATGTGGTCAGTGAAGTCTGACCTTTTTAAAGTCAACAAATGTGCAAACAATACCTACAGCAAGAGTTCCCAACCTTTTTGCACCAAGACCCCTTATGTTGAAATGAGATCCTAAATCCTCCCACTGCTCCCTTACACAGTAAATTGTATGGAATGTTCGGGCTTATAAATAAGAAACAAGTATTACAACGAAAAAATTAGTTAATGTCATTTCATAAGAAACATGATGTAACATTTTAAGTTTCAATTTGATAGGTAAAGAAGTTCTTGTAAGAGAAAAAGAAGTTAGTCTGATAGTGAGATGGGTGAGCTTGCATTTTCATTGGTCTCATATTATAGCTTCATATCTTATTTCCAACTATTCTCATGCCCTCCGTGACTTGTGTTCACAACCTAAGGGTGGGGGAGGGGGTTAGCCCCCCCAGTTTGAGAGCCCCTATTACATATAATTTGATGTGTAAGTATAATTTAAGTTTAGAATTTGTTCTGGACAGTATATGTTTGGTTTAAAACCAGCTTGGTATTTCTCAATTCTGTGTTCTAACTTTTGCTTGACCAAAAAGATATTTTTAAAGAATTTTGTTTCTATGCATGTAATATGTTTTTTGTAATGATAATAATACAAAATATGTGCCCTCATGCTAATTTTTATCTTAATTTTTTGTAGAAATCAGTGGTTCATGAGGTTGCGAAGAAACATGGTGCTAGTTCCTATTACAAACAAGTACAAGATGAAATGAATAGGTAAGATAAAGCAATTAATCCTTTTAGTTCCAAGTCATTTTTGTAGGGTGTGCTCCAAAAGTGCCAGACATTTTTTCACTGGGTGTACCCAAAAGTGACAGAGTGTTTTGGGAAATCTTGCAAGCTTTTTTTAAAAATCTGTAGCAAGTTTATTGTTATTTATTATTTATTAGAGTACCAAGAGTAATGATCTTTTTTCACTTTAGTTGTAACAAAATGTAGAACACAGAATTAAATGAGAAAATATTCTATCTGAATGAATTTAATTTAATAATGAAGTAATAATTTAATAATGAAGCATTAAACAAAAAGAATTATTGTCAATATGACAAGTTTGTTTTATATGTTTGTATTGATTTTTATCCTAGTAAAAATTCAATATTGCACTGTTTTAATTCCAATGGAAGAAATATTATATTGAAAATTTAATATTGATTTGATTGACATTTGTTTTTTGTGTTTATAGAGATACAATTTTACACTAATTAATTTTAGTAAAATTAGTATATTCATGGAAATAAAATTTGCCATAATTATTGCTACTTTGGTGGTGCTGTGACGACGGCGGCTACAGTCCGTCATCAGACTCGTCAGATGAGGTTTCCGCTTGGGATTTGCCAATTATTCGACTGGAAAATGAGCTCCGTCCTGTAAGGTAGCTGAAAAGTAGTTAACTCACCCTGCAGTTGGATTGTTGGTTTTGTTATTTTCACCAATTCTGTGCGTGAACCCTGACCTCTGAACTAATCAAAATGTGTGTGTGTGCGTGCGTGCGTGCGTGTTTGTACATAATTCATGTAACTTTGGATTAGTAGCAGGAACCAAAGTTTAACTTAGAGCTGAGAATATTTAACTTATAAATAAATAATTAATAGTAATTTTACTGTAATAAAGGCATTATTATAAAGAGTATTGGTTAAATATTATTATTTTAGTGAAGATTTATTTACATGACATAATCAGTGTTTATAAACATAATTAGTTAATCCTCAAACTGGCACAATATAATTCTCTTACCAGCAGGCTGTTTTGGGTATCGCAGTGTTTTATAAAATCCTTTTTAAATGTCCTTTTGTTCAAAGACAGAAAACACTTTGATATAATATAATACAAACAAATTAAAAAATCCTTGTTCAGTAAAACATTTAAAAACTGGTTGTAATAAAAAAAGATGGGAGTGTGCCTGGGAAGTTTTATCATTGGTTTTATACACATATAGATTTCTCATCTAATGTGAAATGTTGTGTTCCACATTTTCAGCTATTTTTGTAGTCCACTGTGGAGCACTTGTTTAGTCCCATGTACGTGTAATACAGTTTAAACCAGTTGTGGTTGCGGCCCTCGCTAACTAAAAAAATTACAGCCACAAATATTCCTATTAGATCAAATATCTATTGTAGGTGTAAGTTATATAAATTGGTCGGTAGCGTAGTTGGTTCAATCCCAGCTTCATGTGCTAAAGATTCTCAGTTCGATCCCAATCAGAGTCAATACATTTTGAGAAGGATCAGCTGATAATCACCGGCTGTTCATTTGTCATTGGGCTATTAATTAATGACACTTCCTAAGGAATAGTCGGCCTTAGTTTGTAACAATGACTACATTCGCTCATCTACACTCATCACACTCATTCGAAATCCATATTCGCCCATATCTTGACGATCGGCATCTTATGAATAAATAAATAAATAAAATAAATATAATCAAGGGTTTTACTTATAGATTTGTTGAAAAATAAGTAACTTACATTTTATAAACTAAATAAGTACTCAAAACCCCAAAGTTGTCATCGTGGACACACTTGTAATAAAAATTTAACTAAATAACTATTATAAATATTGGATAGTTATACTTTATTCTAAAAGGTAGCTAAAAGCAATTAGAGTGTTAATAAAAGCTAAAAAGTGAGAGTTAATATCACTGTACGGTATTGGTGGTAATGGGTGGGCGGTTATCGATCACCATAATATTTGTGCATTTTGTACTTATATTATAATAATTTATGTTGCGTGACTTTACTTGTACTGTAAATGTACTGTAAACTTTTGTTTATACCTTCTAATGAACAATGTTTGTAAACACACTTAACTAAAGTTGTCTAGATGTGAAGATTTCCGTTAAAATAGCCCAAATAAGTTATTTTTCCAAAAACTTTAATTATACCTCAGGGAACAATCGCACAG
This sequence comes from Stictocephala bisonia, assembly GCA_035578905.1. NCBI lineage: Eukaryota > Metazoa > Arthropoda > Insecta > Hemiptera > Membracidae > Stictocephala > Stictocephala bisonia. Next base: position 244,107 of record JAQJVL010000894.1, read on the forward strand.
AGAAAAAGAAAGATAGCTCGCTTTGTTATGGCCCGAACGAACGCAACAGAGGCTGTTTTATGAGGATTACAATAATGTATATATTTATACATCTTTAATAATAATCACTACGTTTATTCCTGAGGATTTCGAGGAATAAAGTGTTACACACACTCTATAAACACACTGCAAACAATTAAATTCATAATATTACTTCAAAACAACAGTAAACAAAGATGCATAATAAATAGGTACACAAGTCATGCGAAAAAATGGCGGTCGGTTTTCATTTTTATTATACACCGACGTTTATTATTCTATATATGATGACATGTGTCATAGAAACATAGTATAGTTAGTGCTGATAGTGATTGGTGCATTTTGGTACTATTCGTTGATTGCCGTTTTGGGATTAGTTTTATCAACAGATCATCTGTTAATCACTGGTTTGAGAGTTAGAGCCTAGCATTGAAAGAGTACCATTTCAGTCTCAATTACAGATAAGAAAGTGTTGTTAAGAATCAACTATCCTTCAGCTGTTTTTCTTTAATTGGGCTAATTACACTTTCAAGGAATTAGATGTCCTTTATTATTGAAGCTTATTATTGAATTAGTCGTAACCGAGATTGCATATGCTCATTTTCATTCATCACATTCTTATTTTCGGTTCATATTCGCCTTTAACCTGATAATCAGGTCTAATTGTATATAAATAATTGTAAATAATTTTAAATTCAGGTAAAAATTAAAAATTATTCATCAATACTGTTTGTATAAAATATTGAATAAAAAAAAAAAAATATTACAAAATTTTTATTAGGTATGTTGCTTGTAGTTTGCGGTAATTTATGTATGTATGTAAAAAACCCAATCATGATGTTATCTATAGTTTTTCATTCCAATAGAATGAGAAAGGTTTAGCTCATTTTAACTGTTGGTTTCATTAGTTAATCCAGTTCTATGACATTTCATCTATATATATTTACTCACCCCAACATGTTAGGTAGTAGAATTTATCTATTTAAAAAATTTAAATATTCATTAATTTAGTTGTTTATTGAGTCCCATATAGTTTAGTATAATATTCTACTTTATTTCTTTTTTAACTCCACTTGCCAGTTGACGGGCCTGAAGGCCTGTGTGTCAACTTTATTCAACAAGTGAAGTACCGACCATTGCCGCAGTGAGGATTCAAACCTTGGACGTTGTCCTCCGCAGTCCGAAGCCTTATCTACTGAGCCACCACACCGGCAACAAATAACACAACACATGAATGTTAAGTGTGTTGTCATGATAATCCAATCATTTATCACTCAAAAGCATACTTACATGACATCCTCTCTCTGTTGTATGGAGTAACGAATGTTCAATCTGAGACATGTTCATATAGGTTGGATGGAAAGACCTATTGAAATTCATGTGCAAAATAAATTGGTAGAAAGGCCTATTGACTTATGTGTAATGTGTAAGTAGAGAAGGATAATATGTACAATATTTTTGGTCTTAGTTATATTTAAGATGATGCCTAGTTAGTGTAGTGATTATTACAATGTTGTAATGATTCTTACAATGTAGCTGTACTGCGTTGCATGTGAGAGTCCAAAATTCATAACCTCCAATCATATAACTAAGAGCCCTACCAATTATAATCACACGATAGTTGAGCTATAAACTGCACACTGCTTATGAACTGATGTAATTCTGTTGGTACTTTTGGTTAAAAAGGCTAATGGCTTCTGTGTGGGTTATGGTGGTGCAATCGGTTTTCGGAGAGTTAATTATTTCCCAATTTTGTAATCAAAATTAGTTAATGTACCTTCCCTTGAAACTGGAAAAATATATACAATTTTTTTTTAACTTTTTGAAGAAGTGAATTTAGCTTATTTTATTTCAGCATTAAGACAAAACTGTTCGAGGTACAAATTAAATTTTTTATTACTACTTTTTTTATATAAAAATGTAGAAATATTTATTATTTTAAAGGTAAAAGAGGGTATTTTTCAACTTTAAAACTAAATATTTTTAAATTAAAAAAAAATAAAAAACATCTTAATCCCTTCAGTTATATGTAAAAGAAATAGTTATAAAGAATTAAATTTGTACTTTGAACAGTTTTGCCTTAACGCTGATTTAAAATCAGCTATATTCACCACTTCAAAAAAACCACACGTTCTAATGTAGTGGGTTACAAATATTTTTATATATTTTTCCTGTCTCAAGGGAAGGAATATTAACTAATTTTGATCATAAAATTGGAAAATAATTAACTCACAGAAAACCGATTGCACCACCTTAAGGGAAAGATTCTTCAAATTTAAAGACATCACCATACCTATTATCAGAAAAGGAAATTTAGCAGCGTGAAAATTATATAGAGTGATAGCGTTAATAGCATTACTATGCCACTGCTCTTGAAATAAACAAGACTAGCCCCTAAAAAGATAAAATACATCATAGATTCTCAACTCAAAGAGTATTTCAGACCTGACAGTTCTACAATTCATGCTATCTTAATGACAAGAAAAACAATGGGAACACAAAAATGGAGTCCCTAGCTTTCGTAAAATACAAAAGCACATGACAGTAGAAGAGATCTAGGAACAAAAAAGTAACATTGAAATCCCCAACTCCATAATGAAATTTGTCAAAGCTTGAAAACAATATATTAATTGTCATCACTCTTTTCCCAGGCCAAGAATGGTTACCCTGAGTATAGAAGCAGAACGGAGAGAGCTACTTAACTCTGGCAGGAACAACTTCAACTGGCAAAGTCCTCCTGCTACTCCAAGGTACTTATTTTCTAGTTAAAATTTAAGTAACTGAAAGCTTTATCAATTTTTTATACATCATCAATTTTAAGGTGGTTTTAACCCTTTGGTGCTGCAGCCTTTTCACAAAGTTATGTACATTAATTGTCAGCCAGCTTGTCATGAATGCTTAAATGTTTGGAGGAAAAATAACAGAACTAGTTATTTACTAGTTATTTCTATTGTTCTTTAGGATACAAAATATTCAAAAAGATACAATTGCTGAAGTAATAATTTGTGATAAATTTATTAAATTTGGCTTTAAACAAAAAATGCTATTGGCAAAAATAAACTTATTTTACAACTAAATGTTTTTGTTTCTTTATAATGATTAGAAAAATACCTACATGTTTATTCAAGTTCAATGATATGTACACTATACTAAGGTTTGTTAGATACTGCTATGAGCTCTATAGATAATTTTTTTAAATCACAACATGAAAGAAAGAAGTGGAAACGATGAGTGGAGTTAGGGGTAGCAGCAAACTGTGACATGGCGCCTTGAACTGTCTCTTCACCCAAAGCACATCTAACTTTACCAATTTTGGAAAAATTGTATTACTAACGAATGATTTACAGTTCTTGTGAAATTAATCATACCTTGGAGATATTATTATTTTTAAATTTGGTTGGACTTTTCCAATGAGTTAGTGTTGTTTAAACTACACGACGTTTCGAGAGGTATGAAATTCCTCTCGTTCTCAAGTGACCTAAATCAACTTACATTTAAACTAAAAATAAAAGGAAAGAAATGCCTCAAGAACAAGCCTTGTCACAAATTACTTTTTACAAAATTACAATTAATTAGATAATTCTACTTTTAAAATATACATAAAACAAAAAACAAAATTCCAATAAGAAATCCTGAAAATGAAGAAACAATATTACATTAACAGAAAACGTTACAAAAAAACATTCAATTCTTATCAAATGCTACACCTGTCAAAGGTTCCTAGACAAGAGGTTGTTTCATACAAATATGCATCCGTATCACACAGGTAGCAATTACGTCAAACGAAGGTCCCAGCTGTAAACAAAACAAAACGCAATAAAACATCTGATATTCATACTCTCGGTGACAGTACAGTCTGCGTTGTTATTTATTTGACGTAAGTGACTGATTTTAATATTGATATTATTTAGTATTTACTAAGTAAGTATAACCCAGCAACACATGAAAAAAGATAATTTGCTGCTTTAAATTAATATTAAAATACCATAAAATATTTTAATTTTATATAAATTAATATTATTTTAAATAAATAAAATCTATTTATTTATTTAAAAAATAAATAGATTCAAATTATTCTAAAATATTCTTAAGAACAATACAGTAATGGTTTTTAGTATGTAGTTTTAACTTTTCAGCACGCTGTGCTGGAGGCACAGAGTAAGTAATACACTTACTCTGTGGTTGGAGGTCTCCCTCTGACGTCACCACTCCGCTTATATAGACCATATGAGAATGCAACCTGTTGTATAGGAACTTTGACACCTGCCTCCAGACTGAGGGGGGGGGGAGGGAGGCACATCCGACCATACAATACATTACCTTACACAAGACACACGTAGGATTGATAGTATGGACAGTTTCATGTCAAGTTAGTCCAGAATTTTTTTGCAAATAGGTATGCACTAACAAAAAACCCATTGCTGAAGTTTGAATTTATTGCATTAAAAAAGTGTTCTTGCACTTATAACTAAAGGTAAATAACTGTTGACACTCAAAAAACAATACAATGGAGTGTTATTATTTTTCCAATGTGCTTACTAATAATTCAACTTGCTTACAGTATTTTTTTAATATCTTCTGTTCTTACTATAATTTGGTCAGAACCCTTGCTGCCATTTTTAACCCCCTACATATAAAATATAATGTCTTATTTTTAAAAGACATTATGTTATCTTTTTTGGCACAATATGACTAAATAAGAAACACTTCACTATACTTAAACAAAAGTAGAGACTAGATATCAGCACAATGCAGTACTCCAGTGAAGGTAGGAATCAACCATGAGACTAATGGAATACCTCAGAGAGATAAGCTTTCGCTCGACTTACTGATTGAGGAAGAAAAATCTTGGTTGACCCATATTCGATGTCTACTATTAACTGTTTTATATCTTGAAAACTTATGTTTCAGACATTTACCTGCTACTGAAGAAGTCAACGGACCATATGATTTCAGACAGTTGCTGAGACCTACAGAACACCCTCCTACTGAATCTCTTAGAAAACGAGTTAGTGCGAGGTGTCAAAGTCGAACCCCAAACGTTAAAGTGTTGTAAATATAGAATAGTTTTTTACCAAATGAATGTCACTTTATAAAGACTTACCAAACCAAAGAATCTCTTACCTTAAGTTTTAGTTCATTGTTATTTTGTTGTTTAGGCTACCTGGAAACTGGTTAATAAAAGCCTAGTTTTATCTCAGTATAATTTTCTTGTCTGATTAGTACAAATGATTAAAATTAAGATTACTGTTAGTTGAAATATGTTACTAGTGTATATTTATCATATTTTACCAGATATGTAAATATATCTTTTAGGATAATTGATTACAGTACTTGAAACAATAAGAAAAAAACTGTTTCCGTTAAAAGTAACAATATTTTAAAATTGTTTACAATAGGAAAGTTTTTGTTCTTATGCTTTATAAACTTGTCACTGGCCTAAAAATCATTTAGGTTTTGAATACATGTTATTATTTGTGTATTGAATTTATTATGTTGAGAGTGTACAATAATTTGTTTGATTACATTTTAAGTAACATTTCCAGGTAGTCTTTTTTATTGCTAGAAATAAATATATCAACTGTTATTATTTGTAATAGTTTATTAAAGTATGTTAAAAAATTAAAAACTGTGTTTTTTAAGCTTTTCGTGTTATTACTCATCACTGCTTGAACCTATTAATTATTCTAATTACTAATTTACTTGTTTGATTGTGCAGATATCATTTGCTTAACTTATATATTTTGTATCACATCCCTCGTGGTCTCTTTTAAACTATTATATGGTTGAGTTATTCTGAGATTTAGTAACTAAATGTTCTAAATTATTTTGCAATTCATAAAACAAGAATATTAACCATGAAATTTATAATCTTTTAATGCCATTTAATATTGCTGTGTTCCATTTTTGTGAAGGAAATAATGTTCAGTATTACATTTTAGGTGTAATTTAAAAAATATATTTTTTTAATTTTATAATAGTTATTAGTTTAACACTTGATTGTAGTTATTTATGGCAAAAATATGATTTTTTACTTACAACTTTAGTTTTCTTAGAAATATGCTAATAAAATAATATACTTCCCCAAACTAGATCAAGTTTTGCACATGTTGGCTATCTCAGAAATAGCATATTCGAAATGCAATACATTTCAAATTACATGTTTCCTATTTCATGCCTAATTTTTTTTATTAGGTTAAATAATTTTTTATTTAAAAAATATTAGCTACTTTTAAAAATATACAGTAAAATATTTTATATTTTTCTGAATAAAACATTGTATAGCACTTTATGAATTATAATTGTTTTTTCTTCTTTCGTAAACAGTTTTTAATGTATTTTCTGTGATCATTTTTTTTTACATAAAATTGTTCTCGTAGCTGAGTTTCTTCTTCTAACTCAGACACATCAGAGTGCTTGCAGTCGACATAACTTTATCGCAAGTGAAAATATACTTTTCACCCACAGGGCCTCCTCTGTCGCATGATCTCCTAAACTGCCAGTTCACAGCTAAGATTGTCTACTACTCATCTTCTCAAGTCTTTAAATTAAATTATGATGTTATAATGTAGATATAAGGTCCCCATCGCCCATAAAATTTAAGAATAGGTTAAAGATAGTTCTTATCTTATATAATTTTTCTTTGACAAAAAAACTTATTCTGCAGTTCACATGAGCCACAGCTGAGTTGGGGATTCGGACCTTGCCCTCCCCAGCATGAAGCTTTAACCGCAAGCCACCAAACAGGTTTGTCATATTTATTTGTTTGGTGTCTGTACAAAATGTTTCTACAATATAAAAAGAATCCTCATGAACTACTTAATTCTCACAAAGGAAATTTTGTAGGAATATAGCTGGCTACTACACTCAAAATAACTATAAAACTTCTCAGAACACAATCTTTTTTATTTGTTAATTTTTATTTACTGTCATTTATAAGAGCCTTCTTATTACATGCATTTTGGCATAACTTCTGTTGTTTTATAATAAAAATGTTTAATGAGGGACATTTTGGGGGGAGGCATTGCGTTGTCTTGAGAGTATGGAATTACCCGTATGAGAAATGGGGAGGTCCTTGAGTTTTATCCCATAAAAATGTTGAAATATTTAGCTCAGGGCAATAGTGTTCAAGTTAAAAATAAAATGTATTTACAAATTATTTCAAATTTGAATGTCTCTCCTTTAAGTGTATAAAAACAAAAACATCCATTGAAATGTGTTGTTAGAAAATAAAAATTTCTGTTCATCACTTATTCAAAAGTATTTAGTAAAATGGAGTGGTCTGGGCGTCTTACAACATAAAATGTGTTAAAGTTTAGTTCAATTTTGGAAGGTTTTTGTTTTGCATTGAATTAACTAAATTTTATCAATCTATTTGTATTGGCAACCGTTTAAGAGTGAAATTTGTTTGCAGATGTTTTAACTGTTGTTGAAGCGGATGTATAATACAAAGATCAATCAGTAGTAAATACATTTATTTACTATTAATTGAAATTTTTGTTTCTTGCCAACCTCAGGATTGGTTATTCTTTTAAAAGTCTTGAAATTTCTTGAAAATTTACATGTAAATTTTATTATATATTAGTATGTTTATTTTTATGTTACCTGTGCTGTGGGGTGTAGAACTCTTCTTACACTTATGGAGAACTCACCAGTAATTAAATTTGAATTCATTTTCTTTGTCTTTTGTTGTTGAAAAGGATATTTTATTTATTTAGGCGATAAAACTCCCATGACGGAAGACGCTAAGCAATCTTAACTCACTTTGTTGTTCTTTCTCTCTCTTCAGCGTTGTTTCATTATCCGGCTAAACTCTTGCTTTCTTTCATCAGACAATTTGGGCCTGTATGGTTTCGGTTTCTCTGGCTTTCAACGGTTTCACGTTCACGAACGGGTTCTGGGTTCGGCAGTTTCAACTTTAATTTGTCATTGGGCTATTAATTAATGACACTTTCTAAGGAATAGTCGGCCTTAGTTTGTAACAATGACTACATTCGCTCATCTACACTCATCACACTCATTCGAAATCCATATTCGCCCATATCTTGACGATCGGCGTCTTATGAATAAATAAAAAATAATAAATAAAATATTTTCCATAATTCGATAATAATATAACCAAAAATACATAATTCCTTATATGTATTTTGTTTTTTAATGTGTCTCTGTCTAGGATTTCTTCTTGTATTATGTTTGATTTTTGAAGATATTTTTTTGTTTGTATTACCTAGTTAGTTGTGATTCTTAGTGTTGTAGATATGTTGTTAACCGTTTTGTCAGTCGTGTTGCTGGTAATCTTTGTATATGCCCGTAGAATTTGTCCCTTCTTTTACTTATATATGTTTCAATATTCGAGTGTTTTTTCGTGGTTTTTTCATTTGCAGCCTAGTGTTTTTCTTTCTTCAGTCCTTCTGGATCCTTCAGGATACTTTATATTAATGAAGAAAGGGAAGATCTTTATTACGCAGGTGAACAGCACCCATCTGTTGGAGCTGAAGGTCAGTGTCAGATGGTACATGGTACATGATGGTAGTCGAGAATTTTACGTCACTTCAATAGCATCTATATTAAATTATGCTTCCTACTCTGTCTTAAAATGAAAAAATAAGGGAAAATCTTGGCATTTTAATAGATAGTGGTGATAACCATAGGAAAAAAGAACTCAATAGGCAAAAATATAGTTTAAGAAGAGAGACAGGTTTACCCATGTTAAATGTGATTATTTTTTCGAATTGATGAACATGTTTTTCTGATCTAATTCAAATGGTTAAACTGTTTATTGAATTAAAAAAAAAAGGTTCGAGAACATGTAAGTGCAGCAGATAGGCTAGTTGTAATACTATTTGGCGACTAAAGTTATGCAGATCTCAAGTTCAGTGCTGTCAGCATTTCACCTCAACTTCTGTCAGCAATCATTCCAGAAACATGTGAAGGCTATATGCACTGCCTTAAGATGAATATGTAGGTAAAATAAAGACAAAAAATCAAGTTTTTAATATTATTTTAATAGTACATATACTGTAAATACATAACGATAACTTTGTATTTACAAGTTTGCTAACTGTAAACGTTTGATTTTTGAAACGCTTACTAAATTAAAAGTATTATTAAAAACAGAAAATATAAGTGTCTTAAGAAAAGAAATATGATGGATAGCGACAGCATGAAGGGGCAAGGCAAGCAAACAGTTGGTCAAGTTGATACTTAGTTAATGGGAAATTACATTAATGTTCAAGTCTTGGTCATAAGAGGCTTGAATACTTTCAGTTATAAATACGTATTAACTTGCTTTAATTGAAGTTGGCAGTGTGGTTTTACAACATATCACAATACCCTGTATATTTTCTCTCAAACTAATTTTATATATTTTATTAAAATTAATACATAATAAAGAAGGTATATTTCTAAGTTCACCGATTAAAGGTAAACTAGTCATAAATACATTGAACAAATCTTATTCTTTGATTTATTTCATTATAGTGTCAGTATAATTTCTTAAAGTTAAATTACACTGTAAATTATCTTCAAAATTTTATAAAATCTGTCAAAGATTTACTTTTCAAAATAACCGATAAAGTTTTATGAATGAAAGTTTTCCAAAAAATAATTTAAAGAACAGTTTTTTACAGTAGTTTATTTTTCTTAATAATTTTTTTTGATTTATTATTTTAATTTTTTTTAATATTTAAATAAATGTTTGTAGTACACACAATTATCTTCTGTATTATTGCAACTTTCTATTAGAGCAAAAGTTGTACCTAAAACTTTGTTTTGTAACATTCAAAGACAAATTATTATATAATTTTTGGAACTGCTGGAAAGGAGCAATTTTAATTATATTTTTATTATTATAAAAAGATTATATTTTTAGCTGATTATAAGTTTATCAAGCTAACATATAAGTGCAGAAGTCTTTCAACAATAAATAAAATAATGGTTAATTTGGAAGAAACTAAAATATTGCATTATTTAACAAACAATAAAACAGATAAAATAAATTACAGTTTGGTTCCTTATATTGCGACCTAATGAAAGCTTATGCTGGGGAGATAAAGTTAATTGTGGAAGTGAGAGAGAAAATTACTCTTCTCCCACCAGTGGACCAACATACCAGTTTAACATTTCATCGTCATGGGTACTTGAGTAGACGATAGGTCATGAGATGGCCATTCAGCGGCAAGCCCCACCCATTACGTCAATGTGCTAAGTGACCATTGGTGGGCCAGGCACGTGGTGGAGGCTGAAATCTAGCATAGCTAGAACATGCATCAGCCAAAAATGCTCCTTGATAAGAGGGAGGAATCAGCTGATGTAAGGACGTTTGTTGTCATTACCGAGTTATATTGAGGTTATCTTATAATTTAATTTGCCATATTATTGTGTTTTTGTTATATTACATTTGAAATACCTATAATGATATTTTAATTTTCAATTACCTACCTTCAAATTGAATAAAAATTTATCACAACTTGCATAGTTTTATATTTGTATATTATAACATATGCAATTTCTTTTAATGTGCTAGTATGGTGTAAGGTGGTGGAGTGATGGGACATTCCTCCTCCACTACAGTCAACTGAGTGATGAAATATTCCCCCCCACTGCTGAAACCCTTATATGTACTAAATATAATATGCAGATCGTTTTCTGTTCGGCCAAATTATAACTAAAAACCAAACACTGTTACCAAAATCTGTCATAAAATTAAAAAAAAAAAAACTAAAACTTGGTTTATGTATAGTTTTTGGATTGGATAAAAAAATATAATACCTGTAGGAAGAGAAAGAATCTTATAAAGTTTATATACGGTACTCTCATAGTTATTATTAAAAAGTTAAATAGCATGAGAACTTTTTATTTTCAGCAATAACAGCTAAATACTGCATAGGCAATTGAAATACCAGAGTAGTTGTCTCTTGGCTGAACAGATTATGGTAAATCCATTGACTATAGAAAGAAGAAGACAACTCATATAGATAAGTGCTATAAGTGGAGCCAATTTTCGTTTTCGGTGAAATTAGTTCTAACAGGTAGTTTAACAGGTAGCACCAGCGGCGTCCCCTCTCTATCTCTCTTCACCCCTCTTTCTAGCACACACCAAGAGACTAAAATAGATGATCTATGAGTATGATAAACAACTGTCCAAGCTCTTATTTAAAACCAACTACCATTAGATATCAGCAAATGCATTGTCTTGGACTGTCTATTTGTTTTTATAGTCAATGGTAAAACTCAGTGTATTATGAAGCTTTGCCACTAACTACAACAGAAGTTATATTTAAAAACTATTTATTAAAATAAATAATGATTAAAAAAGACAACAAAAACAGCATTTATGCATATTTATTTATTTTTTATTTATTCATAAGACGCCGATCGTCAAGATATGGGCGAATATGGATTTTGAATGAGTGTAGTTGAGCGACTTTAGTCATTGTTACAAACTAAGGCCGACTATTCCTTAGAAAGTGTCATTAATTAATAGCCCAATGACAAATGAACAGCGGTGGTTATCAGCTGATCCTTCTCAAAATGTATTGACTCTGATTGGGATCGAACTGAGAACTGAGCACATGAAGCTGGGATTGAACCAACTACGCTACCGACCAGTATAAGAGGGGAGATCATGTCAAAGATATTACTGGGTCCATAGGAGGAATAGGACCACCATTATCAATTTTATGATTATCTCTCATATCAGTATCCATCTTTTTCATAACAAAACTGTTTCGTGTACCGTACAGAATATTTATTAGCCTCTTTTTAACACCTGTCCATGAGAAATTACAAAGCATTTATACACTAAGATAAGATTTATTTATCATGTTTAGACAGTAATCTTAGTATAGGAATGTTTGGTATTTTCATTGATTTAAGTAACTGAAATTTTTATTTCAGGCAAACTTGAAAATTTTACAAAGCAAAATACTTGTCAATGAAGATTCTGTTTAGCAGAAATGATTTATAATATTTTCTCTACTCTTTTGCTACTATTATGTTTAGCAAAGATGAACTTATGTAAAAATAGTATTAAAATTGAAGATGATCTGAGTCTAGATAAATTGGCAAAGCAACTTAGTACTTATATTATTGGTATTATCAAAGCAAAGTCTGATACAGCAAATCAATTTCATTTTGTTTTGCCAACTGAAAAAGATGATACCAAAAGAGCCCAACTGATTGAGAAAACTATACAGAAAGTCTCTAACATCTGGACAGTTACTATAAATGATAGTTACTGCTGTGATAGTCTTGAAGAATGGCGTATCCCATATGAAAACAAGTTTTTAGAATTTGTACAAGATGTTTACGTGGTACCAATTTACCACGAAAAGAAAATTAAGTTTTTTGAAGCACAGTTACAAATCATGACTAGAGAAGACTCTTTTAATCCTAAAGCAGTCTTTATTTTAGTCTCTTTGACCGATCAATGTGGTAATATCAAAAATAGTTATTCTCAAAACGTAAGGATATTTAACAATCTGTGGAAATATAACTGTTTTAATGCAACCGTATTAATCATATCAACCTGTGACTTTGCTATGACTGTAGTTACTGCCAAGCCTTTCTCTCAGGAAAATCAATGCCGAACAATTGAAGAAAAAGGATTACAATATTATTTCTTGCCCCAATTAACAAAATCAATGAATTATAGTTCATTTCTTCATGAAAAACCAACAAACTTTCAGGGATGTGTTTTTTGGGCTGGAACAATACCGTATCCACCATATGTCGTTGGAGAAGCAGTTATAGAAGGAAATGAAACTAAGTTTATCGATGCTCAAGGTATAGACATAGAAATTATGCGTACATTATCTGATAAAGCGAATCTCACTATGAAATTTTATCAGACACACACTTTTGGCATGGATGCTTGGGTTACTGTTCTAGAAAATGGAACATTTATCGGATTTGTTCAAGACCTTTTGGATTATAAGATTGACATTTCTTTTGGAGGAATTATGCCTTCGTATGTAACTTTTTACAAGCTTGATTATTCTACTACGTACAAATTTTCAACTCTAAACTTATTTGTACCAGATGCAGATATTCTACCTCCATGGTTAATATTTTTGAAGGTATTTTCGCTCAGAGTCTGGACTTTATCTGCTGCCGTTTTTATATTGGTCACTTTGATTTATCATATAATAAGTCTCCAAACATTAAGAGGTATAGATACATCTTTTTTCGAACTATTTAAACTTTGTATAGGGTTCTCGTCAACCCTTAATCCAGGAACGTCTTATGTGAGAATTCTATTCTTCTCATGGGCAGTATACTGTGTACATTGGAATATTGCTTACACGACAATGATGTTTCTGTTACTAACAAGTCCTCCTCGAGACAAAGAAATCTCAACCTTTAAGGATTTAAAAAATTCTGGGTTAGAAGTAAGTGTGAATGCTATCTATCTTGAAGTATTTAGTCATATTGAAATTGATAAAACTACCACATCTGTTTTAAAGAATCATGTAGTATGCCAACAGATAGAACTGTGCGTTGCCGAACTTGTAAAGAACAGAAACTTCAGTGTAATGGGAACTGCGGAGACTTTAGAGTTTCTCATTAATTGGCAGCGAACAAAAATTCACAAATTACCAGAAAATGTTCTCACATTTAGTGTGAGTTTTTTGGCAAATAAAGGAAATCCTCTAATTGACGAAGTGAGCTCAGTCATAGGACAAACTTTCCACGCAGGATTACTATCTAAATGGGAGAAAGATGTTGGCATATGTTATCGCTTGCATAATGCGGCAAATGACCTGGAAGAAAAAGAAATAATTCTAGATTTGAAAGGGGCATTTTATATTTTATTTATAGGACATGTAATTGCATTTTTAGTTCTCTTAATGGAAATCACATTTAAAATGTTTACTTCAGGTAAACGCTCTTCAGTGAATGTATTTTCATTGGAAATGTAAGTACAAATATTGTTTGTTGATTAAGAAAATATTGAGATATTTGTTATACCTCATATGACAATGTTAAATACTGTATAATGATTTTTGAGTATATTTTTTATCAAATTAAAAATGTATGCATGCATTGTAAGGATAACTAGGAGAAGCAAAAACATAAAAATATACTCTGGCACATTTAAAACTAATAGAACATTTATTTTTTATCCAAAATAAAATAATGTATAGCTTCTATTGTAATCGATTAAGTGATATTAATTTGTTCAGTTTCTCACATTGAATTGAATATTATCAAAAATTTTTTGAGCTCTTAGTTAAAGTTCAAGATCGTCTTTATTTTAACAGGCGAAGTTAGGGCTAAGAATCCCTCTTTAACACTTAACCTGGGGACCAACGGCTTATGGGTGACTTCCGAACCACCACCAGTGACTGGGCAGGCAGGCTGCATGCAAGGACGGGATCGTTCAGATGGTCACCCATCCCAGGAATACCCATGCTCGATGTTGCTTGAATCCGTTATCTTGCGATAACGTTGGAACCCTTCTGTCAAGGCCACTGCCAAATTTATTTTAACATTGGAAGTAAAATTTACATGCCAGGTTCAAATCCCTAACATTTATTCACTTGTGGAACATTGCTCTTCTTATGGAAGATTAGCTGATCTTCTCTCAATAGGATATGGCTGCCAATGTTTGATTTACACATTTTTAACATAAGAGGAAAGTACTTTGTACTGCAGGTTTTACTACAGCTTTAAAACATGTTTTGTGTGATCAATGTAAATTTACTAATGTAAAATGTTTTATATACATTCATAAATTACAACACATCAATTTTATGGCACAAGCATATGCATGCAGAAAATTCTTCAAGCAGTACTATGATTAAGGGGGTTTCCAGTTTGTAATCTATTTTGAAAATGTATTTGAGTATACTTATTCTGTTTATATTTATAGAGCATTTTTGCCTGTACATTTTCTAAATGTGACAATTAAATTAGAATAATAAATATTACACTACCAGTTAGGATATATCACAGACACTAATGGTATAACCATTTTGTTGTTTTACACTCCTCAATAAATTGCAAGAAAAATTCTGATGTAATCATTTTGTACCAAACCTTATTTATTCCTCCATAGCTTTAAAAATAATTTGTAATTTAAAAAAAGAATGAATACAATTATTTAGCACAAAAAATAAGTTACTGTACTTTGTATTTTATAAGTTATCAGCTTCTGTATTTAATATACACTAAAACTATTTTTACAGATGTTTTATTAAGAAAACTACCTTTGCTTATTGGGAGCCATGCCCCGTGTCCTTATTTATAGGTTTTATCATTGACAATAGAAAAAAAAAAAAACAGATTGTCCTATTCAATACAATTGCTGTAGATGCTTGTGTGAGCTCCTACATAATGGTTGATTGTTTCAAATAAGCACTCAGAAGACTGCTTAACAAACTATAAGCTCTGCTATCAGTCACTTCATCATGTGCTGAAGAGAGATAGAGAGAAATGAAATGAAAAGTTTTTATTTTTCCAATAGGTGAAGTTAGGCCTGCAAAGTCCTCTCTATCACTTAACCTCATCATACATGGTAACATAAATACAATATAGAAGAAAATAAGAATAAACATAACAAGAACAAACAAAACCATATACAGTAAAAACTTAAAACTTATATACAAACAAAATAGATATAGAGAGAGGGAGACCTGTCAAAACTGAACATAAACTAATTTCACTGAACAGGAAAACTGGTATCACAGGATCCGGTTTTATCCAGATGAAATAGATTGACAACAAGCAAATTTGTAGGCTTCTACACCAAGCATGCACAACTTGTCTGATCAGTGCCAGCTGACAACAACACCCAACAGCTTGTGGGGAAAAGATCATAGAATAGTACACGGGTAAAATATAATAGATACCATAAATAAACATTCATTTTATCTTGGCTGATTTTAAGGTTTGTTTCTCACTGTTTTAAACTAAAAAATTCTCCTATGAAATTACTACGGTTTTGTAAAATTGCCTGCTTTTTGTAAATTATTACTGATTTTATTAGAAAACTACAATATATACAGACTAACTTGAAATTTGCAGGTAATCTAATATTTTATAGAAACACGACTTTAACTTATGTTCTTCATACTTCTGCTGAGCACTCTTCCAATCAAAACCCAATGTAAAATACTGCACATATACCAACACAAAATAGTGTATTAAAAAATGATAGGGAACAACATTTAAAACATAGAATTACAGTTGAATCATCACTATAGATAGGCCACTTAAAAAGTGACCTGCTGGAATGCACCTGTGTGAGAGATGGATTGAGTGGAGGTAGTGAGCAAGAGGACTAGTCTACCCAATATGTTATTCCCATTTAATGTTGTCATGACAACTAGGCCGTGGGCTGCAATATCATTAGCAAGCAAGTGGGCAAGCCCTACCCACTACGTCATTAGCAACGGTGACCATTGGTTCTTTTGAATAAGCTTAGAGCAATTAAATTAAATCATTGTATAGTATTCAAAATAACAAATTAAAGTATTCAAATAACAATAACACAATTAATAATAATTTCAATGAAAATAGCAAGTAAACAAACTTGTTCAGTTCATTACTTATTTTTTTTCAACTAAACACTGTGTGGAAGTTGAACACTTGAAGTGAAAGTTAGTCATGCCCGTGAAGAGTTTAGCAGTGGAACAATACTCATCTGCTGTTGAAACTACTACAGGCACTAAATATAACATACAGGTTGCTTAATGTCTGGCCCAATTATAATTGGAGAGATGAAGAGGATTAGTAGTTTTAATAGGCATGCTGTTTTTATGTGACTAGATCTTGCTGTGAAAAGCCAATCAGAATGCACTATTGGTGTTTACGAATGAGAATGTAGTTTATGTTTAACTTTCCTTAGACTCAACTGATATGAGTGATCAGAGAAGCAGTGTAATGTACTGAGTTCTTAGACTTGACACGTCAAGAAGCCTCTGAGTAGTGAACAGCTGAATAGGAGAAGTTTTAGTAGTGAGGCCGAGATGTTCATAGCTTTCCTTAGACTCAACTGATATGAGTGATCAGAGAAGCAGTGTGATCAAGAAGTCTCTGAGTAGTGAACAGCTGATGGGAGAAATGAGTTTTAGTAGTAAGGCAGAGATGTTCATAGCTTTCCTTAGACTCAACTGATATGAGAAATCAAAAGTTTCTCAGGGAGCCTTACTCACTAAGAATTTCAAGTCTTGTATTTTTTTAACTTATCAGAATAATTAGGGCCTAACAATTATTAAAATAGATAGTTGTAATGAAAATAAAGTTCATGATATAATCTCCTTAATATATAAAATGAGTACCTGAAATTCGTGTCATTCCATCACTTGACAATGGCTTGACAGATTTCCTCCATTTTGTTTTTAAAGTTTCCTAATTTTTCATAGAACGTTCTTCATGAAAGAAAAAAATCAAGAGGAAATAGGAAAATTTTGAAAAAATAACCGAGGAGTTTTAGTTTCATTTGTTTACCAACAAAACAAACGAAAGGAAAATTTGAAATAAGAGATGTAAATTTTTCTGCAACTTATTTGTATATAAAACATATGTTGTATTTATTGGTGGCGCAGTGCTGTAATCCAGCTACATGGGGACAAAGTGTTTGGGAGATTGTAGGCGATAGGTTGGTTGCTCGGTCCTCTTAATACCGACATGGTGTCCGCTTGGTGGTTGCTATCGGCGTGGACACTACTAGAGAAGTCTGGAGTGTCCATGTTGGGTGGTAATTATTGAGCGGATGTTGTGTGAGAGAGATAACTGAGTATCAGGCTTGTCAATTAGCTGAAAATCAGTCCAGCACTACGTGGTTCGGATTCCACGTAAAGCTGTAGGTCCCTTAGTTGCCCTGGCTGTTGAGCTATTAGTAAATTGCCCTTTCTGAGGAACAGTTGAACTCAGATAGTAACCAGACTACACTCATATAACCATTCATATTCGCCTTAAAATACCAACAACGTTGTGTCGGCGTCTCATATGTAAGAATATTTCTTGGTTATAAAGTGGTTGCTGAATTAAACTTTTGCATTCAGTCAAATTATAACATGCTGTATGAAATGTTGGTAAATTATATCAAGATATTATTTACCAACATTTCATACAGTAAATCAGTTTTTGACTGAATGCAATGCAACTATTTCAATGCTATTTATACTATAATCCTGTCCATTGTACGGGTTAAAAGTTGTAGAGTTCACTTCTGGGAAAATTTCTTGTGTGGTTTTATTCACATCAACTCTAGGGCTCCGCTCCACTGGCCTTTAAAGTTTCAATATTATTCTTATGGGGTTAATTTATTTATTTGATTATTAATCAGATATAAAAAAAAAAAGAATTAAAAAACTATTGAAACACACGCAAGAGGAGTATCAGGTTAAAAGTATTTTACACTCGATTCCTAATATACCCTCAGATTTTAGAAAAGATTGTTTGTAGGCTCCACTGCCCAAAAACAAAAATTCATTGTGATACAGTCCAAATGTTGCGGTGAGGCCGTAGGCTGATATCCACAAATGGGGCTGTACAATGTCTTGGCGAGGCCGTTTTTCAAGCAGACCCGTCATCATTACTGGGTCCGCTTGAAAAAAGTAATCTGTAACTTCTTTCAAACAGAAGCTGCTAATGTAATTAGTTACATTATTGTAGTAACTTTCCCAAGTCTGAGTTAATAATTGTAGGAATATTTTTGGCTTTTATTAAATATTTTATATAGTAGAGAATAAAACGTTATACAATACGTAGGTGTCAATTTTAATAAATATATTAATAAAAACTTTATTGAAATTGCATATTATAATATACCTAGGTAATGCTGTAACTACAGTAAATGAAGATAAAAATACTATCAAAGAGGTGTGATAGTTTAGTCTGGTAAGGAATATTTTTATTTTATTTATTTATTATATATATATATATATATATATATATATATATATATATATATATATATATATATATAGAGAGAGAGAGAGAGAGAGATCAGGGGCTTTTTTCTTACCTCCAACAAATGAGTTTACAAATATAGTTAAAAAGGAAAACAGAGGTTAATTTCTCCTAGCTTCTGATATATGTATCTTAGAACTTGAATACTAGTAAACTGTACAAAAAGAAAACATACTATAATGTTTTTAATATACTCATCAATTATGTATATGATAATAACTAAAAAGTTTGTTATAATTACTAACTCAATATAACATTTGTATGTACATAAATCCTTTTTAACTTACTTATAGCAAGTAATACTAGCTTCAGTGTTACAAAGTATTTAATTTTGATATGGAGCAAAAATATTTAAAACAATAATCAATTTTTAATCATTAGTTTAAGTGTAAGCCTAGTTATATTTGCAATGGGTATGGTTGTTGGAGAGGCAGCTGCTAGGTTTGAATCCTAGCGTTGACTGGAACTTTAACCGGTAATATTCACCTTGCACTATTATACTGGTTCCCCCCTCACCTGTCTGATAACGGTCTACTTGTGGATCAATAGCTTAAGTGAGCAGAATAAGGTCAAATAGGGGATTGGCTGTTCCTTTATTAAA
Source organism: Stictocephala bisonia (assembly GCA_035578905.1). Taxonomy (NCBI): domain Eukaryota; kingdom Metazoa; phylum Arthropoda; class Insecta; order Hemiptera; family Membracidae; genus Stictocephala; species Stictocephala bisonia. The sequence goes on from JAQJVL010000894.1 coordinate 263,647, forward strand.
AAAAAAAGAAAAAGACATACAATACAAAAAACATATACAGGGTTTCCAGAAAAGCACTCTGGGGTTTAAAAAACTCATATTGTGTAAGTGCTAAAGCTAGCTGGTTATTTAATTTCTCTGAAACAAGTGCGCATCTAGTTTTACCCATAATGTTTTGAGTGTTTTTCTTCAATATTTGGCAGTGCTACCAGTTGCCCTTAAGATTAGCAGAGCAGACATCAAACATTCACCCAGTTAGCGCAGTGCAATGGTGATGCCTCAACAAACGGCCAAAGTGTTATTTGATTTATAGAAACTGGTTAAGTTTAAACGGTACAGAGAAACTTTCGGCCCAATTATGGTGGTGATGCTTCTTCATATAAAAACCACTCAGTAATAGCTAAATGCGTTAAAGAACCTGTTAGTCACGTGTATCAGAAGAGTTATTGATAGAATCAGAAATTCATGCCAACGAAGACCTAAAAAAACTAGGCATGGCACAGTCTCCAGTTGGCGATTGGTTATGAATGCAAATCAATCGTTGAGAAAATTAAAAATTTGTTCATGCTGAGAAAATTCTAAATTGAACCATCTCAGGAATGGACAGTTCGGATAGCAACTATCATGATTAAACACGACCTTGAAACTGACAGGATGCAAAGCAGCTTACAAAGGTGGTCTAGACTGATGTCTGCCACGTCACGTCACAGGGTTGCCACAGTCTTTCTGTATCGATATGAACACAAAGAAATCTAAAATTGTGCAGGAAACATGCTGGACAGGACATGGCAGGAGGTGGAATATGTGCCATGCCACTAAGATTGCCAAATTGAAATTCACTGAATTGTAAATAAATCTTGACTATATTATTTCTAAAACCATGAACAAAACATTAGATTAGCTTTTTTATTACTTTAAATATTAAACCTCAAAACTCCGGAGTAATTTTGTGAATACCCTGTATATTTTAAGTGTGAATATATATTTTAAACATATAATTATTTATTGATAATTAATTGATTGGGAGGATTATTAGGATCTATAATAAAAACATCTGCTTTCAAATAAGTTAAATATTTATTTTATTAAGTCGAACAATTAAGGCCTAATATTTCATTAAGGTATACGGAATGTAAAGTGGCTTACTGCTTACAAAGAAAAATAATACATTTCATACTTGTACAAAAAAAAAAACCACTAACAAATACAATATTAATTAAGTATTGTAGTAAATTTTTTTATGTGTTACAAACTATACAATTTATAATGAAAATAAAATTTAAGTTCAGCACTATAAGATTCAGATGCATGCACATTCAATTCAAATATTATCAACACTAATATACATGGAATTATAAGAGAATACAATGTAACATTCCAATAATTAAGGTTATGCTGATAACATTAATTTAAATAAGTACACTATGAAATATTTATCTTTTTTAACTCCAGTGATCACATTTTTTTTCGCATACTAAGAAAGTTTAATTTTAAACTTAGGATAAAATAATTATGAAATATAATACATACTGAACTAGTTTTCTGCAGGGTCTACTAGATGCATTGTTGGATGCAGGTATGATCATTACTTATGCCCAATGAACGAAATATTAAAAATCAGTCTTTTTAACTCTTTATTTAAATTTGTCACCAATCCCAGCTGTGAATAAATCATTCTAAAATGTTAAATAAAATATTAAAATTATGAAATAATTCAAATTGAACCCCTTAACCATATTTTTAGAATAAACATAAAATTACTATTTTTAAACATGTATTACTATACATTGATTAAAACTTAACGTAAGAACACAATAAATACTTATTTCATTATTATTACATCATCTCTAGATCTGGCTATTACTCCTATATATAACTGGCAAGGTTATTTCTTGCAATTTTCTCGGTTTTGTAGGAGTTAACATAGATGTAATAACTTCTTCATTGAAAACTACTGTTTGGTATTACTGATTTTCAGTTTTTCTTTTGCAAATAACAAAATAAAATTTACAAATGAAAAATGCAGAACTAAACTCAAATCACAATCTCTCTTAGACATTTTTTCTGTACATTAGATATTGGACTGATGAATTTTGTCATGGTATATAGGAAAATGTTAAAGCTTCTCTGGTCATAAATGTTCTCTCTTTGAGCAACAAAATTATAACAAATAATCCTTTATGAATAAGATAAAATAGTTTTAAAAATATAATGTTTGGAAATATCTACAACTATCATCCAGATTTTGTAAAAAACAGCACAACATTTAGGTTGTCTAGACAGGGAAAATACAAAAAGATTAAAAGCAACGACGTGACAATCACTGAAGATACCTTAAAAACAAACTTAGATCTATACAGTGAATGTGCTTTTAACAAAGCTAGCAACACATGTAAAACACAAAGTCATAAGATTTTTGTTGGGAATTAGGACCTTGTTTTACAATCGTAAAAAGTAATAGTGACAATTTAAAAGAAATTAATGCTTGTTAACCAATGAGATAAGAAACAAAGTCAGCATTGATAATAAAGAACACGGAATTTACGCAAAAAGTGTACAAGTACGTGTATGTCTTAATTTAAACCTTTGGTAAAACTAATCACTTTTTTTCTATTTATTTACCAATTTAAGATTATTGGTGGTTTTTTAGGAATTTTCAGTAATGCATGAAATTAAAGTCTTTTTAAAAGCACAGTGGTTCCTAATTACATAGGCAAAAATAATGTAAAACAAAATGGGGCACATTTGCAGAGGAATAAACGAACCATCCCAATAAAAGTAAAAATACACTCGTTGTTAAGCTTGTAGAGTAGCTAATTTATCCAACGAACATAATCAAATCTGTGTGAGCAATGCAGTGCCTTAAAACATTTCATAAGGACAATAATGATGTTTCATATTTGTTACAGGTTCAATACAAAATTCAAATGAGAAAATTATTGGTTTATGATGTACAGAACACTTTTTTCAAAATCTAGTTGATCGCAGCCAGGTATAAGAGTTGAGTGGAGTATTTAAGTATAATTTCTAGTAAATTAAAAAAAATTTGAAAAAACTGAAAATTTTGTTTTATTTGAATTATCAGAAACTTAATCTTATTACAAAATGTGTAAATGTACACTTCAAGCGCCTAATTACAAAGTAGATTGAATTAGTCAATGCCGGTAATTATAGGCTCTTGATTCATGTAATCGAGAAGGCCTTGGAGCCGCTTTTTAATCTGTTTCTGGTCATCCAGGGTACAGCCTAATATGGCAGTTTCAAAGTTTTTATCAGTAGCACCCTGGAAGTTGGACGAGGTACAAGCTGCCATGTATGACATACACTTAACACGAGTAGCGGTGGGATCATGTTTGATGGAAATAACTAATCCATCGATCAGCCGGTTGACTTGGTGGAGGGCCTCTTCTTGAACCCTGTCGCGATCAGTGTGCACCATCACCTGCACGGTTATACAACGACTTGTCACTCTTTCACAGTACCGGAGGATATCATCTCGATCATCTGAAAATAGTTATTTAGAAAATTACAAAACATAATTTATAAGCTAAGAATTTGTGTTAACATGCTAACATGTATAATTGTAATAAGTTTATTCAGTATAATTGAAGGAAAATAAATAAATTTAAACAAGACATTTAGATAAGTAGTAACTGACTATGAAATCATTGTAAATAAGGTTGCAGGTCTGATATTATTACTAACTCTTTATACAGATATTTGTTTTAGTTTTTTAAGATACTTTTTGTAGCAACTATTTTGTAATGGACATAGCTAAGAACACAGACTTGAAAATAAGGAAAATACAACTGTTTTGTGACAAAACAAACTTTGACACATTGTGTGCAATTGTTTATAAAATAATACTAGGCTACTTTGAGTAAATTTGCTTATTAATAGTTAAAAACATTTATTTTAGTATTTTGTCTTTGGGTAAAACTTCAATGAAAAAAAAAGTGATGACATAATTTCTTTATTCATTGCTCTGATTCTTAAAAAAAATTATATTTTTATTGGCTAATAAATGAACATTTTCAGGCTAATATTCATGATTATCTATATTTATAAAAGAGGATGTTTGTATATATATATATATATATATATATGTTTGAAGTTTATGCACTGCCAAACCTATCCAACCGATCGCCATGAAACTTTAGGATGTTGTCCTGTATACTCCCGAGATGGTTTCTGTGAAGTTTGATGCAGATCCGTCCACAGGGTCCCGCCCCACGGGCTCCTAAAGATCCCATGTTATTCAAATGGAGAATCTGAATTGTTTACAAAAAAACATATGACTGTGTGGTTTAATGTAGTTTCACATGCCATAAGCAGATTGAAGTTCTCACAACAACAGTACTGTATATGTTTTGATTTATTGTAGTTCTACATTTCACCTTGAGAGTGTAGCACACACTACAAAAAACCTTTACATTTATACACCAAATAAGAAGACCAAAAATATTGTTTACCCTCTTGCACTCATTTAATAAATAATGGTTTTTTCTATAATTCTTTTTATTGCTTTATTTTGGTATGTCAATGAATAATGAAAGGCGAGACAACGTCCGCCGGGTTCAGCTAGTCTATATTTATAAAAGAGGATGTTTGTATATATATATATTTATAAAAGAGGATGTTTGTATATATATATATATATATATATATATATATATATGTTTGAAGTTTATGCGCTGCCAAACCATCCAACCGATCGCCATGAAACTTTAGGATGTTGTCCTGTATACTCCCGAGATGGTTTCTGTGAAGTTTGATGTAGATCCATCCACAGGGTCCCGCCCCACGGGCTCCTACAGATCCCATGTTATTCAAATGGAGAATCTGAACTGTTTACAAAAAACATATGACTGTGTGGTTTAATGTAGTTTCACATGCCATAAGCAGATTGAAGTTCTCACAACAACAGTACTGTATATGTTTTGATTTATTGTAGTTCTACATTTCACCTTGAGAGTGTAGCACACACTACTTTTACTTGATCAGGTGATCTGTATTTGGTGTTAACCTTTTTTCCTCGGTAATTAAAACATGTGGTGAAACGTGAAAATAAAAAATAAATATTTGTTTTGCAGTTTACTTTTTATGACATGCCTCCTAAAAATATCTAATATTGCTAGAAGAAGCAAAAATGCTCGAATTCTTTCAGCTATTAGGTTCTAAATCAAACTCAATATTATGACCGGCGAAGCGGGCGGGTACAGCTAGTATATATATATATATATGTTTGAAGTTTATGCGCTGCCAAACCATCCAACCGATCGCCATGAAACTTTAGGATGTTGTCCTGTATACTCCCGAGATGGTTTCTGTGAAGTTTGATGCAGATCCGTTTACAGGGTCCCACCCCACGGGCTCCTAAAGATCCCATGTTATTCAAATGGAGAATCTGAATTGTTTACAAAAAACATATGACTGTGTGGTTTAATGTAGTTTCATATGCCATTAGCAGATTGAAGTTCTCACAACAACAGTACTGTATATGTTTTGATTTATTGTAGTTCTACATTTCACCTTGAGAGTGTAGCACACAATACAAAAAACCTTTACATTTATACACCAAATAAGAAGACCAAAAATATTGTTTACCCTCTTGCACTCATTTAATAAATAATGGTTTTTTTCTATAATTCTTTTTATTGCTTTATTTTGGTATGTCAATGAAAAATGAAAGGCGAGACAACGTCCGCCGGGTTCAGCTAGTATTCTATATTTATAAAAGAGGATGTTTGTATATATATATATGTTTGAAGTTTATGCGCTGCCAAACATCCAACCGATCGCCATGAAACTTTAGGATGTTGTCCTGTATACTCCCGAGATGGTTTCTGTGAAGTTTGATGCAGATCCGTCCACAGGGTCCCACTCCACGGGCTCTTAAAGATCCCATGTTATTCAAATGGAGAATCTGAATTGTTAACAAAAAACATACGACTGTGTGGTTTAATGTAGTTTCACATGCCATAAGCAGATTGAAGTTCTCACAACAACAGTACTGTATATGTTTTGTTTATTGTAGTTCTAGATTTCACCTTGAGAGTGTAGCACACACTACAAAAAACCTTTACATTTATACACCAAATAAGAAGACCAAAAATATTGTTTACCCTCTTGCACTCATTTAATAAATAATGGTTTTTTTCTATAATTCATTTTGTTGCTTTATTTTGGTATGTCAATGAAAAATGAAAGGCGAGACAAAATCCGCCGGGTTCAGCTAGTATTATATTAAAAATAGATTTCTCATGTAATACTAACATTTGTGACGGTAATTTGATTAGTTAGTGAGGTCTGTGACTACTGCTGCTTTAAACTGCATTACTTAAATTAGTTTACGTTAACACCCCATTATTGGTCGCCAAAACATATGTTAATTATTAACACAAAATTCAGCATTGAATGAAAAATCTATCTATGTGTGTATATAAAATCAAAGCTAAAATATAATAGTAGAGAATTGCAAAATAGATCAAATTTTCAATTCAAATCATTTTAAAATAAATCATTGACGTGGACACTGCTAGAGAAGTCTGGGGTGTCCATGTTGGATGGTAGTCAATGTTCAGATGCTGTGTAGGGAAGAGAACTGAGTGTCAGACTTGTCAGTTTGCTGAAAACCAGCACAGGAGCGAGAGTGGGGTTGGTATGCAAAGTGTGCAGGGGTGTCTTCTAGTATATAACAATTTGATGATCTAGGTAGTCGTCCTTATGTAATATACTGATATTATACTTTATATTATTATATTACTAAAAAATATGTTCCCTGCTACATACAGACCAACATATAAATAGTCTAAAAACACATAATTACTTAATATAGACATTTCCATGGTCATGTATATAAAATTAGAAATTTGACATTAGAAAATTTCTCATATGCAAAATAACTATACCAAGTCAAATAATCGATGATCAGTAAATATCACTATAACCAGTAACTAAGATAAAATCCTTAGACACTTAAAACTTAGCCGTAGTGTATTAAATGTAAACTAAAACAATATTTATTTGTGGGCTTGTCTGTGGTGTGGTTATCGGCACCGTGCCACTTCAGAAAAAACAAAATCAGTGCGGATGCAAATGGGGGTTTGGGCCATTGTTCCTCACCAACGTTTAATATCACGTTAAAAAATACCACTGGGTACAGTAAAAATAAATAAAAACCACTAGGTATAAGCTGTCAACGAAACATACACTTGGTAACAGCTATGTTTTCTAGTTGCTGTTGTTGTACATCTGATTTTGTATGTCTGGGGAACCGGCTTGCTTCAGAGCGTGATCTTTTGTGCGAAAGCCTTCAACAAATCAACATGTAACGACAGCCTTAAATTGTCATCTAAAATGTATTAACGCAAAATATTTGGTAACGAGTGAAATTTCTGAGTTTTTTTTTACAGATACCTAATTAATTAATTTTATTTTCCTAATTTAAACGACCATACAAAGATATACCCATTATTTACATAGGCTTATTATGTTGGCAACATGTTACTTTTCGAAATAATTACAACTACCAAAGGTCTTTACAGAAAATAATGTATTAATTCTTTTATAAAATTGTTATCATGGTAATACATTGTGTGGTTTATACAACACAAGAATGATGAAAATCAACTTTCCTGCCTACAGTCTGCACATATCCAAGTATAAATATTTGTCGTTTCCTAAAATTAAATTAAATTTGAAAAACTTTGGCTCTCAAGCAATTTATAATTTATTAATATTAACACTCTCCCAGGCACACCCCCATCCTTTAGTATTGTTTATGAACTAGGAGGTAAATTTCAGTAATATCAAAATATACATATAATACATGCAACACTTCTAAGCTCATGATTCTCTGATAAATTGTATGCCTAAATGAAGGGATTATAACATAACTAGGTTTATTGCATTTTACTTTATAAATTTTATAATAAACATCTGCATAATTGCCAAAAACAGCTGGACGTATTTGAAAAATATAGCTGCGGCTACGAGGGTTTAAGTGTCAAGATTTGAAAAGGAGGGTCTTTTCTAATATGTCCCCGCATTTTCAATTTATTTTCTATAGCCACCAAGTGCTAGTTTTCATTCAGTATTACAGAACGTGACTCTAATCGGCATTAACCCTCACATGGTTACCCGTTGGTTTTCTAACACTGATGTACAGGCCTGGTAGATTATGCGTCGGTTTTCCGACGACTGCACATAATTGTAAATAAGCAACAGCAGCTGGCTTAATTGTAGCGTAAACATCGCATACAACATTATTCCACTCTACTGTTCCCAATCTATCGCTTTAGGTGATTTATTTTGTTCCCTTTGTATACTTCTATAATTTTTTTACAAAATGTAGTTGCTCATACTACATTGTAAATCCATTTTTTACCGGTGCAATTATTAGGTTATATATATATATATGTATTATACATAAATGTACATATGGTGCTATATATTTATCTTACTATTATATAAAAATGTAATGGTGTCTGTATATGTGTTACTCAATCACGCAAAAACTACTGAACCCATTTATCTGAAATTTTGCATGGACATTCTTAGGATCTCTGGTTAATACGTACGTATATCTTATTTTTCAATTCCAACAAGAAACCACCCCAGGGGTCCTAAGAATTATCAATGCAACCCCTATGGCAATACCAACTTAACAATTAATTGTTTACAATAGTTTCATTAATCAGCTGTTAGAATAAATAAACAACATACATAGTTCTGAAGTAATTACCTGACCAAATCTGACTACAACCATGGTAACTAGAAAATACAGTAGGTATCACGACGAGGCTGCGCAGTTGACTATTACGTCAAATGGGCGAAACACCTGATTTGATTATTTGATAAAATAATGGTTAACTAAATCTACGAATTGCATTGAAGCATTCAGCTAAATAGTAGGCAAATTATTTACCACTAATCAACTGAAATTGTAAACCACAGGAATTAGAACAGTACTTTTTTGTTTGTTGTCGTCATTTCACCCATATGGCGTCATAGGAGATGTGCGTGATACCTACCATCTTCTTTCCTACAGGTACAGTAACCACAACGCACTATTGCATTATACAGATGCCAGTAGGGGACATGTTTTGTATTACTGAATGCAATAAGCACAATATAAATCAACGTAAACCCCGTACGAAGGACGGCTACTATGCTAGTATATTCTAAAAGAATACGAAATTCTCTAAAATTTGGCTATTTCAGAACTTTAGATAAAGTGTTTAGGGCCTATATAATTTGACCATGCTACAACCCACATGGGTCATTCCATGTTAGTTCAACCAGATCATTTCACCCACCATCTCAGATTTGTGTGAAACTTGGTAGCTTTGTTCTATATGTAAAGATAAGTAAAACTACCAAATTTGGAACTTTTATCTCACTTAGTTTTCAGTTATGGCACATTAAAGTTTTTACGTTTTTCGATTCCCGCACTCTGGATAGCGCCAAACAAAACATGACATAGAAAAGAAAATAATTTCTCATTTCCTCATTTGATATCCAATCTTTATGAAATTTTCAAGGCAGGTTCTTTGAGTACTAAGGAATTTGAAAAAAATTACCTCACTAGTATAAGTTAAACCTAAAATATTATAAAAAATTACATTTTTTATTTTTTGTTTAGTTTTAAAAACGCAAATATGTTTTACGTTAAATTCAATATCTCAAAAAGGGAATGAGATAATCAAGAAATCTCTTTTTCCTAAATTATCTGCATGGTATTGGCTTTAATTTAGTAAGATAATTATTGTGTGTATTTTATTTCTTAAGTGCATTGCAAGTTTCAATATATTTTTTACAAGTGATGTGAGGTTCTCTCAATCCCAATGAATACCGCTTTTTAATGAAAGGTTAGCTATTACTAAATTTCAATATTTATTTGGGAAGTATAGGTTTTTAATAAGAAACTATTGTGTAATAATTTATCATATTGTTTTTAATTTTAATTAAAAAAAAACACGATATATAATATTTAATAATAAGAAGCAATTCTACATTTTGTAATATACTAGGCGTGTTTTTAAAGTAAACACCGTTTTGGAATCCCGCGCTGCGGTCGGCGTTCAGAGCATACGTGCTGGGTACTACTATCTGTTGACAAGCCACGGTAACCGTTACGGATCCATTTGATTGTATTTAAGGTCACTTATGACTGTTTAAAATTCCTCCTCTGGCTAAAAATTCCGCAAACTGTAAAGTACATGTTGTGACAAGTTTTCGAACGCTAAAGGCATGAAAGCATCTGACATTCACCGAGAGATCTGCGAAGTTTATTAAGAAAACAGAATGAGTGATGGGATGGTATGGAAAAGGGTGAGAGCTTTTATGGTAGTGCGAATGTGAATGATTAGGAATGAAGTCGGAAACCTTCAGTCATTACTGATGACTTAGTGCAAAACGTTGATGAAAAAAGTAAGAGAAAACAGACGCTGTACAACTGCATCATTATGTAACGAGTCTTGAAATGCGGTTATTGAAATAGTGACAGACTGTTTGAAGTACCGAAAGTTATGTTTACGGTAGGTTCCCAAAATGCTGGCGGAGAATCACAAAAACAAATGTTTGACGAAAATCTCAACAACAAAAATGTTCAAGCAGTTCTCTCACATTCCTAGAGCATAAGAATCATGATGGTTACGATTTTTAAAACCATATTGTTACTGCGACAGACTCACAATGAATGTCAGCTGCTTTCACACCATTAGCTTTACGAAAAATTACACAACGCATAATTTACAGTTGGCGGCATTTTTAACCAGAAGAGTAATTTTAAACAGTCATAAGTGACCTTAAATACAGTCGAATGGGTCCGTAACAGCGCCTGTGGCTTGCTAACAGATAGTAGTAACCAGCACGCATGCGCTGAACGCCGACCGTGGCACTACAGCGGCGGGATTCCAAAACGGTATTTACTTAAAAACCGTGTCTCGTAAATGTAAATATGTTCACTTAGAGGTTTTAATTGAATATAGTATGCTAGTTGAAAATTAACATTCATGTTATATTCAAGTCTAAAAATAGACAAGCAGATAGTTTGGCTTAACAAGCAGCAAGTTGCTACAGGAAATTTTCATGTCTTGACAGGCTGCAGTTACTCTGTACTCTGACTGTTGATTGTGAGTCAGTCTATTGCTAGTGCTCCTTGAGTAAATATTGTTATAAGTGATGTTTACTTTTTTTAGTGTATAGGTGAATTGATTTATGTTTATTTACATGAATATAAAATAATACAAATATAAATACACAAAGATTATTAGTTTTAAATTTACATTTTCAGTTAATCTGTTTAGTAAAATTGTTTCTACTGAATTGCTTACATTTTTATTTTTCATAATCCAATTATGAAGAAGAACAATTTAACTTGCTTTTAAATAAAGTTTAATTTAAAATGGACAGTAAGTTTAGTGTAGTGTTATTAAAACTGACAGACTGCCACAAAACCACTTATGTCACAAAAAAGGGGTTGGAAAATGTGTGTGATCTGTCTGAAGAAGAACTTAACTTGATTAAGATAAGAAGTGAATTAGATCTTAAAGAAATAATAAACATCTGTTTTCATCATACGAGTTTACTATTGACAAAGTATGAATTCCTACAAAAGGTATGCAGTGACCCATATAAAAATCACAGGAACCCATTAATAATAGTTTAAGGGTAGTACATTTACAGCAGAGTGAGGCCTGTGTCACAGAAGGTCTAAAAATGAAATCTGGGGAAAAGTTATGTACTAATTGCTTTAAAATTATATTCTCAACTCCAATTAACTGTGAAGAAGAATCAAAATATAATTATGATGATTATCATGTAACCTGAAACTGAAACTTAATTACAAAAAGAAAAGGCTTTTTGTTGATTCTTTAAACGCTTCTTTGACGAATTTTTAGGGTGTTCAGCTTTCAAATTACATGCATTGAATGAAAACTAAAAAATTGGCTATGCTCAAAATAAACTAGAAAAACTACATGAAAATGTTATAATGAAAACTGAGACAGTTTTAGATGTTGATGTGCCAGCAAAAGTACCTAAATTACAACAAAATACTGAGCAAAAAGCAACAGAAATGGACTTACTTGTAGAGAACATAAAAAGTGAACTGACCAAACTTTCGATAAAGAAGTTTTGACAACTATTGACAATTCCCGCATCACTGAATTGGTCAAGAACAAAAATCAAAGATACTTTTGAAGTGCCCAATTATTCTGCGAGACAAGCAAAAAAATTGTATAAATAAAAAGGGTTTTTGGCAGAACCTTAAGCAAGGAAAGGAAAGATACTGAGTCCCAAGGTTATTGACTTAGTTGCAACTCACTCTATCAGAGTGATGAGCAGTCGAGAGTTTTACCTGGTATGAAAGATGTACTAAGCTTAGGGAAAAACAATATGAGAAGAAAAGATCAATTTTAAGTAATCTGAATTAAATGTTTGCAAACTTTAAATGGGAATATCCTGAAATAAAAATAGGGTTCTCTGAAGTTTTGTACACTTCGCCCCAAATGTGTGTTCTGTCTGGTGCCAGTGGAACTCACTCTGTGTATGTACTATCCATCAAAATGTAATACTTATAATACATGCAGCACAACTAGAAGAGAGTTACAAAGATCTACAAAAACTGATTTTGTGTGAAAATTCAAATCAATAGAAGCAAGGCAAGTCAGTTGCGATGAGAAACCAAGTCTAATATTCAACTTGAGAAGAGGATTAACTTTAAATGTTAAAGAAGAAGATCTATATCCCTCTCGCTTCACTGCTTGTACATATGACAATCTCTGGTACTATAGAATAATAACAAATGTTGCCGAAGAAGATGGAGATGTAACAGTAAAGTTTCTTCACCCAGCAGGACCATCCCCTTCTCTTTACTGGCCCAAACGAGACGATGTACATGACATGCCAATTCCACACATCCTTGCAGTGGTTGAGCCTCCACACACCTCAACGGGAAGGATCTATCAATTCCCACCAGAGTGCACCAGATTTGTTGAAAATATATTCAAACAAAAAAATTAGTTCATTAGCTAGCAAGTCTTCTCAGTGAAATGGGTCTAATGATATACATTTGGTGTGTGTAAGAACAGGTTTCTGTATACTTAATTTGTACGTAAATATTAAGTTTATATTTTAATACTGAGCCTATAGATCATATTTGAACTCAAATATTTTTAATTCACATTGATTACTATTAAATATACTTCTCCAAATATTAAAATGCAGTTTATATCTTTCCTTTCAAAGCTATAGTTATTCATTGTTATTAAAAAAGCTCACATCACTTGTAACTAATATATTGAAACTTGCAATGCATTTTAGAAATAAAAGGAACAAAATACACATAATAATTATTTTACTAAATTAAAGCCCATACCATGCAGATAATTTTGGAAAATGATATCTTGATCATCTCATTCCCTTTTTGAGATATTGAATTTAAAAGAAAACATGTTTGTATTTTTAAAACTGAGAAAAAATAAAAAAAGGAATTTTTTATTATATTTTAGGTATAACTTAGACTAGTGAGGTAATTTTTTCAAACTCCTTAGTACTCAAAGAACCTACAAATTTCATAAAGATTGCGTGTCAAATGAGGAAATGAAAAATTATTTTCTTTTCTATGTCAGTTTTGTTTGGCGCTATCCAGAGTGCAGGAATTGAAAAACATAAAAACTTTAAAGTGCCATAATTGGAAAACTAAGTAAGATAAAAATTCCAAATTTGGTAATTTTACTTATATTTACATATAGAACAAAGCTACCGTACCAAGTTTCATACAAATCTGAGATGGTGGGTGAAAACATTATTTTTTCTGGTTGAATTGGCGTGGAATGACCCATAAGCATCAAATTTGTTGCACACCATGTCTGCTCCACTGACGGCATGTATCAGATTTTATCACACGTAATGGACTCATATAAGGCTCTATGAATGTCTCCATGCTACACGTTTTCAGCCTATAACCCTATATTGCCATGTTGCCTGGATAAGTGTCAGGGGTTGTTGGTTTTTGAAAGTTGGCCACACTTTTCCCCCACCACCTTCTGACTTATCAGCTGTTTAAAACCTAACCAAATGGATCAATCCATATGAAGTTATTCAATAAAAATTAAATTGGTTGATGAACCACAGACTGATATACTCAACTTCCAAACTAATCAGATGATCATTGGTTGTAAACAAACAACAATCAAAACATACAACATTTTACTTGCCAATGCACACAAAACAGCTTACAAACATCTAAAAAATATAAAAACAAATTTATTAAAAAGTGTATATCTGTAGCATCCCACACTAGTACCTTTCAGTTACTTATTTAGCATATGTTATCCATTTACTTTGATTTAAAACATAATTTTAAAAACTTAATTTGTTTAGTTTTTTGGGTAACGGACGGGATATGTAACGGATAGGACAAATAATATCCAACATTAGGAAGAGAGTTTTATGAGTTAAATAATAAAAATTTGCATTACAAAAATTATGTGCTATTGAGTAGTACAGGTGAGAGTACACATTTTATGACTATTCTTATTTAAATTAACATTTTAAAACATTTTAAAGTTCATACACTTTTTGTAATATGTTCTTCTGAAATAATGGTGTAACAATTTAACTTTTGGGGATATGAATTAATTCAAACAATTAAATCAGACTGAAAGAAAAAAAAAAAAACTTGGATGTAAATCTAGGTACAAGTCCCAACAATTGTTAGTGTAAATGCAGAACTAAGTTTCTTATAGCTATTCCTTCCGAGGATGGCCCCTTTTCCCAATAACTTGATGGAAAAATGCTGTGAACGAAAAAAGGCAAAATAAAATTAAAGGGGAAAAAAGGAGATTACTTCGATAAGGACAGAGAAAGAAAAGGAAGCTTCAATAGATGTTGAAAAGCAAGAGATTTATCCTAAGATGAAGGAGGAGTATAGAGTAAAAGAGCAACTGAAAGAAGTAAAAGAGCAAAAACACAGCTCAAGAAAGTCAGAAAAGACGTTGGAAAGTAATAGATTGAACGTGGTTGGTTCTTATTCATATAATCAGACTTTAAGAAAGGCTGTTGACATAATTAAATGTGCACTTCTTCACAGTCCTGTTAAAATGCTGGCTGTAATCCACGAGTTCATCAACAACACTAAAAAATCTTGATTGGCTAAGCATTTGGATAACCTAAAGAAACATCGTAAAGGGAACATTTTATTAGAGGAAAGAAATAAATGGTTCTTTATTTTTATGAAAGGAATAACATTTGTCATAAAGCCCCCAGGAAAAATAAAAAATTAGGAAAAAGAGGGACAGAATCTGAAAAAATACACAAATTGGGAAACATAGCTTGGTAAGAAAAAAAAAAAATCTTAACACATTCGCTGCGGAAAATTCACCAATTGGATGTCGGGGGTGCTGAAAATTTTTATTACATGAAAACTTACCTTTAGGTGTATGACGTTGATTGAAGTTGGTAATAGCCTGATTCTTTGACGTTTTCCTTGTAGAAATGACGTCATAAGTTTGGCAACCACCGGTGGGAGCGCAGCACCTAGCGCTCGATCACCGTTTTTTGACCCACACAAAATCACTTGGAATGTCGTTTTATTGTACAAAACCTCCTTTTTTTATGTAAAATACTTGGTAGTTCAGTACCTCAGTGGTCAAAATACCTCAGTAAAATGAAATGACATCATAAGTTTGGCACCCACCGGTGGGGGCGCAGCACCTAGCACTCGATCACCGTTGTTTGACCCACACAAAATCACTTGGAGTGTCGTTTTATTGTACAAAACCTCCTTTTTTATGTAAAATACTTGGTAGTTCAGTACCTCAGTGGTCAAAATACCTCAGTAGTCAAAATATAGCCCAACACAATTTCCAGAGTTCGGCAGTAAAATAATCTTCAAAATACAGACAAATAATTTAGTCACAATAATTAAAATATTGAAATATATGTACAGACAGTAATACAATATATACACACTCAACACAAAGCACCAGGAATATAACTATAAGTATTAGTCTATAAGAACAGCATGAAACGCACCCTCCCGTGGGGGCTCAGCTATATGGTAGAGGTCTTAGAACTCGAAACTAACAACGCGGCAAGTAAGGTTAGGTTACTAGGCAACGAAGCGAGGTGGAACAAAACAAATACAACGAATGGCTGGGCCAGTCTGGGCTTTCTAGTAAACAGCGTACTCCGCCCCCACCGGTGGGGGCGCCGTGATTCGGATACAGACCCTGCCCCCACGGGTGGGGGCAGCCGCAGCGAATGTGTTAATTACTATAAATGAAGCATAAGAACTTGTCAAAACAGATAACAAAAATTTTAATGTTTCCAAAAGAAAATTGTATCAAATCCACACTGACCACGAATTGCCTGTTTCAAAGATGCAGCATAATATGTGCGTTTTTAAATAATATGTAAATTTAGCTTCAAATTATTATACTTGCACTCACTAAACATTTTGAAGATAAGGGTACAAAGCCCTTCTTGTTGAGATGTAAAACATTCAGTGTTTGTACAATCAACATTGTATTCAGGGCAAACATTGTTTTCAAATTTGTATTCAGGGCATAAACCTAATAAAAATATAAAAAAATATGATTAAAATACCAATTAAATTAACGGAAATAAGAATATCAACAGTTGTAAAATTGTTTTTTTTTTTTTAATTTTTCTGTAAAATATACAATTTCCGCAGAATAAAAAGCATATCTCATGATAATATTGCCCATTTCAAGCCAAATTTTCCTATTTTGGTGGGAAGAAACTGCATAAATACCAACAATTATCCTTAACACTAAGTAAATAATATTACTATATGATAAAGTTAGATTGTGAATTGAGAATGTGGATAAAATCTTAACTTAATACAATTTTATAATAAATAACTTAATATGCTAGCCTAATATGATGTACAATTCCAATAGCTTGAACTTGTATATACTACTGAGAGAGAATAAAATCTTAACCTAACACAATGTTATTATCAATAGGCTAGCTTCAAATATCGTGGACTTAAACATATTACCAAATAATATAGGCAATACACACAAATGTTGCGTGGAGGACAGCATACATGATCAACTTTGGTAGCAGCCGTGATCACCTTGGGTAGCACTTGTAGTTAGTTAGGTTAGGATGTTTCTCGATCTTGGTGGCAATAGAAAATAAATTGAAAATGCAGGGAGCATACGTGATCAACTTTGGTAGCAGCCGTGATCACCTTGGATAGCACTTGTAGTTAGTTAGGTTAGGATGTTTCTCGATCTTGGCGGCAATAGAAAATAAATTGAAAATGCAGGGATTTGCCCTATTAGAAAAGACACAAAAAGGATTTTTTTAAAGTGCATATATACCTACCAGACTTATCATCATAAGTTCTAACACATTTAAGTTTTAAGCCAAATTCAATTCTTTTAGTGGTAGATATGATTAATTTAGTATGCATGCAGGAACTGTGAAAGTGAAAACTGCAAGAAATCCTAAACTACTCAGTTGACCACTAAATAACTTAGTTGATAGAAATACTTACTCTCATCCAAAGTGGAAAGTTGATCTGAATTCCTGATAGTATCTAATGTTGTAAACAGAGTATTTTGTTCTTCCTCAAGTTTAGCTGCTTCTTTGCGTATTCTTTCCACATGAAGCTCTACTTCATCTAACAATTCTATTAATCTATCTTTGGGTGTTTGATCCATATCTGAAGTTTTAGAATCGTCAATTTGCGGAATTAATGCAATCGCTGATTCAACATCCATGTGTTTAAATGTGCTTGAGAATTATTAATTTTACCAATTACAAATCCTTTACAGAATTTAGTTCAAACATCGACAATGTGACAGTCTAACTCTGCCAAATAGTTGACTGATTTCATTCACACCACATCTACACAAATTACCTTAGAAACAGGACTAGATCTAACTTCAAATTACCACAATTACACTTAAAACATCAATAAAACACTTTTGTTGTTATTATGTTGAATCCGGTATCATCCAACTTCACTATTCCTCTGATCTGTTTCAGCGTTCAGCTGTATTCTGTCTGTCCTGTTCCACTCTAACATAAAATTATGGAAATTCTGGTAACTGCAGAATTTTCCATTCATTTCCATAAAGTTCCCTTTAAAAAATCAGAACATAGAATACAGAGGGATTAAGTTAGCATGGAGTACACAATACGATAAAATACTGAAAGTTGGCCTATATAATTGATTTTACTATACAGTATTCTCTATATTAAAATCAATGGTTGTATACAATACGAACTATAAGAATAATTGAAGAGGAAAAGTGATATTTGTGTGATTAAATATGTTTAGTTTCAGTGTATATGTCGTATGGTTTGTTGGTATTTATGCAAATTCTTGCCACCAAACTAAATTGGTGGCCTAGATTCAAAATGTTGCTTGAAATGGGTCTAGAATTGGCTGTATTCTCACAAGATATACTTTTTGTTCCGCAGAAATCACGTATTTTACCAAAAAATTCGAAAAAACCAATGTCACAACTTTTAGTATTTTTGTCATATTTCCGTTGATTTAAATTGTTGAAATGGACTATAATTTTCATGTATTAAAACAGCTGTTTGGTAAATTATTTACTAAAATTTAATATTTGCTCTATGCCTTTTATGATATGTTATTATTTAATTTGTTGATTTAAAAGAATATTATCGCCAGATGTTAAAATATTAGACAGTTTTTAATGTTGAAGGAAAAGAATTGTATATTTTATTTTGTGTTCCAGAGTAAAAGTTTATCAGTACCTAAAACGTTTAGTTTTATTATTATTTCCACTGAATAATCAATCTCTAGTAAAAATTCTATTATGAGTAGAAAAGTGTAATTGTACTTTACAATTTGGCGACCGTGACAGGACTGGAAATTTATAATGAGTAGAAAAGTGTAATTGTACTTAACAATTGTATTTTAATGACTTTTTTTAATTTTGATGTGGTTTTTTGCGCTGAATACAAATTTGAAAACTATTTTGGTCTATTACAATTATCTCCCCAGATATAACGGAAAAACTACTTTCTCGGCGAATCGCGATTAGCAATTATTTACACGATCATTATGTACAAAAACAATTAATCACGAAAACATAATTTATCTACATTCCCGCCGGAGTGACGGCTGGCAGGCCGTCACGGATGCCAAACACTGGAATTTAACACAAATTACGATTTTTTTTAGTAAATAGATAACTAGGATAAGTTAGGTTAAGTTTGGTTTGGTCAGTAAAAAATCCATTTTTCGGGCTGACAAAATAATTTAATAATATGTATTTAATATATCAGAAATGTGCGTATAATAGAAAGAGGTATCATTAATATGAAGGTGCTTGAAGATGTGGTTAAGGCGTTCATAAGTCAGCTCCTGTTAGATCGCGTCTTATTTATGACATAAAATGTATGCATTGTAAAATAGTTGTGGGAATGGCATTCTCTGTGATTACTGCGACAAATGGAGTCATTTTAAATGTGCAAAAGTAGCGGAAGTTAATGTGGAGTGGAGTTGCCGAAGCTGTGATAATTAACTAATTATTGCAGACGATCCAAACAACACCTGGACAGTCTAATAGTGAAACAAAATCCACACTTCTAGAGGTAACTAATGTGTTAAAACAAGATATTAGTGAATTAAGATCAGAAAATGGAATACATGTTTTGGGAAAAAATACCACTAAAACTATTGTATTGTAACCAACCAAAGTACAGTACTACCTAACCTAAAATGTGGGCCTGCAGATGACATACAACCCTCTTCAAATCGTAGATGGGAATCTGTTCCTCTAAGAAAAAGTTTGTGACTACAGCTTCAATGTAAACTTAGGTTAGATTAAATGTGGGCCTGCAGATGACATACAACCCTCTTCAAATCGTAGATGGGAATCTGTTCCTCTAAGAAAATATTTGTGGCTACAGCTTTAGTGTAAACATAGTCAAAATGATTATCCTCTCTTAACAAACAGTTTCAGTGTACTTGATGATGGCATAAATGAGAGTGGAAGAGGCTCATAGTCATAGATCTATGGAGTTAAAGAGTCTAGAGAAACTAAAACGCACTAAACCTAAGTCTAAGGTGCAGCATCGTGTTAAATTGTTCACTGATAGTTTTGGACGTGGTTTATCCAGGATAATAAAAGAAAATTCGATGTATAAGGGCAGCTGGGCAGGTGCCAAAATGAGGAGCGTTGTTCAATTAGAAGACAGTCTATTCTGGAGAAGAAAATTTAACCTCGAAAGACACAGTGATCATAATAGGAGAAGTCAACGACTATACTCAAATGAATGCATGCAAGCTGCTTCTTCCTTAGAGTCTGCGATGGAAAATTGAAAAACACCAATGTAATTTGATTAAATGTGCATCACCGCCATGATTTAATGGATTCTTTGACTGTCAAAAAAGGATTGAACTGGCAAACTCAACTTTTAAGGACATTGTGTCAAGAGATGGGGATAACAAAAAGAAAAAATTTATAATTCTAATATTATTATTACTTACTTGTGTTAGATCGT
The DNA here is from genome assembly GCA_035578905.1 of Stictocephala bisonia. Classification (NCBI taxonomy): domain Eukaryota; kingdom Metazoa; phylum Arthropoda; class Insecta; order Hemiptera; family Membracidae; genus Stictocephala; species Stictocephala bisonia. Next base: position 284,155 of record JAQJVL010000894.1, read on the forward strand.
CTCGAACTCGAACTGGCTAAAAATAACTCCCTTTTATTACGACTCAACAAGAAAAATCCCTAAGTCCTGACTAGGACCCTACATAAACCCAGGACCTTCCCTTTAGACTCGAGAGACCAACGTCCCCTTGACTCTCTCGACTCCATCCGCCAACCTCGTATATATTCCACTCCTCAATGCCACCAGCACCATGACCCGAGTTCTGACCTTCACCACACTTCTCTCGATCTGACCTCCACCTAAGTTAAACTACTAAATCTAACATAAAATTGATATACATTGTACAAAATGCTAAAGGCTAATAATAAAATAATTATGAATATTTTCTTTTTGTTATCCCCATCTCTTGACAATTGTATGTAAGTTTAAGAATGCTTGCTTTATTAACACTAGTAATTGCAGTAGGGATTATCATACAAAGCATGGACAGCATTTTAATACCTTAGGGAAACAAACCTTAGCTAAGACAATTAGTAAAATAATAAAAAAAACAGGCTATGTTTGTCTAGGCCTAACAGTGTAGTTCAAAAAAACTAAATGAGTGGACCGACGGCCATCGGTCCATGAAGTCTACTTGTAGGACTAAATGCAAGCCTTCTCTTAGTTCCAATGCAGATAAGCCCAATTTAGTTTGTGTGAAGGAAAGGTGTACTGTTTCAAATATTAATTCTTTTTTCAAGTCTGCCTCTAGCTTTAGTAGGTCTGATGAAAGTGTTACCTTACTATGGAACGTACAAGTTGTAAGAGAAAATCACTTACTTATTCCGTCGTACAGCTCCTGTGTGAATAGTATATTCAGAACATGTTTCACCGTAAGTACGGCATCCTCAGCTGGTCATCGAGTGAAGATCATCCACCTAATGGGTTTAGTCACAAGATAAAATTACACAAACACAAAGTACATATACATAATTAATACATTTAAAACTCGCACGGACGAACACTAACGACGGGCCAGTCATGACTGTAACGCATCACTTTTCCACTTTTTAAAGTGATGCGTTACAGTCATGACTGGCCCGTCGTTAGTGTTCGTCCGTGCGAGTTTTAAATGTATTAATTATGTATATGTACTTTGTGTTTGTGTAATTTTATCTTGTGACTAAACCCATTAGGTGGATTGATCTTCACTCGATGACCAGCTGAGGATGCCGTACTTACGGTGAAACATGTTCTGAATATACTATTCACACAGGAGCTGTACGACGGAATAAGTAAGTGATTTTCTCTTACAATTTGATTGAACAGCTCAGGGGCTAAATAATGTATATGAAAAAAAAATAACGTACAAGGTCATCCAAACAAGTTTCATGTTGTTGAAGATTATGTCAACAACTTAGATGTAAATGTTGTCTGTTTAATAGAGCATTGGCTTTTTCTTGAGGAGATTAATCTGTTTATATTCAATGGTTACAATTTGAGCAATAGCTATTGTAGGCTTACAAGAAAACATGGAGGATTTACCATTTTTGTTAAAGAAACAATTTCTAAAGGCCCATCAACAAAATAAATATTATGTAGTCAGAAATGGTTTTTGAAGTTATAGCATCTTTATTATTTGACATAAATACAATTGTAGTTGCTATATATAGGCCTTATGTTGAATGTAAAGACTTAACTGTGTTCATTGACAATTTAAACATGCTTTTAGAAAAACTAAGAAAATTCAAAGCAAATATAATCCTACGTGGTGATTTTAATGTAGACTTTCAATCAAACAATTTGGATTGTACTATGATAAACAATGTTTTTAGTTCATTTAATTTAACTTCTGTCACATCTGATATAACTAGGCCTAAAATTGGTAATATTGATGGTAGTTGCCTTGATAATATTTTTATTAATAAGCAAAACTGTATTGAGAGCTTAGTTGTAAAAACTATAGTTTCTGATCATTGGCCATTTCTGTCTCTGGTTGATGGTGACTTTTTGCTATTAATTGTCAGTTTGTTTGTTACTGATTAAGTATTGTACCTTGGGATTGCTAACTTATTTAAAATTGTGTTGACTAAATTTCTCTATTTTTATTACTATTATATTTATTTTACTATACAGTAACAATGTGTGTATATGTCGTATTTTATTTAGAACTAAAACCTAATTTATAGCCTAAGAAATTGACTGTTGTAATGCATTTTGATGCCCTCATGTGCTTCTGCAATAAAAAAATGATTTATTTTATTTATTTATTTTAAATGAATGACTTTCTCTTCAGTTTATATAATTATTTTCTTTCTCTATGGAATGTTTACGAATCGCAGTTCATAATGTTTATACGGCGAGAGGAAGCACTTTTTTACAGTGTTGTCATCCGTACGATAATTATCGTGTTGGCGAAAATGTGGGGCCGATGGAAGTTAGGAAAGGTTATCGGATGGTATTACTGTTTGTACGATGATTTCTCTGAGAATTAAGTGAAAATATCAATAATTTATTAATAAATTATTAATAAAAAATTAATAATTTATTCAATAACAAGAAACATTCCTTTACTAACATTATTTAATATCTTGCCTATAAACTTCATGCAGTTAGTAGTTGTGAGTGTTTCTGTTTGATGTTACTTTCCGTTATTAACAGGAGAATCTGGAAGCTTATTAATAAGTATGTTAAAAAGTGCTATTTGGAAATATTCGTACATGGATGATAAATATAAATAATTGTCACGACAAAACAGATAGATATCTGATTACTTTGCCGTATTATAAAAACAAACAGTATATTTTACTGAAAATTGACTTTGGTTGAACAGTTATAAAGTTAAATAAATCAAGACATAGTTTTTGTCTGTAAAGATAAGTAATATTATTTACTAATATTATGTAAAGTCCACACACTAATATGAAATTTAGTTAATAAATCAAACGCAATGATACAACAATAATACGGTGCGTTATCTATGGAACCAATGGTGCGTTCTCTCTAGTAGACTTTGCACTGCTGCATGTATTTTTTATTTATTCAATATATTTTTTAGCTGTATATGTACTTTTTATTATATTTATGCACGGTGCGTTCTCTAACGTGTTTTGCATATCACGCATGAACCAATTTCGTAAGGTTGTTTCTTGTTTTTATTTGTTTTATTAGGCCTTGCATGTACTGTAATAAAACTTTTATTAGACATAGCCTTTTATTAGACATTTGAATTGTTTAGTGACCAAATAAAGTAATTTTAACGGAAATACAATACAGTAACTAGTAATTCAGCTACAACATTTAACGAATCGTTATTGCATTAGAACAATGTAAATTATTGCCTTACATGTATCTTACTAAATTATTTACTGTAAATTATGAAAAGAAAACAAACACACATTATGTATACGTGAACTGATTACGATTGAGTATTGACATTTGACAAGCTGTACAATATGTTTGCCCGGAATACGATAATTTAAAGCTGCTTGCCGGATAATTCTTATTGGTAACGTTGGCAACCATGCACCTAAGCAAACAGTCTAGAAGTCAAAACCAAATATCAGCGTCGCCGTCGGTCGTCACTCGTCAGTCAGGACGGCATATACGTTAGAACTCTGAAGTCGCGTTGTCTTGGCGGTGCGTTGTCGTTTGGTTCGTGTTAGTACACAGTGCCAGGGAATTAAATTTGTACTATTTACCAACTAAGGAAAATTAAGTTTTATTTTTTCAGTTCTCTGAAGGTCCTGTATTTTTGAAGCGAGACCTGTCAAAGTTCAACAACTTTTGCTAGTAGCCTATGCCAAAACGAATAACTGTAGTTCAATTTTAGCCTAAATTGGTTTTTTATTTTGACTATTATTGTATAAATAACTGCAATTGAAATGTTATAATGTGTCTGGATTATTTAAGCACATTAATTTTGTACTGGTAGGCTAAGGGCCAGTTTAAAAGTTTGCATATTTTTAACTGTATTTTGGGATTGACTTAGATGCTAATTTAAGGATTGAAGTTAACTTAGTGGTATAATTTTCATTTGAATGAAAGATCAGATTTGATCAGCCAACTGTTGAAGGAGTGTAACTCATACGTATAGATAATGTGAATAAAATTAGTGGTAATAAGTGAAGAATTTTCCAAGGAACAAATATTAAGGACATGCTAAGGTAAGTTAAGCTTATTTGCCATTTGTATATTTAGTTGTTCATTTTAGGGACCTTAATTAATTCTTGAACTTGCATTACATTGTTCCATACAGCCAGGTGATTTTTCGTGCATTGTAGGCTGTAGAGTTAAAAAATAAAAATTTGTTATGTCACCTGATATTTTGAAAAAAGCTTTCTGAAAATCTAAAAAAGGTGGGGGTAGGCCTACCTACGAAATAATAATGGCTAATACTAATAAATTTGAAACTAGGAAACACCCCTGCACACTGCGCATGCCAACCCAGTCAACTCGACCTCAGCATTTTGTTATTACAAATATTAGTAGTTAAAATGTATTATGTAAACTCACATATATCAAATAAATTAATATATTATTTGACAACGGATGATAAATAAACAAATGAATAAAATAATAGTTACATAAGAATATCATTGAAAGTTTGGAGGCTAGTGGGGCGGATTCCTTAGATCGGAGAGAAAATCTTTTATAGTGGGTTTCTAGGACCCTACGTAAACCTATGTACCAAATTTCAAATCAATTGGCTTAGAGTAGTTTTGGAGATTTTGTTATTAGTGAGCCAGTGAATATATTTGGCTTTTAATGTCTGCACACAACTATCAGTATCTGCTCACAACTATCCTCAGACAACCAATTTCGGTGATCGAAAGCCCAAATAGAAGGGCTTGATCTATAGTGTTTTAGATTGGAATAAATTATTTACCTTAATTAGAACCTGAGATATAGATGTTTGAGTGGAAAACCATAAATTAAGTCGCATTTGAGTACAACGGATAGAATGTCTGGACGAAATCAAAATGGATTTTTTCAATTATTTTAGTATATATAGATTTCAAGATAGCCAAAACAAACAATATTTTATCTATTTGTAAGAAATTGAAAGGTATTTGTTGTTATTTTTGGAGGGGGGGAGGTAATATAATCTTTACAAAAAATATTTATATATCCTATAGGTAGAGCCTCACTTATCTATCCTACATAAACAAGCTTTTATGACATGGATAAGTAAAAACGCTGAACAATAGAGAATGATAGTAAAAACAATAAAATAACATGAATGAAGTTGATTAACTATTAGGGGACACCTCTGCACACTTTGCGTGCCAACCCCAACTCGCACTGCACTCGATAAACCTTCGGCCTTGGCATGTAACTTTTGACTACAAATAATAGTAGATTAGCCGTATAACTTATGTTGCTACCTATTTGTTTGTATAAATATCAAACGGTATTACTTAGACTATTTCAAACTTGTTAATTTAATTTGTTTAATTGTTTAACTGCTGAAGATTGAACTCTTAATGAATCAATAGGATAATGTCAAATATTATACAAAATAAAAATGTTTATTTAAACAAAACAGCTGTTATTAATTTATTACAATTAACCCAATGTTATTCTTATGGAAAAAAGGAAATTTTGGGGGGCTGTTTGTACCCCTTAGGAATGGAATTTCAAAAAATCCTTTCCTAGTGGGTCCCTTCAATACTAAAGCTAACTTCCTTTAAAATTTTGTGTAAATCCGTTAGTTGGTTATTGAGATTTCATGTGGAGTAAGGGAGTTAGCTTGGTATTTGGCTTTTATAAGTACAGGGTGTCACTGAACTCACTGAGGATCTTTTTAGGTATTGATTGTGGGTCAAAAACAAGACCTAATATCATATTTAAAAATTCCAAATCATCTCCGGTACCCGTACAGCCGCCATTTTGTATTTTTACAAATAATTTTTTATTTTAAAACTAACCTCTAGAGTTCAAATTTGGTATACACATTAATAAAACCAATTTCTTAGTGAAATAAAAAAATCAAAAGCCTTTTTTAATTATTTTCAAAATGATGGCAAACTTTGAAATTTTTTATCCATAACAACTTTTCGAAAGTTTAGGAATAAAAAAAAAAAAACAACAATACCTTTTTTTACAAATTTTATTTACATTCCAAATATGTAACGTTGTATGTAATCGGATGACAAATAACTGATATTTGAGTATTTAAACATGTGGTTGACAGCCATGGTGTCAACCACAACAATACATCAGCTCTAGTTTTTAGGGCACTACTTAAGGTTACAATTCATTTTTAATTCAATAACAACAAAAATCATCTGGAACTTCTTTCCCGTTGTGTATTTTCATAACAATAACGTCACAAATCATTTTATTGTAGTGTTTTGGATAAAAGTAATCAAAATAGATCGCTGATGTATTGTTGTGGTACTCGTGTGGCTGTTCACAATCATGCGTAAATGATTAAATAAAAAAATACTCAAATCTCAGTTGTTTGTCATACGATTTCATACAAGGTTACATTTTTGGGACGCAAATAAAACTTGTAAAAAAGGTATTCTTGTGATTTTTTTGTATTCCTAACCTTTCAAAAGTTATTAAGGATGAACAATTTCAAAATGCTGCCATTTTGAAAATAATTAAAAAAAGGGTTTTGATTTTTTTTTATTTCACTAAGAAAATGGTTTTATTAATGTGTATACCAAATTTGAACTCTATAGGTTAACAAATTTTAAAACTAAAAAATAATTTGTAGAAAATACAAAATGGAGGTTGTACGGGTACTGGAGGTGATTTGGAATTTTTAAATATGATATTATGTCTTGTTTTTTATCTACAATCAATACCTAAAAAGATCCTCAGAGAGTTCAGGGACACCCTGTATATATAGACTCACTGTTTACTAACCGTGCCTTGCACATGATTAACATGTAAACAGTAATGTTTTAGATTATTTATTGTATCTTCACGTGCTAACCTCGTCACTCCCTGCGCTCATGAGGGAAACTCTGCCTTTAACCCCTTTGTGCAACTTGACCTGCAGCCTCGCCAAGACACTGTAAAACCCCATTTGTGAATGAAACCATGTCAGAAACCTTCCCGGTAGTGAACTCTACAACATGTAACCCTTAAAATGGCAGCCATTCATTTTTGAATGACATGCTCGCTCTTCGTATTTTACGTCATATAGTATGTTCGGTCTAACGTAGGGAAGATATCCAAGTACCCTTGGAGGAAAGAGGACAAGTTTATCTTTCTGATCAGCTCACTTTTATTTTGATCCTGTTTGTTTTGCAGACATGATTGTTTATGTAATATGCTAATGCTAAAAGCTAATGTAATAAGCTAATACACTAATGCTGGTACACTTTTTGGTATTTACAAATCTAAAAATTAATTTTATACAAAACTATTCAGTCCTTTATATTTTCTAAAAGTAGAAAAAATGTTGCAATTTTTGGGCTATCGGGTCATTCCATATGAAATCAACCAATAAAAAAATAATTTCAGAACTTGGGTTTTTCAAAATGGATAATATTTGGTAATTTTGTTCTATACCTCAAAGTAATAAAAAATACAAAGTTTTTGATTTTTTTAACTTTTCGTTTCTGAGTTATAAATTTTTGAAAATTGAAAAATTGGCAGATTTTTGACATGTTCTGAAATGTTTAAATACCTTTAACTCCAAAACCATTCAACCTAGAGAGTTCAAACTTTCACCATTCTCTTTAGAATTTCAAGAGCTACAATTTGATATGTCACTTGACTATATTAGCTTAGTGATTAAATTTTTCAAAAATAAAAAAAAGTTTTTTTTGAAATATCTCAAAATCGAAATTTTTTATTTCTTCGGGGAAAAAATATGTTTTTAATAGTTCTTACTAGAGTACATATGCCAAATTTCATTATGGTACTCCTATGGGATCATATTTAAAAAAAAAATACATCAGTAGTTCAACCATAGAATGCATGTAAGTTTCTATTGACTATAGATAAATGACGTAACATAGTTAACGTAATAGGTTTGAGCAAAGTAAAATTTATTGTAAAAATACATTTATAAAGAAAGATCTTTATTATAGTGCAGTAAAATAAACTATAATAGGCCTAATAATAATAAAGTAATAACAATACTGAATAAATTTTAGTGATCAGTGTATAGGCCTACCATTGTATTTTGTAACAAATGATTCATAAATAAGTCATTGATATTTTTACCTCTTTATAATCATGAAATTAATTGTTATGTTCTTTGAATACAGTAATGTCCTTTCCATTTTATCACTTGAAAATAACCAATTTAATATTATTTATTTACAATAATATTATATATTTAAGATGGTCCTATTTCAGTGTTCAGTTTGTTTACAATTGAAAACATGATCATGTAGTAAATAGATATAATCACAAGCCACTGTCTTCAAACAAGGATGTAATGATTTTTATGAATATAATGCTTGCTTCTTCTTTGATAAAATTTGGGAAGCTCTGGACATCTCGTCGGTAGATAATCTGTATGTCCTACCAGTTGGCGTGGTTGGATTAATACTGCATATAATAAAGTTATGTGGCACTGTTAAGACATCTGGTCTTCTGGGGTATGCAAAAGAAGGGGATGGTCCATGAGGATGGAGAAATGATAGAACAACTTCTTTTTCAGAGTGGTTTTTAGACAAAACACAAGCTATCCACCATTTGCTGTCATATGCACAAGCAACAAATCCATTTATCTCTTCAAATGGTACATCATCAGCATCTGGAGCAACTTGAATGTTGTGAAGATCTGACTTTTCAGTGTCAGATTTTATTTTTGTGTTACTGACTGGGATGAAAGCGTGATAGCTCTGAGTCCCAGTGACAGTAACAGCTTCCTCAAATCTTTTTGCCATGATTTTCTCTTCTTGCATGAATTCATCATTTGTAACATAAATAAACATTACAGATGAAATATTATCTTTCCCCCTCTGATACAACTGGATGGGAGTCAAAATCTGGTTATTTATAGGGCTCTGAAGGCTAGCTTTGGCCGCCAGTCGTTTTATTGTGCCTCCAATCCCGTCACACGCTCCCTTCCCATGCGAAGTTGCATAAAAATGCCATTCTGCTTCTATCCCATCAAAGTCCTCAGTATGGTGACACAAGTTAGTAAAGTTCTTTCGGTTCTTATATTGGGCGGCTGAGCCATCACTAAAGTAGTAAATCTTCTTTAAATTCGGCATGAAGTCTTGCTTGATAAACTCTATTAGTTTCTTTTGAAAGACATGAACAAGTACTGTATTATGGGTCAAACAATCCGAGATAAATACAAAACTTTTATAGGTCAAAACATCTTCGTTGTCACTGTTTTCATTTGTTTCCTTGTAATAAACTACACATGGGTGGACTGTAGCCATTGAGTTATTCCAGTGGAAACTTTGAGCTTCGTCCTGAATCACAAATGAGTAATTTTCTGAAAAGTCACATTGCACAATCACTTCATCTTTACTTAAAGCAGATTTCTTTTCAGAATAAAACGTTGACTGTTGTTTAGCAACAAAATCATGCCTTTTCAGATGAAGAAGCTGTTTGCTGAATTCCTGTACAAACTCCTCAGTTGGTTTTGTTAGTGTCTCAAATGTACAGCGATCAACAGTTATCCATTGTTTGTAAGTTATACTTTCGACCATATCTTCTTCAAGAGCCGTTAATAGAGCATCTCTGAACAAACTAACATCTGGACAGTAATCACAATCATTCAAAAAACATGACTGGTTTGGTGGATTACACATTATTTTTGCAAGGCACTCTTTGTAGGTTTTCAGTGGTTGATCACTCCCTAAAAGTAAAACTTTGTTTAAGTTGGCACCAGCCATCATCAGTTTAACATTCTGGTGTACCGTGCATACACAGACAGCATGTGTTCCACTTGCTCCAGCTATTATACAATTTTTTGGTCGTAACTCAACAAATTTGGAAAAACCCACCTTTATATCTGGTGTGTTTGATTTGAACAGCTGATATGCTTCTCGCAAGTTTAGTAATATAAGTCTTTTTTGAACATGGATAGGGTTACCTTCAGAGTTCTTTCCCATGGACACGTAGTCTTTCTTGCCTGGCATTAGTCTACTAATTTCATCGCTGCAGTAAAAGTCTTTGTAAAACGTAGCTGTCTCTTGAGGAAGTGTTCTACCAGGCTTGGAATCTGGAGTGGACAGTATTCCCTTTTCTTCTATTAACTTTTTTGATTTTCTGGCTAAGTAATTGCTTACACCAAATTCACTTTCAATTCGTGCACATGACCAACTTTTGGGTAAAGATGTTAATATAAGAAACTTTTCACTTTTGTTGGCTATTTTGAACTTTTCCTTGAACTGGTTAATAATTTCCGATTCTGTATATTCACAACCACATTCTTTTTCGCTTGAAACACCTTTGCCATGAAAAAATGTTTCATTTAGTTTGCACTTTATTTTTTCTACTTTTTCTTTGCAATATTTCTTTGAACTGTCACATTTCTTTTTTACCACGGGCGACTCTCCTATTGAAGTTAAAGAGGCATTTAATTGATTTAATCCTTCGTCAAGATCCATAAAAATGGTGTCCCCTTCATCTTCTTTGCCTGCACTTTCTTCTTCTGCATGAATTTCATCCAGCATAGCTTGTCTTTCTTTGCCTATTTTCACTCGACATGATGTGCAAATTTTCATACCTTCTTCTATATTGTAATCTTCTAAGTCTTTCATCCATGAGCTGATTGCCCTTAGGTCTTTATTTACCCAATGACATTTTTTCTTAAATGGGTTGCAACAAAAAGTAGACCACTTTTTATCCATTTTAGATAACCATCACACTTGCTATTTTTTAACCAACTAGCCAGAAAAATGTATACCGGTAATTTTAAAAGACACTTAACCCTTTCAGTGCCGCGACATTTTTGGATGGATGTTTGAAAAGTGCCAGTCATTTTGCATATGGTGTATCCAAAAGTGCCAGAGCATTTTTACTTAATTTGCAAGGGTTTCGGAGAAATGCTCTAGCTCGCTTAGTTTTTAAGATAAAATAATAATTTATATACCAATGTAATGGAAAATAACTAAGGAATAACATGCATTATAGATAAATAAATAAAAGTGCATGCAAAAAATTTCAAAAAATAAAAACACTTACAAAAAAAAATTTTTTTCAAAAATTTTTCACTTTGGTGGAAATTTTTCCATAATAAAAAAATAGTTGAGAATTAATGTTTTATATTGTTTAATTCACAATTTAATTCTCTATTTGTAGGTAAAAATTCAGAGTTATTACTTCACTTACAACAAAATTATTGGATATTTACAAAAACTATACACTTCGACGTTGAGTGTTAGCTAAGCCTGAATTATTACTAGGTCCAGGCCTACCTATATCATTCTCAGGGTTGTAGTCTGGATCCGAATCGGTGTCGTCTCCAAATGTTTCACTGCTAGCACTATCACTATTGTCATTTATTGACACGTCAGTATCACTGTTAGTATCGTTCACAATTCTCTGTAAAGTTCTGTCACTCAATGGTGACCTTGATCGATTCATAATAATAAAATAATTAAATATATTACTTCTAAAGCACTACTTATAAACATAAAAAACTTGCACATAACCACAACTCAATATACAATCCAAACAAGATAAATAAACAGCTGAGTGGGTCAACATTTGGCGGGAATGCAGTCGGCCAGCTGACGGCGGGAGACTTCGTGCCAGCTAACAGACTGTGGAAGTAAAACTGTTATAATAAAAGTTTATATTCGTTTTACTGACGTAAACTATTTTTTTTTTATAAAAGAACAGTTTATTATGAGTAGACTCATATGAAATATACGCAAAAATATGCATTTTCAAATTAATTACAAATTTATTTGTAAACGTCCGGCTTAACCGGACGTTTACACTTCTGTGACAACTAATGACGTCCGGCTTAACCGGACGTTTACACTTCTGTAACACCTATCAACGTCCGGTTTAAGAGGACGTCGGCACTGAAAGGGTTAATTAGGAAAACACTACAAAACAACATAAAATAACTGAAAATAGTCTATTATCAAAATAATAAAAAAACACGAAAAAAATACACATTAAGAAATGTTACATCTTTACTGCTGCACTGTTCCAACACAACTAACATTATTAGCAGGAAGGAAGATGCTTGATCAAACTGGAGCAAGTTACTACCTGTCTGTCTGACTCATTGCTCACTTCCTGCCCCCCTACTAAACTTTGTTTCTTCCAGTCTTTCTCAGCATTTTAAAATGTATAGGCTAGATACTAAAATATAACTTACATTATTTGGTGGAAATATTTTTAATTTTGTTTATTATAACTATTACAGAGGATACAATGACTGTTGATAGAGTCAAGTTTGATAAAATAATTAATTATTTATTAAATATAAATTTATTATTACTATTATTATTTATTATTATTGTTCAATTTAAAATACTATAATGAATAACTACTGAAGAAATGTATTTTTTATAATATATTTACTTTCCTCAAAATTATTAATTAGGGGAGCATTGTAATTTAAGTTACCATAGTTTCAATGTTTATTTGCATGCATATTACAAGTTTAGTGATTGAACTACTGTATAGTAACTTTTTTTTTAATATGATCCCATTGGAGTACCATAATGAAATTTGGCACATGCACTCTAATAAGAAGTACAAAAAATATATTTTTTTTCCAAAAAAATAAAAAATTTCGATTTTGAGATGTTTCTAAAAACCTTTTTTTGGATTTTTGAAAATTTTTATTACTTAGCTAATATAGTCAAGTGACATATCAAATTGAAGCTCTTGAAATTCTAAAGAGAATGGTGAAAGTTTTAACTCTCTAGGTTGAATGGTTTCGGAATTAGATGTATTTAAAGATTTCTGAACATGTCAAAAATTTGCAGATTTTTCAATTTTCAAAAATTTATAACTCAGAAACGAAAAGTAGAAAAAATCTAAAACTTTGTATTTTTCATATTCTCTAATAGTATAACTTATAAAAAAAGTTTCATTGAATTCTGAGATTTCAAGTTCCAGACCATTGGTTGATTTCATATGGAATGACCCTATCTTGAAACATTTTTAATATTTTTTTATTTCTTAGGTATGGTCTCCCTTTTTAAAATTTTATTTTTTATTATTTTACATGTAGCAAACATATGCATTTTTTTCTAGGTTAAACATATTTATATATTATTTTGTGGCATTTCTTGATAAAAATGATGTACAGTAAAACCTCCTTAATCCGGCATTCTATGGTCCGCAATTGTCTGTAATCCGGCATCAACGGCAATAGACACAAATTACAGAATTGCCTTCAAAATGAACATTGTAAAGTGAGCAACTCGACAGCTAGTAAAAAAATTAGTTGCAAGAAGCAAATAGATATTAGATATTTTTTCCAGCCATCTACCAGTGCTGCTGCTAAAAACCACAATTACTATAGTACAGTACTGTACTGTATTTCATACAGTATTCAAATTTATTTCATCATGTACTGTACTTAAAAATACATTTTAATATTTCTCCTGTACTTATATATTGATTTAGATTGTTTAAATAACTCATGTTTAAATAATATATACATACAGTAAAATTTTGTTGTGCATATTATGTTATTTTTTATACACCTCCTGTATTTTTATAAATAACCTCCATAGTCCGGAAGTTTCTTTAATCCGGAAAGCTTCAAGTCCCAAACGTGCCGGATTAAAGAGGATCTACTGTATACATTTATGGTATCTGAATATTTGATAGATTTTTAATAAATAGTTCAAAATACGCTTGCAACAACACAGTGAAAAATGGCCTGCCACTACAGACATTTTAACCACCACTTCTTGGGTTAAATAATTAAATTAATATACGGTATGAAATGTTGGTAAATATCCTTAACATAAAATTAATTTATATACCAGTTAACATTTCATGCAGCATATTAATTTTTGTCTGAATGCAAAAGTCTATTTCAGTAACCACTTTATCACCAAGATATAAAATACAAGAGATGTTTATATAAATAAATACAAATAAGTTGCAGTAACATTTACATCACGGTAAATAGAACATACGATAGGTATAACGGCAAGGCTGCGCAGTAGACTGAGGTGGCAGTGATGTCACATGGGCGAACAGCAGGTTTGCTGCCAGAAAGTGCTTTCATTCCATTCCACTAAAACTTTTAGTCATACTGAATTTGTTACCATGTGTCATCTAATTTATAGTTTGTTGCGTTTATCTTCATTACAAAATGTATTATAGGATAATAATTATTATGCCGTATTGAGCAGTTTCCGGTTGTATAACTTAAAACTTTTAAACATTTATGTCAAACTTAATTTGTTGCACTGCTTTGTTTTTTTATTTATTATAACATTTAATATAGACAACAACTATGCCCTGGCGTGCAATGCTCATAGTTCTAAACAGTTTGATGAAAATTATTTTCAGATAGATTTTAAGGGTTAGACTTTAAATATAAAACAGAAAAGAAAACTAAAACTATCGTCAGTTAAATTAATTAACATACTAAATTGATGTATGTTCCAAATTCTAGCGAAAGAAATAAAATGGCTAAGACTGGTGAAAGGAAAAAATCGTTAATTCCTTCTGCAGAAATAGAAAAACCCTGAAATTCAGAACTTCCTTCTGCGTGTGTATTGAGGGCTGTAAAAATACCATAGTACTCATATTATTATATTTGAAAATAGGTCAGCAGTAAACAAAGAATTATAATGATATTTTAAACGATAAAATGTAATTATAAAACAACGATTCTATGAAATGGCACAGGAGCTATAATTATCAGTAGCGAAAACAAAAATTAACTTTTTAACCGCAGTTACGACATTTTGAAAACCTGTTTTAAGAATAACAGAAGAAGATAATAACTATTGAAAAATGAAGGAGCTGGTCATCAAAGACATATCTAAAGCGGTAACATTAGTTGATTATCTCGAAAATGTCTAAATTTTGTACGAGTTCTTTTGAAATGCCCTTTTCTAAGTGAAATAAAAATCAAACATTGTTTGTGGTAAATATAATTAACACCTGGATTTATTGATATATTCATTTATTCATCTCTAAGACGCCAATCGTAGAGATATGGGCGAATATGAGGCATGAATGAGTGTGATGAACGATTGTAATCATTGTTACTATCTGAGTTCGACTTAGCTCAGAAAAGACTATTAATTCATAGCCCAATAGCCAGGGCAACTATGGGACCTACAGCTTTACGTGGAATCCGAACCACGTAGTGTTGGTGTGATTTTCAGCTAACTGACAAGTCTGACACTCAGTTCTCTTCCCTACACAACATCCGAACCTTGACTACCATTGAACACGGACTGGAGTGACTTCTCTAGTAGTGTCTATATTGATGCCAACCATTGAGCGGACGCCGTGTCGGTATTAAGAGAACCGAGCATGGAACCTATCGCCTACAATCTCCCAAACACTTTGTCCCCAAGTAGCTGGGCTACAGCACTGCGCCACCAGTGTTTTAAAGCCTGAACAACATTTTAAAAGTCCATGCACCTGTGTTTTCTGATTTTGAAAATAATGTTGTTTTATCTTATTATGAGATGAAGTTATAAACAGACTTGTGCTATGACAGTAGGCTTATTGATGATCAAATTTTAGGACTCCAGAACAACGTCCAAGTATTTGTAAACAATTTAGTTGAAAAATGAAGGCAGCCAGTATATTACGACTTTGACAAAGCAATAGGAGAACATTTGCTGCAAGTTGAAAAAAAAAATTGACTTTCGTGTTCAGCTTGTGACGTGGAAGGCTTTAGTAGGAGCTTGTTTAATGATTTAAAATTGGGATTGAACGGAATTAGTTTTACGAATCCAAGTGATGAAGAACGTCGTGTGTGGGTCTTTTAGTGGTGTACCTTTTACGTTAAAGAGGAAAAATAGTTAAGAAACTTCTGAACTATCAAGAAGGAGACCTAAATATACTCTTAAATTTACAATAATCCATTTTCTTGTAGCTGGTACTGAAAGACAAAATGTCTGTAAAGCTGCTGAGTTTATCTCTGGAACTGTAGCTTCAGCAAATAAAAAAATGACGTGGAACTGTAGCTTCAGCAAATAAAAAAATGACGTGAATATACAAAAAGTTGTAATATGCTCTACTACACAAGTTCTTAACTTCAGTGTTTTATTTATTAATTTTAGGTATGATTGCATACATGGTAGATATTACTGTAATTGTTACATTGATCAAGAAAATTAATTCCAAATTGAAAATAGTACTCAGCAAACGTTATATAAAAATTTAAATTATGAAATAAAATGTTTTCTGAATTTCTTAATTCAGCTAAATCTCGTAATCTCTTGGAAGATTTATGTTATAATGTATGTAAGGTATTTTAAAACATAATTTTAGTATTTTTGTCATTCATGAAATATAAAATAATTAATTGTTTAAGTATAATTATTACAAAATATGTCTGCTTTGTTCCGAATCAAAAATTTAAAATCTAATTTAAATTAAAAATTCTTAAAAAACAAATTATAGCAAACGGAACTGTCCAGTAAACCTATCCCATACATGTCTGTAAAGCTACCACTTCGCCCATGTGACACCATGCTGAGTGGAAAGTAGTGAGGGGAAATGCGCATGATACCTACTGTATGTTTTAGTTACCGTGCATTTACATCACGTTTCAAAATTACTTTTGTTGGTAAACAAACAAACTAAAACTCCTCGATTAGTTTTCAAAATTTTTCCAATTTTCTCGTGATTTTCCAATTTTTTCCCCTGATGAATATTCTATGAAAAATTAGGAAACAAAAAGGAATATGAAGGAAATCTGTCAAGCCGTTGTCAAGTGATAGAATGACAACAAATTTCAGGTACTCATTTTTATATATTGAGATTTACACAACATTAGTGAATGAAATTTAACTCTTGTTCAGTTTTCATTAAAAAAAATTAATTTATTGTGGCAATGTTTAAAAATGAAATAGAAATATACAGGTATCATACGTATATGGATGGTCAGACCATATGTATATGGATGGTTACTAAATACTTAGAGCAGGATTCCTCTAGAATTTCATGCCGAGCCTTATTACTTTTCTCAAAATAATCTAAAGCCATAAGTACAAATATGTACAGTTTTTTCGTATGTTTTCTAGCTTTCATTTCGTCTGTCTCTGCTATTAATTTAGTGCATTAAAACAAAGACAAAGCATTCTGAGCATTTTTGTGGTTTATAAAAATACTAAAGCTATTGTCACTTCAATTAATTATTGCAATTCTAACAAATTTTAAGGGCCGCATATGGCCCGAGGGCCTCGTAGTAACTTAACAGCACTGAACCCTGGTACATGCCGTAAACTTAGAATCGCCAAATGCTGAAAGAGCTAACCAGTTGAAGTTAGGTAGCACAAATTTAACAATAGACATATTTCAATAATACCTACAGTAGCAAATACATTAGAGGAACTAATTAACATTTAAATGAAAGAATACTTAGAAATCCAACATATTTTCAGCAATAATCAATTTGAATGACGTTCTGACCATAATACTTATAAGGCAAGCACTTCTAAATTACTTTGAATCCTGTTTAGATAGAATTGGGAGAAAACCCCCAGATTTAGCTTTTTAACCAGTCTTTAGTTCTATACTACTTGGTTCTATACAGTATTCTGTGAGGATCGTAAGATCATTTTCTGTATATCAATTTTGACTGTTATAAATCTTAATGTTAAGCTATGGAAGGCATTACGATACCATCAGCATTAATACAATTTTGGATAGAGCATTTGGGATATTGGCAGTTTATCATTGAACAATAAGAGAGCTAGTATGGAAACCTTCAGTTGCCTGGAAAAAGCTTTTCCTATGGCTTAGACACACTTATTTCAGTCTATTACCGATAGATAGTTACGTCTGAGAATGATTCCTCCAGCAGGGTAAAACTTCACCTTCTGAATCTTAGATTTATAAATGTTTCAGTAGTTTTCTTTTTTGAAAATCAATATCAATAAACATTGTTAGGGCAAGTATCTGATCATAACGGCTGTAACCAAGTTCAAAATATACTTTGGACTGGTATAAGTTTAGTAAATATCCAAAAGCTCATGCACATTCATCATTCCTAAAACAATCTTCATGCCAATAACGATACCTACAGTAATCTTTATTTACCTCCAAACAGTAATGCACTAGATCTATTGAGTGGACTAGATCTCTTTTAAAAACTTAATGAATGTTTGTATGAATTCATACAATGAATGCATGTCTAAGGTTTTGTTTTGCGTAGTTTTGAAGATCAAATTGGGTAGGTGACGTCCCCCATTCTGCATACTGTGAATAAACCGATTTACGGCATTCGTCAGGACTTAGCAGCATAGCAGGCGTTATTTTGGCAATTTGTTCTTCAAATCTTTTAGGGTCCTTGGTGGATTCACATAAACATGAGATTCCTAAAAACCCCATACAAAAAAAATCACAAGGGGCTGAATCGGGACAGAGTGCGGAACACTCCAAAGCGCCTATAATTGAGATGAGGTGCTCTGGAAAGTGTGTCGTCAAAACACCCATTGACGCTTTTGAAGTGTGTGCCGTTACACTGTCTTGTTGAAACCAAGTGTCTCCCAAATCCACCTCATGCAGCCTTGGTTGGTAAAAAAATTCCTATAACATGTTTACACACCTGTCCGAATTCACTGTCACAGAGCGACTTCATTTTCCACAAAGAACTATGGACCAATAGTTCCAGCTGAGGAATTTGCATGTCTCACTGTGATTATCGGTGAATGCCTTTCATGCAATTCTAGAGGATTTGTGTCAGCCCAGTAGCGCATGGTTTGGTTGTTGACAGCCACACAAATGAAAATCGTTGATCTGTGGTCAACTATGGTGAAGGAAATTCTAGAAAGCGGTTTCTTCAGTGTATGGAAATGTCTCCTACTCGATTTGATCTTCAAAACTATGTAAATCAAAACTTTAGACATGTATGTACTGTATGTTCATTACAAAAATTAAATATGAGTATTCGAATTCATACAATGGGTTTTATTAAGTTTTCAAAAAAAGGAGTTCATAGCTGCCACACTCTATAGGTACTTAAAATAGACTGGTGTTTTTGATCACTGGATTTCTGAGGCAACCACTGATGGGATTTTAATAAATCTTGCTTTCTATTGTAGGCAATTTCGTATGTCGTGGAATGGCAAAAGCCCAATGTTGAGCTTAATTGTTCAGTTAATAACAAGATTTATCGCAATTCAAAAAATCAAACTTACAATGGAAACCTTATGGTGTTTTTGAATTAAATATTTCAAAACTTAGGAAATCTACTGTTTAGGGTATATTTAAATTATGGATTAGAGATGTTTACAGATCAGCTATTTATTTACTATCATCTCATTGTAACTGACTTAATAAGGATACCCTACATTTAAGCTCAGTAAGGACAGTTTCTTATTCGACATGCTAATTTTGTTTTTTGATATTTACGTTATAATGTACTCTCTGGGTTAGAAAATGATAGTTTTTTTATATACATTGTTTTTATGGACAATAATTTCAAGTGAAGTTATGTTCAAGTTCGTATATTATGACAAAAAATACGAAAAGTTAAGCTACACCAATGTTGTTGGTGTAGCTTAACTTTTCGTATTTTTTTTCATTAGGTTTCTGTTTTGATTGTATATATAGGTACAATTAATAAATTCTCGTGGCTAACGGTAATGCTTGTATAGCTGATTAAATAGGTGTAAAGAATTTTAGAAAATTCACAAACAAGTTTACTGTAATGAATCTAAAAATCTTTCTAATATTAGGTCAGATGAATAACTAAAGTATTGTTTTTACAGGTTATAACTATGGATTGAAGCGAGTTCTATCAAGTACATCCATAATGAGGGAAGAAGATTTGGAAATTGCCATAAAGGTAAGATCCCCCTATAAAGTTTTAACTAATTCGAAATGTTCAGTGACTTTTAAAGAAACCATAGTGTACTATGAAATAAAAAATCATCAAAGGTGTATAAGCTTTTAACTTTTTTAAACCCATAAGTAATTGTGGAGTTTTTTAGGGTTCAACTTTTTTAAATGAGTGACTTTACTTTGTACTTATTGGGAGTTTGTATATTTGTTTATACTATTATGTAAATAGAATAGCTACACTTTTTGTGAAACTGACTGCTTTTTGGAGTGGCCGTAGCTATGGTGTTGGCATACCACGCAATGGGTCCGGGTTTGATTCCCGATATGGCCACTAACAGTTTTTGCCCTGCCGCTCCCGTGGTTCGGAGGTCATGTTAAGCCATTGGTCCTCAGGTTAAGTGTTAGAGAGAGCTTCTTAGCCCTAACTTCACCTGGTAAAATAAGACGAACTTTAACTTTAACTGCTTAAATGATAGTTAACTTTAAGTTAAATAAGAGCCAATAGGCTTAAGACTATTGGAAAAACCTTATATGGTTAAAAGGCTCTTAAACAAACCGCATGTTCACTAGACTGTTTAGTGAATAGACTCAATGCTTATTCAGATGGCAGCTGGTGATAATTAGTAAGAAAACTGTTGTAGATTGTGCATTGGTAACTCTTATTTTATTAGTTATTTAATCGATCACATACTTTAAATTGGTTTAGTTAAAAGCGCACTATCTATTGCAAGCACCATCTTTCTTGATAAGTCTGTGCAGATAAAATATGGCTCCGTCCAAAAGGGTCAAACAATACCATTATTTATGAGTTTAACTTTTGGATTGAAATGAGCGTAGAATATAACAATCCTTTTTAATGTTATTCACCATCAATGAAAACTCTTTTTCTCAAAATATTATTAGCACTTTTCCATAAAAGATTATAAGCATTTTTAGAGACACACATTGCTCATTAGGCAGCTGTAAGCTGGTCCACTGACTGACATACGTGCTGCAGACACAACTCTTGCAGAAACTGACCTAAAGTGTTGAGGCATACCAACTCATTCTATGAATCGTGCAAGATTTGACTTCTACGTCTTCTTGATTCTTGGATAAACTGAGATTCTTTGGAGCCCAGCTATGCTATGGACACAAATTATAAAAGAACTGGTGTGAAGTTTAGAAACCCATTCACTCATTCAAAGACAAACTTCATGAGAAAACTTCGCTTTTGACCCGACTTTGGAGCCATCTATCATTACTATGGATATGACTTATAGGGAGCTTACATGCCCATTGTGGATATAGGTTTTGTGGAACTCCATGACTGGAATCATTGGGAATTGACTCCTATGCTGTGGACAAAAATCTTTAAAGAAGATGCGGATCTCCTTTTTAACCTAACTATCATTACCATCTGTGTGGAGAACTTTAATTCAGACAGAGTAAGGGGGGAAGCAGTTAAGTACATTGAGAATATTACTGATGTATACCTACCCTAGCTCTAGATCAAAGTTCTGATATTTCACAATTACACATCTCTTACAGAAATTGAAATCCACACTAGAGACAATCCATAGCAGAACTGACATAATGCCTCAAAAATTACAGATTCTAAATGCCATATTGTTTTCATCCCTAACTAAGACTGACAACTTAAAAATCATAAGCAGTGTCATAACAACTTGTGATTTAAGAGATTTGCCTTATAACACAACTTCACACTGAGAACTGAATGTTCATAAAAAAATCTTCACATCATCGGAAGATGATTCTTAGATTTGAGACGCCGACTCAACTTTGTGCTCATTTTAAGGTAAATATGAATTATTACATGAGTATAGAGGATGCATGGGGATAACCTGTGTAGTCTGGTTACGCACTGAGTTCGACTGACTGAATCCCACAGGGCAACTAAGGAATCTAGAGGTTTACTTAGAATTCGAACCACGTAGTTTTGGTATGATTTTCAGTTTGATACTCAGTTCTTTACTCTACACGGCATCCGGAAACTGATTACCACCCAACATGGACACCCCAGACTTCTCTAGTAGTGTCTACGTTGATGGTAACCATTCAGTAGACGCCATGTCAGAATTAAGACGATTGAGCATATAATCTAAAATTGCCTTCAATCTCGGTTGAGCTCTATAGCAACAGCTAGGTTACTCCTACTTCTTGCTAAGTAGCTCGGTTACAGCACTGCGCCACTAGTGCTGACAATGAGGTTGTACTCTGTTCTGGCAATGGTATTTATATGAAAATATGATGTAACATTACATTGGAAACTATCAACATCTGGATTATCACCCAAGCTCCTATATGCCTAAAATTCTCAGAATTACAGTTGGATTTTTCTTATTTATAGGAAAAAAAGTAGCATAACAGGGTACATCAGCTCACTATTTTTAATTTTAAAACTAAGTATTGTTGAAAAGCCATATTGAAGAACAGAGATAGTCTGGCTGGCAAAGTAATATAGGTCTAGTCGACCGGCAAAGTACTGCCAGTGGTAGTGGGAATGTAACAAGCGTGGCGTGTCTCATTGTGTCTCGTGTAACTGTAATCTGTCACTCGCTACAATTCTTGTACTGTTGTGAAATCTGCATCAGTTCCATATTGGACTGCAGAATGTAATAGGATAACAATTACTTACTGATGGAATTGTCAAAACAAATTGAAAAGGGTTAATTATGTTTCATATTTTAAAATTTTTTAATTAAAAAAATTTAAATGGTAAACAAACTTTTTAAAGATACCATTGTAAAAATAGTTCTTGAACCATTATTTGAAATATGAGTATATTTTAAAGTCTTAAGTAACATAAAACATTATTACAAGTAAAAAAGGAACGTTTTCAAAATTTAAAAAGGCTGTTTTCCTCAATGCAATCTCAATTTCAAAAGAGGAGTCCAAGTATGTTACAACTACAGGCTCATTTATATTTTACTGAATTTGATTTAAATAATTTAAGGGTCACAACAAAGCTTACATCTGGAAGAAACTGAACTTATGTCATACTTCCATCTATCTGAATGAAATATTTACATTAAATTCACGTGAAGTCAATGTACATGACAATGCTATATTTAAATGTCTTACTGTTAATTGTTTTGAATACACAATAATAGTTTAGCTTTTGTTTGTCAGACTAGTGTATCTACCAATCGTTTCATTCACTGTACTACTCAATATAATATATACAGTAGTGAAGCTTACTCTTGAGAGAAATGCCAACTGCTCAACGCTAGCGATCCTAGTGGTCGTCTCGCAGAGCTACGGCATCTCTCCGCTAGATAGCATGGCAGGTTATGTATGTTGCAGTACAATTAATTGAGTGGAAATATCAAATCATTTATTTGCTTACAACGCCAGTTGTTTGCTGCCTCACCACTTGGTTCGCTAGCATTACTTGGTTGCAAGTAAAACAGCTGAGCTACACTACTGTGTGTTTATATTACACAATGGTACTATTGTCTTTAATTAGGATTTTTTTGTGTTAACAGCTGTTAAACATTTCAAATAAAATTATATCTGCTTCTATCTCTTTTCAAGCAGAAAAAATGACATATAATAACAGTTGATTATTTTGATATAAACATTAGTTTTATTGATCTTTTAAAACATGTATACATATATGTATATGAGCCCTATGAGGTAGGGGGTAAATTTTCTCATTACTTAATCATACCGAACTTTTGTAATTAAAAATGAACATTAACAATAATTCACTATTTTATATTTCAGCCTTCATTTTATCAACAGTCACGATAAAAGTCTGTAGTCTGTCGGGTGAACAGCACTTTAAAAGTAAATATAAAATATATCTATATTATTACACTAAAAACGTCTTTAACCCAGTAGTAATGCCCAATCGATTATTTTCTAATTAAGTTTCTTTATTAACTCTTGTGAAGTACATCACTGCACTTTCACTGGACAGACATTTTTTACTCATGCACATGTCCTTAAATTTATATCAAGATCAAATTATTTATGTGTCCTTTTATATCTTTTTATACAAAAAATACAGTAAATTTAACTATAAGTAAAACTTTTGCACAACTTTTATTTTAACAGCTCGCTCTTTTAAAACATTTCAACTCATCATCATTCAAGAAGTTTTCTTTCATTTCCAAAGCATGAGCTTACAAACAGGTTAAGTTAATTCCTTTTACATCCTAAGCATTCCAGAAATGTTTGTGTAATTGCCATATACGAGTAAGTAAGTGAGAAATAAAGTTGTATAAAATAAATACAAAAAAAGTGTGCTTGTACTCCTACATCTACCTAAAGATCATTGCTTATGAATCAAGCACTACCAAGGTAATATGTAACGCCACAGAGCACATATGCTAATCTATCTATGTAATCAGTGGTAACATTGTACTTCTCTTTTTATTGTTACCTTTCTGTACTTGTAGCCACAGAGCTGAGAATATTTTAAGTTATCGGCTCACTTCCATTTGTGTGGGTGAAGATTTTCAGACCTGCCTTGAAACAGCGACATTCCGAGCGTACTTTTTATTCCTGCCGTTTCCGGAAAGGCATCCTGGAATTTGGAGAGTTGCCAAAGTACCTCTTCTTTTTGTAGTCAGTCATTATGGGCGATGGCGAGTGAGTCTCATCGAGAGTGAGCCTTGCTTACTATGGTTTGATCAAATGTTTTCACTATTCTGGCCAAGTCCTTAGCAGTATTAAATTACTGCATGACCATTTTTATTTGTAGGTTTGGGCCAATTTTGGACTTTTAAAAAGCATCATAAAGATATCTGATATCTTAACAAAACCCCCTTATTTGAATAGGAAATAAGATGTCGTTTAGGCTTCTCGAAGGTGTTAATGAGATGTGTCATTATGTAATTAATTCCCATTACTATTGTCAATAAAAAGTATCAAATTAACCAACAAGAATTAATATGTGCAATATAAATGGAGTTCTTTGTTTTTGAAGAAATTTGTTAATGATGGAGTATCAGATGAGGAAAACAAGGTAGTTGGACATTTGTCATCATTACGTGAAAAATACCAATCACGACGTTTCAATTTGGTAAAACCCAATCTTTTTCAAGTGTTAAATACGAAAACTAATGATTTGAAAACTAAAACAAAAAACTTGAAAGAGATTTGGGTTTTACCAAATCGAAACATCGTGATTGGTATTTGTCACGTAATGATGGCAAATGTCCAACTACCTTTGTCTTCCTCATAAATGGGGATTTATCTGGAGAACTGTAATTACCTTTCAGTTAGCCGCTGTGCAGCGTGATTGAACTAAAGACTACTAAATTGATTTAAGTTTTTTAAAGTTGAAGAATATTATTTTCACTCTTTGTGAATCAAATTGACACTTAAATAAAGTAACGTCTAGTCAGTCAGTAATTAATTACCGGTACATTTTTACTGGTAAATGGTGAGTTATCAAGTTACCATCAATTCAGGTTACCAAAGCAACGTTTTCTTACGAGGATTTAATTAATTTTTTTAATTACTCATCTCTATGATCGTTTGATGTAAAATTTTTAATCAAAATTTAAAGCATTGACCCTAAACCCGCAGTACAAAACTTGTGATTCATTTTACAATAGTTGAATGTAATTTAATCTAAATTTACACCCACTCAAACGTGGAGCCGATCGTTATAAATGTTGAATTGCAAGAGCTTTAGACAAGTTAGTACGCTACAAGAACCAGAAGCCATCCCCTCATAGCCATTGGTAATCGCGGGAGTCGATGGTGAAATCGATTACACGGGAAGCCGCTAAAATCGGATCTACCGCCACCGGTCCCCGCGTCGAACCAAAACACTTGTAGGAATGGCATCTTATAGCTGATTCATCAGTTCATTTTTGTTTACAACTCAAATATGTCTAGTTTAAGTTTATAACATTGATCTTAAAGTGTTCAAAGTCTTAAAGTTCAGGAATGAAGTGGATTAGATGTAGGGTTACCCTACGTCGGTATTTTGTACGGACGGTTTGTATTTACATTCTGTGTCCGTACCGTACAAAGAAAAAACCGGGTAGAAGTCCGTATTTTTCATTCTGTTAATATGAAATATATTCATTATTCATCTCTAAGACGCCAATCGTAGAGATATGGGCGAATATGAGGAGTGAATGAGTGTGATGAACGATTGTAATCATTGTTACTATCTGAGTTCGACTTAGCTCAGAAAAGACTATTAATAGCCCAATAGCCAGGGCAACTATGGGACCTACAGCTTTACGTGGAATCCGAACCACGTAGTGTTGGTGTGATTTTCAGCTAACTGACAAGTCTGACACTCAGTTCTCTTCCCTACACAACATCCGAACCTTGACTACCATTCAACACGGACACTCCAGACTTCTCTAGTAGTGTCTATATTGATGCCAACCATTGAGCGGACGCCGTGTCGGTATTAAGAGAACCGAGCATGGAACCTATCTCCTACAATCTCCCAAACACTTTGTCCCCAAGTAGCTGGGCTACAGCACTGCGCCACCAGTGCCGACATAAAATATATATTTTAAATATTGTAAAACAGACCAACATGTATTACTAGTACTTCGGGCAATCGACAATCGTGAGAGGTTCTGTATTGTTTAATGACTCATAGACTATGTACTATTATACTATTATCACACACACCTCCCCCCCTCAGTTTCAAGCAAAATAAGTGTGAACATTTTGAATGAGTGTTGGTATTTGTTCTTTCTCTACCCGGTACTTCGGCACTAGTTGAACAATTTTTTTTTCACTTATGAAAAATGTCTGGACACCCGATTGAAATAGACTATCAGTAGAGTAGTAGAGGAGGTCAAAGCTATTCTGAGCCATTAAAAACAATTGTTCTTTACTAAAAAAAGGTAATCTCTTCAGAAAAATAAGACTGGACTCAGCCTTTAGCCAATACCAGTACAACTAGTACAAGTGATGCCTAAACTTTTTTAAGGAGATTTATGACGATTTTCTGAGTACTGCCAACTTAACTTAAACTTAATGAATGGCTTTTTATAAAGTATGGTTTGTTAATATTGTATTACTCTGAAATATCGCAGTAAAATATAGTTGTAATATTAGTATTACATATCATATTAATATTATATATATCACGAAGTATTATTTTTCCTATTATTTAACAACCTAAATCGCATATCATAACATTCATAAAAGACTATTTTCAAGCCCCCCCCCCGTAGTTTACTATGAAATTGTATGGCTACCCTAATTAGATGGATTACTCGCTAATGCGAAGTGTCTATCTTTCAGATTACGACATTTACTGGTCGTTCTACTTATGAAGGCATGAGTGGTTGGCCATTCTCCTTCAAACCAATGTTTTGCGTGTCATTTTGTAGGTAATTTAATGGAAAATGTTGGTTGCTTCGTGTATTTATTTTTTTTATTTTAACGTTTTTGATGATTTTAACGTTTCCATTAACATGTATTTAAAAGTGTTCTAAACAAAAAATTAAATTTAGAAAAATACTAAGACGTATCTACAGAATGTATTCGAGGATTTGTCAAAATGTAAATCGTTTAAATTTGCTTAAGAACAAACCTTTAGTGAGAATAGATTCTTGCTGACCGGTAACTCTTCCGGTGGTTGGGTTCTTTAAGTCATCAGAAATTATAAGTTACTTTTATTTTTACGTTTATCCTTGGATTAGCGGCCGTACACAAATTACGTAAGGCTATTTTAGGCTACTTTTGGACCCATTGAAAAATGATTCTAGATATTTGCTTTTTAAATCACATAAGTAAAATTGTGTGCTTTATTGACGAACATAGTTGCAGTTTTTTTAGGTTTGACTAAATTTTATTTTCTTTACTATGTAATTTTCTAAGCACTTCAAGTGTAAATGCATCTTACTTATATATTATGCTTCTATTTAAGATTTTCGGTTGACTGTTCTCCTAGAGGTAGAATCTTATCATTGACAAAATATTGGTTTGAAGACGTTAAAAAAAAGTCCTGATTTTTATAGGTTAATTGGAACCAGTTAATTTATTATGGCCCAGAACTGTTCAGCACCGCTGTACAAAGTAGGTCCATTAGTTGCTAATATAAATAAGCTCCTACTCTGCTAATGATTTATTAAATTAAAATGTAATTATAGTCACCCAATTAACTAACAACATAATATTTAGGGTTGGGTTTCAATGCTTCTCAAGCCATGTTTCGTGTTAAAAATATCCCAAAAACATTCGAGTTTTCCTGACACCACCCTTTCCTCCGTGAGGTCACGTAATATTTCAGCTGACCCCTCTTCCCCTTTAAGAGTTCAAATAATTTTTGTACGGCCTCTTACTGTACGTTAAGTTTAAATTTACTAATCCGGCACATGCTTTGAAATTACAGTTCTAGGATGAAGACACATAAGATTATGTGTTTATGATTTAATGGCTTAAGCTTGATTTAAATTAATTCTCTTTAAAAAAACGCAAACACTTAGATTCAATACCGTTACTTCAGTGGTTTATCATCTGTCGAGGAGGAATGTTCGAGTAATTTTGTATTTGAAAAGGCCCCCGCACTTTTTTCGTATCGCTCTTCCCATCAACATTATACACTGGAGGCAATGCCCTTATTGCCGTTGGCGTCCAGGCAGTGTGGGCGAGAACGAGCGCTTGCCTTCTGGTATCACACCTCTCTAGTGTGTTGCGGCAGTCTAACGATGTTCGAGAACACCAGCATGACACACGAGTCGAACTGTTCCTGCTGCTTGAATTTGAACGAAATTTGATACCTGATATTCTTCCAGTAATCAAATCATACAAGGTGACAATTAAGCTTTAGGACGACTTTATAACTTTTAAACGACAAGAGATATCACAACTACATTTGGCATATCGTTACTGGTAATAGTAAGCTACTTTTCTTTGTAAATGGTGATCAGATGTCACCTTTGGGGAACGGCCCGTTGGGAGTAAGAAGAAAGTCTTTGATGACAGCCTATGTTGACATATACATAATTTTAAAGATCTGGTTGAACTGAAAACAATGCCGCAAACCGGACTTCAAAAGGTTCATCCAGTCGGAAGTAATTGCTGTTAAAAGTTTAAAAAATGTTTAATACATTGTACTTATGAATAACAGAAAGTTACAAGTTGAAGGGAATACTTTCTGAATTCCTTTCAAATTAGGTGTTCAACATTTCCCCTGTTGGCCATCTGGCAATTTGCTAACTGGTTACAAAAGCTAACTACTGCTTTTTTGTATGTATTCTCGTGGAACAGCTTGTACCATTGATTATAAACCTATAATAGATAGGTTTATAATCAATGGTACCTGTAAATAAACCTACAATAGATAAACCAACTAATACGAATATTTGTGGCAGCAATTTTGTTAGTTTGTATGGCCCGCAACCACAGCTGGTTTAAACTGTATTACATTTACATGTGACTACACTAGCGCTCCATAATGGACCACAAAAACAGCTGATATTTTGAGAATCAAAATTTAACATTGGATGGGAAATCTATTTTTGTATAAAATCAATGCTTGTACTATCCTGTATCTACGATCAATCAGATCTGTAGACTGAGTTTCATAAACTTTGTCTTTGAGGTAGCCCCATAAAAAGTAGTCCAGCGCAGTTATGTCAGGGGAATGAGCCGGCCACTCAATCACTCCAATCTTCCAATCCACCTTGTTGGAAAAAATCTTGTTTGGTTGTAAGCGCTAAGACTAGCTCGTAGAGCAGGAACTAACTCATTTTGGAGCATATCTTGATAATTTTTGGCATTTAAATTTCCCTTCAAGTATTCACCAGTAAGTATTCCCTTTAACTTGTAACTTTCTGTTATTCGTAAGTACAATGTATTAAACAATTTTAGAACTTTGAACAGCAATAACTTCCGACTGGATATCAGGATCGATATTTAATGTGTTGTCTATTATACAACATGTTCAGAGAACGTGTGAATAATAGTTTAGATTTAACGTTTCGATTTTTGCAATGCCTATCTAGGTATTACCTTTAGAGGATAGTTAAAATTGTAAACCGCATGAGTAACGAATCGTTTAACAGATATTTGTTGCTAATATATTAATAAGGGATTGAATCTCAGGTCCAGCCAGATATTGCTTTTGGAAATTATTGACTTGTATTTTAAGTTGATTTGCAATGAGATATGTTCAATTAAATTGTGCCTGGCTACCTGTTCCTAAGAACGTAAACCGTAATTAACTAAGGCAGTTATCCTCAGGGAACACCAGATATCTCCTTCAAAATTTATGGAGTGGTACGCCCTGATCTGGTAAATTTGAAATAACACAAGTGTCGTGAGTACACAGGAATGGTGATTCCTTGGAACCGTACAGACACAGCCGTGTATAATTATGTAGGTAGTGATTTGAGGTGAACAAGAGTATCTATCAATCTGATAGTGAGACGGTGTGCGGGTAATAGGGTAGAGACACGCCAACTCAACCCATTTGCGAGTCACCGCACAAGTGTGTCCGAGTGAGAAACAGTGCTTAATCTACCAATGCTTTATTTGCTTTCTTACTTAATCTGAACATTACTGTATATTGTAAATAGCTTACTTATGTTTAAAGTGCTAAATTAATTACAAAATTGACGAATACGAGAGGAAACTTACAGCACACACAATACATACAATATATGGCATGAATTTTATTTTAACGCTTTATAATCGACGTTATCCACATGTCAAATGATTAGAATAGTTTTTCTGTTAGTATTTACAATTATTTTTATTGATTTTTATCATAAATTAATCATTTGTAGCTGTCAATTTACTCAACGTTAAACATATTTCATGAGATTAGGTACAATATGCTTGATTGATACTTGTGTAAAACGTCTCCAAATGAAATGTTATTTATTGCTTACGTCTACCTGGGAAGAAGATCGAGCATAACACAGTACGTTTTTAAACATCGGTTATATTGAACTATACTTTCACTTATCTTCGTATTTCCGGATTAAGAACACAGTTGTGAACTATAACTACTCGTGGAATCTACTAATTTAAAGTTTTTCTCCCACGGCCTGTGACTAATTAAGCTAATTATATGTTCGATGTCAGTACCATCTTCCATATTCAAACTTTTTATTTTAGCTTAGCCTAGCTAGAGAAGTTACTCTTATCTAAATTACTTCCAATAACAGCCTAGTCTTATGTGGATGATGTATAATTTCCTTCTAGGAAAAATTGCGTTATTCTGGAAGCTCACATTAAATACAAATCACTATAAGAAGAATAGACCTTTTGGTGTAAAGTCAGCCTGTTTTCTTTAGCGGAACTGGAATTGTAATAATTCGCCTCTCACACTTGGACTTGGAGTCTCAAGTTGTAGGTAAGAACGATTTGCACTATCTACCGGTCACTGATTGAACTAGCGTTCGATCTCTGCGCCAGGACAAATTTTTAACATGGGTACTGCACTTTTTATAAAGATTTGTATTCATTAATTAAACGCGTTTTTCATTAAAATCATTTTGAATCTGCATTGTGAAGTTTTGATAGCACTTCCAGGCCTGGAACATCTCGAAGGGCATTCATTGAGGAGAGGCTTTCTGTGGTATGTTAAGAACACATAAGAGATGAAATCTTTTCTTTGCAAGGTGCGGATCCTGCGGGAGATTTCCAATTGCACCGGGGTCAGGGATCGGCCCCAAACTGATGTGTCCAGTTGCACCGGAGCCCCTTTTGGGGGGTGTTCCAATTGCACCAGAGGCCCTTGTTTATGACATGAGCCGGGAAAGTCCAACCAGGCCGGATTCCTAGTACAGTAACCCCAAGCTGACCGTGCCAAATTCCACACCCTTTGTTATGACATGAGTCATGAGTCGGTTAGGTTAGGTTAGGTTAGGTTAGGTTAGATGTTAGTGTTGCCACGGATAAACACAAAATTAAACATTAAATACATAGTTACCATATTTATTAGTTAGAACCTGCTATGGTCTACCATTAGTATGTGCCACGAAACATCGGCAAGTGTTTGATAGAATATTCCATTGCGAAATTGTTAAACACTTATAAACTATGTTTGAAGAAATGTAGTGGGGTGGGGAAGGAAGGGGCCTTCCAATTGCACCGGCTCCGGCGGTCGAAGGAATTTGCAGCGGGGATAAGTGAGGTGGGTAGATTTTGACCACCGGTGCATCTGGACACTTTTCGGACGGAGGAATGTTTTGACCCGTGGAAATTCCTTTGACCGCCGGTGCAACTGGATATCAGCCGGATCCTGCAGGTGCGAAAAACTCTACTCAACCGATACATTCCTTCCAAATTGTTTCATTTATGATTTACAGCACTGCTCACTAGTGACGAAATTACTAACCTAACTTCCGATATTCCTACTTAATGTGTTCGGCCAGCATTACGGACAACTGAATTCCGTTCGCAGCGCTGGCTGTACGTCCTACCGCGAGAGATTCACACACAGACACTCGACCTCTCCACCTCCCCTGGGATGGGTAGGGTATAATTGCAGGGAGTCGTTGAAGCGCGATCCTGTGGTTGCGGGTGTTGTATCTCGCTTTACGAGTTCGTAGATTGGATTGTAATATAACATGCGGGTAAAAGTATAACCACGAGTTGAGTTATAATTATTTAAAAGTTAATCAATTATGTAAATTGTGTGATGCCAATGCCAAACACATTCTATTCTCGTAGTAATAAACTAAAAATAAACATAAAACATTAATTACTTAAAATAAAATTTGCTTATTTGCAGTAAAATTACGTAAATTAAAATAACTGATAAGCAAAACCAGTCCTGTGAGGGTCTGTTTTTTTTAAATTTTGAAATAATCGGGAAAATAGTTTCTTAATAATTCTGTATGTACCAAGAAAGCCCAAATTAGCATCTTTGAGGTGATGTAGTTCGGTGAAATTAGTTCATGTTTGGTGTTAACAGGTAGCGCCAGCGGTCTCCCTCTCTGTGAATCTCTCCAGCACGACTGAATTGATTTACAGCTGAGTTATTATTACGCCAAACAGTCGTCCGAACACTTATTTGAAACCAACCACCATTAGATAGCAGCAGGCGCACGACTACGTAAAATGCATTGCTTTCGACTGTCTGTTTCTATGTAGTCAATGGTTATGAGATATATCTATCGGCGTTGAGGTTAGTGAAATACAATGTGTTACAGCATTACGAGTGAAGGGAACGTGTTGGACGCTGTGAGGTGACTGTGGTCAATTCACCGTATACGTTGCGTAAGAGGCTACAATAGTACAGCGACAAGAACTGGGCTAACGGTCGTCCTTGGTCTACCAACCACAGGTGCACCACACGTCCTGTGCACCTTTATCCTGGCACGACTGTTGCCAGTGACCTTTCCTAGAGATTCCTTCCCCGGGATGGAGAAATCTTCTCCGCATACTGTACAGTCTCCAGGGTCGATAATGAGTCTGAGAAATGTCACCGGTTCCAGCTAACCATTGATGCTTGCCTACTTTCTGGAAACAGCCTCCTCCTACTTATGGAGCCAGTGAGGATGTATTCAATCTCAGCATTAGTAAATTGCGTTATCTTTCACAAATACGTCATGGACTTTTTTACGAAGTGCTTTGTCAACATTCTGTATCAAGTTCAAAACTGCATCAAGTTCAATTTAATACAGTATTATATTTACTGCTTAGATCTTTCAGAACGTTTAACATCATTATTCATAACTTTGGTCTTCTGGGGTTGAACATGTTGTTGTCACATCTGCACAGTTTCACAGGCCACTGCAGGCAACAATTTGGAATCAGTGCTTACATTTCGAATACAAAAGACATGAATCACGGAATAATCAAAATTGTTTTGTATGGTTGTATTTTAAACTTTTGAAATAATTATGATATGGAACAATCATTTCTACCTATGTTTGAAATCGTTTCGAGAAAACTACGTTTGTATTGTCCTAGCGTATGTTTATATTTAGGATATTTTAAAACAGGTGGATTTTATGAAGCTAGAAAACTAACTCATTTAACAATTGTTATGATCAGTGTAGCTTAATAGTTTCAACAGCCCCTCGTCCTATGGCTTATTGTACGCACTCAACAGTGAAGTAGCCAGCTGATGTATGTTATAACGATCTAAGGAGCGGTTCCAAAACTGACAGAGAATTATCTGGCTTTGCTGTATCCACGAATGTTTATGAATGTACCCATTTGTTTACAGGATCGGTAGACTTCAGAATGTTGAGTTGGAGCCAAGATTGCCAAGCCGGCAGCGGGTAACGATTATCGGAGCTTGCATCGCATGCCTAGGGTATGTGACTGGTTTTTGCAGAGCCGATGTTATCCAGACGTGTCGCGTGAACACCGAGTGCCATTCTTGACTATCGTTCGCCGCTTTTTCTCCTGTTCGAAGTTGAATGTCCTTTTGTTGTAAGACAAGGAAACGGTCGTCGGTACAGTTCCGATGATCGCGGCAAGTCTTCTTTATTGATAAATGTATTAGCACAGAATATAGATGTCTATATTCTGTGGTATTAGGATATGAGAAGTTGTTTGAAAATACATGCCAGTGAACGTCGCGCAATTTAATGCAATTACATGGTCGTACCAAATATTATCTTTGATAGTACACTAGATATGTCAAGCTGACGGATTATCACGTATACCATCTTCAGGTCAAATGGAGTCACATATGTATTTCTTTGAAATCACTAAAAGGATTCACAATTTTGAAAATTATTATTGATTTATGACATAAGTATGTATGGGAAGGAAACCCGTTTTTTTAATCGAGTAACTTTTTTTAAAAGTAACTAGAGAATATATGATTTTTTTAAACCCGTTAATCCATATGAACGTAAATATATGAAATATTGCGTGAGTACGTAGGGTGATTAGTGGTACACTTCCTGTGAATTGCGTGAATAGTCAGGTAGTATTTTTTATACAGATTATCAGGGCCTGAAATCGTTAAGGTATTTCCTTAACGATTTTTTATTTAATTTAAACTCAGTTTTATTTAAACTGAGATATTTCTAGATTTGTGAGGTGGCTGTTCGTTCAGATAGGCCTATAACGAATTAAAATAATGTGTAGCGAACACGAAAACAAATAATTACAGGACCGAATGAATTTGAAATCTGTCCATGAACTACTAATAAATTCAGGGAAGTTATATTTCAAATGGCCTATTATTAAAATACATCTCAATCTAGGCCCGTGTTCTTTTAGTGTCAGTAGATTCATTAAATTAAAAATGTAATAAGAGTAAGTAAGCTACTTTCACGTACTCTATAAACAAAGTACGTATGATCACGATTTTATTAGTACAGTAGTAATAGATAGGTCATTTACACTACCGATGAGAGAATCATTTTAAAGCATCAAGATTTAAATGTTTGTCGTGCGATCGATAGGCATTTTTTATAAGTGCGTACATATTGGTATTATTTATTTTACGTTATTATAACATGTAATACATACTCAACATGGCACCCAGATTTTTTTAATTTTTTGATAGACAGTTTATTTATTGACGTATCCATCAAGAAAGACAACGTTTAATCTTTGA
Organism: Stictocephala bisonia; assembly: GCA_035578905.1. Classification (NCBI taxonomy): domain Eukaryota; kingdom Metazoa; phylum Arthropoda; class Insecta; order Hemiptera; family Membracidae; genus Stictocephala; species Stictocephala bisonia. Next base: position 319,445 of record JAQJVL010000894.1, read on the forward strand.
ATTTGAGTTTTTCATCCCATTAAGATCTTCCAAGTTGTCTAGATTCTGGACTAAATAGGGGTCCACCTGTAGGTGTACCAGGAGTTTTCATTTTTTATTCGTTCTTAAATTTGAGATAAAAGATCCCAACTTACTGGTTGTCACATTTTGTAAATAAGCATGAACAAGGTAGAGCTGTTAAAAAACTATAGTAACTTTATTGCGAGAGAGCAATGCGTACGTACATTTTATTACATTGTTCATAATCTAAACACGATTATTTCGTCGGACATAAATAACAATCAGTGCCTTGATGAGCCGTCGAACAATATTTCTATGAAGAGAAATGAGCCATGTTCAGCACTCCTGAGTATCATCATCGACCTGTGGGAGCTGTGATGATCCACGTGGCATGGGTCCGGGAGAGAGTGAGGCGTCACTGTCGCGAGCTGACGGACCGGTCGCAGCAACCTACTGACCCACAGGCTGATGCACTGTTTAATTGCTGATTTAACAGTGGGCAGACGACATACTTCCTGCCGCAGGTGTTGCCGACTAATTGTCTCGCTACGAGAGGAATCGACTAATCGCCACTTTTTTCCTTGATTAGTAGGCTTTGTTCTGATTATTGCAACGCCATTGTTTACAAATCGGGTTGTTTGTAGGATTCTCGGTAAAGTTTCTCGAGTTCGAAATACAAGATAGAGTGAAGTGCTACTTCCGTGTTGTAAAAGTACCTCACAAGTGGATACGATGGATCGCACTAGACGAATAAGTTACAGCTTTATTTAGATGACATATCACTTGATGGGAAACCGCACTCTTCCTTATCTATTATTGATTCTCCATTAATTACCTTAATTTTGTTGAGGTCAAGTGATTTCCGAAATGATAACCTTGCAAAACTATCATTTGTTCGGAAGTAACGAGCAATTTTAATGTCAATATTGCAATTAATTGACAAACTTCGCCGTAGAAAACCTTAGCACTGTGTTGAAAAAACCACAGTGTACCCTTTTTTGGACAAATCTTGGTCTTTTAAAATCTTGCTTCACCCCAGGTCGAGGAGCGTCACTCCAGCCTAAAACTGAGTTCAATCCATCGGAATGTACTACGAAATTATTAAAAGTAAACCCCACACGAACTCCTGAAATTACATCTAAATATACAAGATAATTTTAGGGGAAGGTAGTATAAAATAGCAAGCGAGGTTACTAGTTGATCATTTCATTAATTAACGATAAACAAAACCGCTAACAAATCTCTTTACGTATGACATCGATAAGTATACGTTGATTATACAAGAATTAAATCTAGCATCCCACAAACAGTACTGGCATAAATAACACTTTTCAATCTAATACTGTCGTAGGCCCTACTTGGGGCCTGGAAACGCAGTACAACACAGGAATGAAGTACAGTACACACACCAGTACTTTCCGCTAGTGGCAGGATAGCAATCTCACCCCTACTCAGAGATCCAAAACCCCACAACGGTCCTGGTCCTGCCTTATCATCTAAGACCCTCAGACATTCGCCACTGTTCCAAGTCACTGGTGAATGATTTTATCCCAACAGCAGTTTTATATGTAAATTCCGGAAAAATATAATAGTCTAGCGTTTATATTACTTGTAACGTATTACTTGTAACCCACCCTAGAGAGTTGTCATCGCCTTAACTTTGATGTATCCATTAGACGTAGCCTTTTGACTGGTCTCAAGCCAATGCCAGTTGGTCAACAGTAACTATGTGGGATGTGTATGTATGTATGAGTGTTGCAAGTATGTAACGTCACCAGAGTGTCGTGGTAACTACAACACCAGGGACCGACCTGGTACACAAACAGTATTACTTGTAACCCACCCTAGCAGTTGTCATCGCCATAACTTGACTGGTCTCATGCCATGCCAGTTGGTCAACAGTAACTATGTGGGATGTGTATGTATGAGTGTTGCAAGTATGTAACGTCACCAGAGTGTCGTGGTAACTACAACACCAGGGACCGACCTGGTACACAAACAGTATTACTTGTAACCCACCCTAGCAGTTGTCATCGCCATAACTTGACTGGTCTCATGCCATGCCAGTTGGTCAACAGTAACTATGTGGGATGTGTATGTATGTATGAGTGTTGCAAGTATGTAACGTCACCAGAGTGTCGTGGTAACTACAACACCAGGGACCGACCTGGTACACAAACAGTATTACTTGTAACCCACCCTAGCAGTTGTCATCGCCATAACTTGACTGGTCTCATGCCATGCCAGTTGGTCAACAGTAACTATGTGGGATGTGTATGTATGTATGAGTGTTGCAAGTATGTAACGTCACCAGAGTGTCGTGGTAACTACAACACCAGGGACCGACCTGGTACACAAACAGTATTACTTGTAACCCACCCTAGAGAGTTGTCATCGCCATAACTTGACTGGTCTCATGCCATGCCAGTTGGTCAACAGTAACTATGTGGGATGTGTATGTATGTATGTATGAGTGTTGCAAGTATGTAACGTCACCAGAGTGTCGTGGTAACTACAACACCAGGGACCGACCTGGTACACAAACAGTATTACTTGTAACCCACCCTAGAGAGTTGTCATCGCCATAACTTGACTGGTCTCATGCCATGCCAGTTGGTCAACAGTAACTATGTGGGATGTGTATGTATGTATGAGTGTTGCAAGTATGTAACGTCACCAGAGTGTCGTGGTAACTACAACACCAGGGACCGACCTGGTACACAAACAGTATTACTTGTAACCCACCCTAGAGAGTTGTCATCGCCATAACTTGACTGGTCTCATGCCATGCCAGTTGGTCAACAGTAACTATGTGGGATGTGTATGTATGTATGAGTGTTGCAAGTATGTAACGTCACCAGAGTGTCGTGGTAACTACAACACCAGGGACCGACCTGGTACACAAACAGTATTACTTGTAACCCATCCTAGAGAGTTGTCATCGCCATAACTTGACTGGTCTCATGCCATGCCAGTTGGTCAACAGTAACTATGTGGGATGTGTATGTATGTATGAGTGTTGCAAGTATGTAACGTCACCAGAGTGTCGTGGTAACTACAACACCAGGGACCGACCTGGTACACAAACAGTATTACTTGTAACCCACCCTAGAGAGTTGTCATCGCCATAACTTGACTGGTCTCATGCCATGCCAGTTGGTCAACAGTAACTATGTGGGATGTGTATGTATGTATGAGTGTTGCAAGTATGTAACGTCACCAGAGTGTCGTGGTAACTACAACACCAGGGACCGACCTGGTACACAAACAGTATTACTTGTAACCCACCCTGGAGAGTTGTCATCGCCATAACTTGACTGGTCTCATGCCATGCCAGTTGGTCAACAGTAACTATGTGGGATGTGTATGTATGTATGAGTGTTGCAAGTATGTAACGTCACCAGAGTGTCGTGGTAACTACAAACCAGGGACCGACCTGGTACACAAACAGTATTACAAGTGTGTAAAGCAGTAACAAAGACACATTAACTGTAGTTGTGATGAGAGGAACTACAGTTTCGATGGTCTAAGTGTACGAGCATTACAATTGATATAGAGAGAAACACTCAGTCTAAAGTAATGCCTTTACCGTTTGGCTGTTAATTGAACTATTAGCCACTACAACGTTGATAGTGAGAGACACAAATAGGGAGGCCGCTACACCTCTGAAAACCAGGCATGAACTAATTTTACCAAAAAGGAAAACCAAAGATCTCTGAAATTATGACACTGCAGAGCTTGTATCTTTTATATGTTACATATAATAACTATTAATTTATATTTATTATATTTTTAGTACTCAAAGACTTCCTTATGAAAGTTCATATGTCTTTGTTTTGTTTTACATATGTTTTCTGTTGTCATGTTTATTATTCTTACAAAAGGTACTGTTGCAGTTAATTTTCTTGATGTGAAGTATATAGTTTATTTTTTGAATCATTAATACATATCATGGAAGTTTGTTCAAGTGTTCTTTTCAATTTTATTCTATTAATTACCTTGTAACAAAAGTATTTTATAACAGGTTATGGGCCCAGACACCCTTATATTGCGTGTTACAGGTTTAAAATAGAATCAATGTTTGCTTGAGATAAATTCTTTACTATGGAATTCGTTATGCAGAAAATGGAATTGCTGCA